>JAWQEG010002660.1:10000-147658 GCA_033782935.1 Petrolisthes cinctipes | reverse complement strand
TCTTACTTCTTCTCACTGTCCCAGTCTGTCATTGTCCCTACCTGCCCTCATCTTCTCTTTCAATCCCTAAATACATCTCACTATTTCTGGCCTTTGTTTCTTTCCTTGTCTTCATCATCATTTTCCCTCTCGGTGTTTCCTGTTTCATCAGTCACTGCTCCTGCTTCATTACATCGCTTCTCTTCCCATCCTTCAGCTCTTTATTCCCCTTCTTTGTCCCTTTCTCTCTTCATCGCTATCTCCCTTTTATTTCTCCTTCAATTCAGCATGCTTCTCATATTTTATTTATATATATATATATATATATATATATATATATATATATATATATATATATATATATATATATATATATATATATATATATATATATATATATATATAAATATATATATATATATATATATATATATATTATAGAGAGAGAGAGAGAGAGAGAGAGAGAGGAGAGAGAGAGAGAGAGAGAGAGAGAGAGAAATAGGGTCTCATTACTTCCCAGCGTCACAACGACTCTCATGCAACCCTTACCTGGCTTTATTAAAACCTTCATCCCAGCAGCCTTCGTTGTCTCTCTCTCCTTCTCTCCCCGTCTCTCAAGTTTTCCTACTGTTCCCACTTATATCTCATTTCCTCTAATTTTTCCTCACATTTTCGATACCCACTGATAAATTTCTTCTCCAATAATTAACCTTCACACTTCTTTTAAGCAAAGCACGTTTAAAGCCCAGTCATGAAGCATCTGTAAATATTAACACCATTGTTCTGGGTATGTTTTCTAGTCAGACACTGTAATGTCGCCCCCGCTCGTAGGCACCTAATTTATTCAAACCTTCGTACGACTATAATTATGTTAAATTACGTTATCCTTATTGTGATGATGTGTGCGTATGCCTGTGTGCGAGTGTGTGTGTCATTAATCAAGCGTAAATTGTGGTGAGTGGAGACCAAGCCTTCCTTCTGCGTTTCTATTGTACTCTCCAACAACCAACCAGAAAGTTTATACAGTACACAACTACCGTAATTATATTTGTTGATATGATACACGTGGATATCAGTACTGTACATGTAAACCCTATACATGCCGCTCCTTTCACTCTCCTTGTAGATTTGTCAGCCTCATAAACTCCCCACAAGCACCCCAAGCCATGAGGAAGGCAAAAGAACACCGCCTGTCTGCATGTATTCTTTGTAGCCCCGGCGTGGACCTGCTTGCTTGTGGCTCTCTCTTGAAATGCTTTTGTTCCTGACGTTGTTATTGGCCAGCTGCTCTCCAAGGGCTTTTGTTGTCCGGAGTTATCCTTGTCTGTGCCTTCATACCACCTCTTACTCCTCCTCTCTTTCCTCTTCCACCTCTTCCTCCTCCTCTTCCTCCTCCACCTCTTCCTCTTCCTCTTCCTCCGCCTCCTCTTCCTTCCTTTATACACCACTTGTTTCTCTCGTTCACTGTCCCTTCACCTTTTTCCTCGTCCCCAACCGTGTCACTTTCCCCAAGGTATAATTCTCATCCGCTTTGCTTCCTCTTCTACATTTTTTTTTCTTTCCATTTCTCATTCATGTTAATCTTTCTCGTCCACACCTCCTCCTCTCCTTCCTCATCACCCTCCTCATTCACACCACCTACTTCTTCATTTCCTCCTCATCCACACCTCCTCCTTCCCTCTTCCTACTTCCTCAGCTCCTTTTCTTCCATCTCCCTCCTCCTCCTCTTTCAATTCAGGTTGTTGTCCTTGGCTCTGGCCCGTGATGGAAGTCCTTCCGGTGTCCTGATTATGCTTTCATGTGTGTGTGTGTGTGTGTGTGTGTGTGTGTAGACTTCTTATTAATGACGATAATAATGGATGTTTTGAAGGAGAGGTCGCGCCTTTGTCCCTTATCTCTCTAATTTGGACGTATTTTCCTCGTGTCTGCATTCCTTTTTCTCTATATTTTTGTAACTCTCTCGCGCACACACACGCACGCACGCATACACACTTTTTTAACTTCCTTTTTTTCTATTTAACTCTCTCCCTCTCTCAGGCGCAATTAAATCCACGCGAGAAGATGGTGTGAAAAAGTTCTACTAACTCTCTCTCTCTCTCTCTCTCTCTCTCTCTCTCTCTCTCTCTCTCTCTCCTGGGTTGGAATTAATTGTGCCAGGGGTGTGAGGTATGGGGCTCCTTGCTTTCTTTCCCTCCAGGCAGCCCTTACATTCCCTCCTTCTCCTCATCTCAGGGATTTGTGGCGCCCGTTTTCTTCCAGAGTGATCTTTATTTGGTTTTTCCTTTGCACTTTGAGATTTGCCATATTTTTTTTGTTTTTATTCTAGTTGGGACTTATATATTTCGTCATCATGTTTTCAGTCGCAGTCTCTTTTTTATTTGGCCTTGATTTTATTTCTATATGATGATACTTGACCTTCGCTGTATTATAACGACATTAGGTTTGCTTATATAACGACACAAGTATTGTATTCTTTCATGACTTTCATCAGTTATTTTTCCTTTGGACTAGAAATGCCTGTGGAGGAGAAAATAGATTCAGAAGCAACACAAACCAAAAGAATAGAAGAAAGTGATGGGGGAAAAAAAAAACAAGGGCCGACTGAGGGAATGGATGAAGGAAGGAAGGAAGGAAGGGAGAGAGGCAGGCAACGTAAACACTACCACGTGTGTGTTTGGCTGCTCTCCCTCCCCTCTCTATGACGTCACGGAGCAGGGGTGGCAAGAGACATGGGGAGGGGGGGGGGGAAGGGAAGAGACCGTATGAGGGAGGTAGGGGAGGGGAGGGATTAGCGGAGGGAGGTCTGAGATGAGGAAAAAGTAGGGAAGGGAGACATTGGTAGGATAGAATAATGGAATCGGGAAGGGAAAAGGAAGAGAAGAGAAAAGGGGAAAGGAAGGACACATAGGGAGGAAAAGGCAGAAAAGGATGGAGAGAAATGATGGAAGAGTAGTAGAATGGGAAGGACACAGGAGGGAGGGAGAGAGAGAGAGAGGGGAGGAGGGATGGAGGGAAGAAGGGGAACCAACCGTACGAAGCGGGAGACAATCCATTTTTTCCCCACTTGGTAATTAACAGCTACTCCGACGCCAAACTTTGCTCACACCTCCCAACTTATCCCTTTCCTTAGCTTACCATAAATTAGGAGAGCCACTAGACACTTTGCAACATACACCAGTAGCCAGACAACAATAGAAATGGCCATAGAAGTTTGTGTACGAATATGTAGGCAAGTTCGGCCTCTTCGTCACTCATCCCCACATAAAAAAATCGACATGTCCCTTTCCTACTCCCAATGCCCCCCATCCCTCCCTCCCTCCCTCGTCTTTCCTTCTCCCACTCCCCCATCCCTCCCTCTCTCCCTCTCTTTCCTTCTCCCACTCCCCCATCCCTCCCTCCCTCCCTCCCTCTCTTTCCTTCCTTCTCCTACTACCCCCATCCCTCCCTCCCTCTCTTTCCTTCTCTCACTCCCCCATCCCTCCCTCCCTCCCTCCCTCTCTTTTCCTTCTCCCACTCCCCCATTCCTCCCTCCATCCCTCTCTTTCCTTCTCCCACACTCCCCCATCCCTTCCTCCCTCCCTCTCTTTCCTTCTCCCCTCCCTCCCTCCCTTTCCTTTTTTTTCCCTATTTCTCTCACTGTCTCTCCTTTTGTTTCAATCCTATATATATTTATCTATATAGTTAGCTACCTGTCTAGCAATCTATATATCCATCTAGTACTCTCTCTATTTCTATCTTCTTATCTCTCTCTCTCGCTGTCATCACATAACCATCCCTCTTTCTCCTCTTTCTTCTAGTTTCTCCACCATCTAGAAATCCATCCTCAATCTTCCCTCCTTAAGCAGCTCTTACTTAGGCCTACCATTTGTCTTCCTTTCACTCCTCGACCTTAATCTTCCACCTTTAATACCTTACTACTTCTTTTCCTCTTCATTTTTCCCTTCACCTTGACACTAGTTGAAATGTTTCCCTCCACATTTTTGCCGGTTTCCTTGTCCCATTTTTCCTCCTCTTCTTTCTCTTCTCTTATCTCCCCCCTTTCTTTAACTATATTTACTATATTTTCCCTCCCTTCATCACCTCTCTTCACATTCCTTCCCTTTCCCCTCCCCATCAATTGACTTCTTTCCTTTGCTTTTCCTCCTATCTTCTCCTTAATTATCTCTATGTCTCTCGTTTTCTCTGCCCTTCTCTTCCTACTCCTCCCTCCTCCTCCTGCACTCACCCCCACCCCCCTTTCCTTCCTTCCTGCCTTTTCTTCTCCTTATGTCACCTTTCATCATCTTTCATTATGTACCTATTTTTTGTTCACTCAATTTATTCGGATTGTTATATTTCCTCTATTTTTCTCACCCCGTATTTTTCGTTCTTCCAATTTCTCTTTTCAATTATTTGTTACTTATATTCTTCTCCTCTCAGTCGTCTGTCTTTTTTTTATTGTCTCTTATTTTAATTAATATGCCTTCGATCATCGTTCCAATTCAACTTCTCTATATCGATCTTCCACTACCTAACTCTTCTTTCTTGTGTATATCATGTCTCTCTTAATTCCTCTCTCATCTTTCTTCATTCCTCTTCCTGTTTTCAGCTGACTTTCCTCACATCCTTCCTCTTCATTATGCCTCCTTTCCATTCCTCTCCTCTCCTCACTTCGATGATGATGTTATCTATTCTCTATAATTATCTTCACCTACTTCCTTCCTTCCTTTATTTCCTACCTCCATTCACATTTTTTTTTTTTTTTCATTTTCTCTTTCATTCCTCTTTTGCCTCTCCTTTTCTTGCATTTCCTTTCTTTCTCCCTGTTGGTGTGCTTCCTTCCTTTCTTTTCTTAATCCCCCTGTCTTTCCTATTTATTTCATTTTCTCTCATTCATTCTTTCCTCCTTCACTTCCCTTTCTCTTCATTAATTCCTTTCTTTTATTTATGGCAAAGTATTTCTTAATCTACTTTGTACCTTATTTCATTCCTCCCTTTTATCTTTCTTTCCCTCCACCCTTTTTTGTCTTTCCTGCCTTCCTCCCTTGTATCTCTCCTTCCTTCCTCTCTTTTGTCCTTACTTCCCTCCTTCCTTCCTCCTATGTATCGTTCCTACCTTTCTCCTTTTTTAACTTACCTCTCTCCCTCCCTCCTTCCTTCCTTCCTTCCTTCCTCCCTCCCATTTGTCCTTACTTCTCTCCCTTTTGTCCTTACTTCTCTCCCTCCCTCCTTCCTTCCTTCCTCCCTCCCATTTGTCCTTACTTCTCTCCCTTTTGTCCTTACTTCTCTCCCTCCCTACTTCCTTCCTTCCTTCCTTCCTTCTCTGTGACCTCCTCCCGTTCAGCCTGGCCCACACTACACCAGCCACCACCACCTCCACCTCCTCGACTAATTTGCGCTGTGGTTGTATATAAGGAATTTAATCTGGCTGCAAATTCAACGTGACTTTCCATAACCCCGGCGCCGAGTCCCGGGTAACGAAGACTCAAATTAATCGAGTAAATCTTGGGAGGCCGGGAAGGAGAACGACAATGAAAAGGAAGTACAAGAATTATACTAATTTATGCATAGCCATTCCGCGGGCAGAAGCGAGTTTAAGGCGCAGACGGGGTTATTGATTTTCACCCCCCCTCATCACATCCCTCCCCCCTCCTTTCCTCCCTCTCTTCCTTCCTTCCTTTTCTCTCTCTCTCTCTCTCTCTCTCTCTCTCTCTCTCTCTCTCTCTCTCTCTCTCTCTCTCTCTCTCTCTCTCTCTCTCTCCACCGTACCCCCTTTTCTTCCTTTCTTTCCTCTCCTTTCCTGTCCTTTCATCATCTGTTTTCTACTTTCCTTCCTTTACTTACTTCCTCCCTCCCTACCCTCTTTCCTTTATTCATTTTCTCTCTCCTCTATCTTTTGTTCCCTTCATCCATCTTTCTGTCCTCTCTTCTCTCCTTTCTTCCTCTCTCATCACATCCCTTCTTCCTTTCCTCCTTGTTCTTTTAACTTCCTTCCTACTTTCTCACTTCTACTCCATTTCCTTCCTTGCTTTCGTCCCTCGTTCCTTCCTTTACTACATCTCTCCATCCTCTCCACTCTCCTTTCCTTCGCTGCCGTACCCTCTCTCTCTCTCTCTCTCTCTCTCTCTCTCTCTCTCTCTCTCTCTCTCTCTCTCTCTCTCCACCGTTCACCACTCCATGTCTTATAAAAATGTCCCATCATGCTTTAACTGAGTGACTTCTCTACTAAACACCCTCGCATTTCCTGGCATCCTGGGCCGCCACGGAGCCGCCAGCCGCCGCCGCCGCCACCAGCCGCCACAGCCGCCCAAACACCCAACATAAAATGGAGGAAAATCAGAAACGCCTGGCGCGAGATGTAAATGAGGTCTTGGTTCAGACAGTGAAAATGGCGAAGATGTTGGCTAGCCCTCCCGCCCCGAGTCATGACGTCACACCGTCTTGACCAACCAGCGGGCGGGCAACCAGTGACGTCATACCCACGTGATTGTTTTAGATGGTGAGCTACGGCATTAGTCAGATGATATTCAAAACACTGATATTCTATTCCTCTTTAAAAACGAACCACAGAAACTCAACCCATTGCATTATAATTAGATTCACATTATATCAAAACACAATGCTCAGATATACCTTACAAAACATGCTAGGGGACCCTATGCAAATATTCCCGATAGCTGATACGCCGCTGTTTTAAATGAGAATATTGATTTTTGGTAGGGGTGCCATTTTCTGAGAGGAGGGCCGCCAGCCACACGATCAATGCTCACTTAACCCGCGGCACACTTTATAGATATACAGTACGTATGGTACGGCCACCTGTTTATTGACATGTTCATCAGGCACGTTCTCCAGCCATAGGCACGTCCTCCAGCCATGCTCTCAAGGCACGATCATCCTTTTCATAAGCCACGTTCTTTATTTGATACGTTTACCAATAGGCACGCTCATCTCATCAACAGCACGCTCATTTTTGCAACAGGCACGTTCGTCAACAGGCACGCTCTTAACTGGGTACACACACCAAGCATGTTCATCAGGTAGACATTCACCAGTAGACCTAAACACGAGCACACTCTGTCCTAAGTTATTCATCATCCATTCTCGGGTCAGATTGGTTGTGTTTATATTGGCAGGGGACCATCGATCCCATTAGAGCAGGTTACATGTGTTTATATAGTATGACTCGTGACTGGACTTGAAGAATAATGTGTACGAAGTTGAGGCCACTATACTGTACTTGGTTGAGATTTCTATCTTCATGGAACAGGAGTCGAATCTTGACAAGGTAAACATTATGATTCCATTACACACCAGATATGTTTGTGTTGGTGTCATGGGAACCTGTTTTGGGCTCTTAATTCAGTACCGACGTTTTATCTCGATATCGAAGCTGCCTGAGTCTTCGGTAGCATAACGGGACACATTTCACAGCACATTAAAACATATTACACCAACCAAGCTTAACCATTCTTGCTAAAATAACCCTACAATGTGACCCACGCCATATACCAACTCTAACACCCTCCCTCGAGTCCCATCCATACTACACTGGCCGTATCACAAACCAAACCACTAAGTCTATACAAAGCCAGCCACCACCGCCACAACCCAATGACAAAAAAAAATCTCCTTCTACAACCCCAACACTCCTGCCGCCGCCACTGTCCCACCACTATGTCACAATAAACCCCAATAATCTATATACAGTACTCTCTCTGCCTCAAGAAAGGTGCCACATCACTCCTGAAACTTTCCCTCTATACTCTACAGCTGCCTTTGTATAGTAACACTCACTATTCATGACAATTTAGCACCTCACAAAGATATCCCTTCATTCACGCAGCCGTCGGTAAGATTATAACTATCCTACATACTCCTTTTCCTCACACTACTTAAACTTTTGTCTAAACACGTGACACACACACACACACACACACACGCACAAATGAACAGTAACAATAATATTTGTCGTACATTCATCGTCATCACAAACAGTAAGAGAAAAGGAGCGTGGGTCTACTTACTCATGGTACCCACAGCATCTGTAGCATACCAGGAGACAGCACCACATACAGGCCGGGGACACGTCGATCTCTCAGGCAAGGAGGGAAGGATGGGGGGACGGGGGGACGGGGGGACAGGGGTACTGTTCTGGGGAGGAAGGGAAGGTGGGATGGGGGATCAGGGGTACTGTTCTATAGGGAGGGAGGGAGGGAGGGGAGGTACAACAGGGATTGGTAGTTAGGATTGTTGGTTTGAATTACAGCGATACATTCACAGTATAATATATTCTATTCATAAAGCTCACTTCCAACTTTCTGATTATGTAAGGGGGAGGAGTTTTTACATATATTTTATGAACTTGTGGAATTTTTTTCTTAACTCCAAATGGGTAAACATGTGTACTTTACTACCACATATAGCGCAACATACATGACGTACTATTGTAGAAATGTATAAGTATCAAGGTATGATTTTCTCTTCTATAATTTGTACGAGTATCATAATAATTCCCATTTATTTCTCTCTTTACTTAATTAATTCCGCTTTCCTAACTTTCACTGATTTTCCTTACATAGTTCCATCCTAGGCTTAGTTTCATTTGCTCCCTTCTTCCTTCCTTCCTTCTCATTATCGATCTGTTACTCTCAGGGAAGCTACCTTCATTCCACATCGGGCCAGAGTGTACCAGACTCCATGCCAGCCCTCACAACTTCATGGCCATCACACAATTCTTCAAACTCCTCAATAGTCAATACATAAAACAACAAGAGGAAACAACAAGAGGAAAATAGTCAAAGTTGGGGTATACATAAACTGGATATAGCGTCCTGTCACGATAATCAAGTCGGCAACAACACCCCAGCCCTTTACATCTCAACATGTGCACGTTAAAAATATTTGTACATATATACACCTTTTTCTGTACATATTGGAGAGAGAGAGAGAGAGAGAGAGAGAGAGAGAGAGAGAGAGAGAGAGAGAGAGAGAATGACATACAGTATACAAGTGTGTGAGTGACGGTGGCTAACTACCTTTCACCACGTAACCTTATACACTACCCAGATCACTCACACTCGTCCAAATTTCACACACACACACACACACACACACACTCTCCCCCTTAGCGGCGCTCTTGGTCACAACTAACGAGGTGTGAAGCGACGAGACAAACTCCACCACCTTCCTTTCCATCTTGTCAATCAATTACGTCATCTGTGATTCAGTTTAATACTTCCTCCTCCTCTCCTTGCACCTTCCATCTGTCCCACTTGTCCATTTATCCCGGACTGTTTATTTACATATTTTTTCTTGTTTATGTCCACTCAAACAGACTACCCACTTATCCTACGTATTCCTGAACCATAAGAGAAAAGCCGCCTGCTGACTGACTCGGTACTAATCAATTATTGTCAACAGGTTCGGAGTGTTACTGATCCCTGGACAAACACTGCAGCCAAAAATAAGGCAATTTCAACCATAACCCAAGGATACGTAGAATTCTGTCTTATGTCCTTTGTCAATCTCAAAGAACCATTATAACTACTACCGAATGTGCCTGGTTCAAAGGTCGCTATAGTTTTTTTCTACCAATCCATAGGTCATGAAATATTAGAATAAAAATCACAAACCCGACAACAGTTATTCCACCCTAACACACACACACACACACACACACACACACACACACACACACACACACACACACACACACACACACACACCTATTTACCTTTCCATATTTTCTCCTCCGTTGGTGTGTTAGCGTTACGAGGAATCAATAGACATCTGTATTTTTTTTGCACCGTGGTCGTCGAGGCAAGCAGGTTCCCGGATCATTTTCAGATTTAGCTGTGAATAATTGATACCCCTGGCGCCACATTATGGTATATCACATTCCACAACTTACTCGAGATACAGTTAGGTTCTAAAGACACGTACGTAAACCATACACTCTCTATTTTTATATTTCATGTCCTACAATATGACAGAGGAGGGGCCACCCGAAACCACCTACAGTCTATTACATTATTTAATTATATATTCACCCGTTTGACCGTAAATCCGGATTCTTCTGCATTATTTACTATGGTATGGAGGGAATACATACCAAGGTTCGAGTAAGCTATTGATTTTAATATATATTAAAATCAATGTCAGCAAAACCATACAACATAAAAATATAGGAATTAATTTTAAAAAAGTATCAATAAATAATGGGATAACGAACTAAAGAAAAATAACAAATTAAACAGAAACTATTTACAGCAAGAGTGTGACAAACTGGTGTAAACAAAAAAAAGTCTTGTTATTAAAGTCTGTCACTGGGTCTAACTTCTATGCATTAAAGTGGCAGTATTGATTAACAGCGAGGAGCCCCCCCCCCCAAGGAGTGGTGTAAGAGGCAGGCATGGGGGAGTGCAGGGGGAAGGGTAGAGGGGTAGAGAGTGCAGGAGGGGGGGGGTGAGCAGGATAGTGGGTGGGTGTGTAGAGTTAAAGGTGCCTGCATTAAACACTGGCACCTCCTAAATTGTGGCACGCTGGGATGAGTTGCACCTTACGAACTCTCTCTCTCTCTCTCTCTCTCTCTCTCTCTCTCTCTCTCTCTCCACTTATATCCCACCACCTTCTTCGTGTTTGAATTTCCCTTACTCCATTTCACCCTTCTTTCTTTCATCACCGCTTCACTTACAATCAACCTTCCTTATATACTGCCTTTTCCGCCCCTTTCCTCCACTGTATGAAACTCTCCCACAAAATAATAAACAGTTTGAAGCCGCGTCAGTCATCGCAGAAATTATGTCTGGTTATTGTAAGCGTCATCCATCAGGGGGACGTTTGGATCTGCATGTTTACCTGGCCAGAGGGACTTGGACTGGGTTACCTCTGTGTGTGTATGTCAATGGGAGGGAGGGAGGGAGAACGAGACAGATAGACAGACGGATACAAACGGAGAGCGAGAGAGAAGAGGGAATGAAGAGTGTTTGTGTGTGTGTCTGTGTATGTTTGTATAATTATGTGTATACTGTATAGGTGTATGTGTATATATGTGTATGTATGTATATATATACTGTATATGTATGTGTACGATATATACAATATATGTATGTGAATATATAATTTATGTGTATGTGAATATATAATTATGTGTTCTGTATGTGAATATATATGTGTACCGGTATGTGAATATATATGTGTATGTGAATATATATATATGTATGTGTATACGTATGTATGTATGTGTATATTTGGTGTTTGTTTAGCGTTCCCAGTCATTTATCACACCTCGAACATTACCCCAAGCCCCCCCTCGACACAGAGCAAATTACCTCCTTGTTGAGAGAGTGTGGAGGAGTGAGAGGGAATGAGTGCGAGTGAGAGTGTAACAGAGAGTAAGAAAGAGAGTGAATATGAGTGAGAGAAACTGAGTGTGAATGAGAGAGGAATTGAGTGTGAATGAGAGAAGAACTGAGTTTGAGTGAGAGAAGAACTGAGTGATTGAGTGAGAGAGGAACTGAGTGTGAGGGAGAGAAGTGTGAGGGAGAGAAGAACTGAGTGCGAGTGAGAGAGGAACCGAGTGTGAGTGAGAGAGGAACCGAGTGTGAGTGAGAGAGGAACTGAGTGAGAGAGGAACTGAGTAATCGAGTGAGTGAGGAACTGTGTGCGAGTGAGAGAGGAACTGTGTGTGAGTGAGAGAAGAACTGAGTGATTGAGTGAGAGAGGAACTGAGTGTGAGTGAGAGAGGAACTGAGTGTGAGTGAGAGAAGTGTGAGTGAGAGAAGTGTGAGGGAGAGAAGAACCGAGTGTGAGGGAGAGAAGAACCGAGTGAGAGTGAGAGAGAAATTGAGTGTGAGTGAGAGAGGAATTGAGTGAGTGAATGACTGAGGTGATTATCATACTGCAACGCATTCCTCCATCTCCCGGTTAACCTGTGTGTGTTTCTCCTTCCTCCAACTCACTTCGGGGGCATTGGATAGGACAAACCCAAAACACACACACACACACACACACACACACACACCTGTTGCTCGGTCTGACCCTTCATCTTCCTAATTCTTTACTGCCTTTCCTTTACCTCCATGCCAACTTCTCTCAAATTTATGACCAGAAACGAAGAGAAGGTTACTAGGACAAGGGGTTACAAGGACAAGAGGTTACAAAAGAAAAGGAGTTACAAAGAAAAGGAGGTATAAAGAAAAGGAGTTACAAAGGAAAAGAAGTTACAAAGAAAAAAGAGTTACAAAAGAATGGGAGCTACAAAGGAAAAGGAGATACAAGGACAAGGTGTGTTAAGGGACTTGATGTATTTTCGATACAATAAGAAAAAAAAATACCATTGCTTATGTGCCCTCCTCTGCGCCTTCTCCGGTAACCAGTCATGACTCCCCAGAATATTAACAACCTATAAGGTGATATCAATGGGGATACATACGCTTTGAAACTGTAGCAAAGATGAAAACTGCATTATATCGGTATAAGTGAAATATACAATAGATAAACAAGTCATACAACTACTCCCACAACCAATACACCATCACAACAAACCAATAAAAAAGCACATAATCATCTTGGGTTGGAATCACATTTATTACAACTTCAATTCTGCATTACCTAAACAATCTCCACTCCGCATATAGCCTACCCAGACTCCTCACACCACCCCAATCCTCACCCCAACTTCACACTTCTCGTATCACTCGCACCCCTCCCACCCCTGTCCCCATCCACAGTTTTCACCACGTCACACACATCCTTGCCATCCCCCTACCACCACCACCCCTGTCACCACACACTCACACACGCTTCTCACTCACCACTCCAATTGACAGCCCTTAAACAATCTCATATACCTCACACTACACATACTCATCTCACCACTCACACCCTTCACCCCACTCACACTCTTCTCCCCACACCCACTCCCTGAATCACCACCACTCTGCACACCACCACCACCATTCCTGACAGCAGCAACACCTCCTCCCTCAAACCATCATGTACGCCTCCCTCCCCCCGACCCCATTGGACTGGTGTCAACAAAACCCGGGAATACGTCAGGCGGTGGTGGCGTGCCTCGCTCCTGCGGTTGCCATAGTTACCCTTGGCAAAATGGGAATATTGAAAGTAGCTGAAAATGGGAAAATTACAAAATAGAAAACGAAACCTACCCCTTAAACACCCTCTCCCCCCTCCTCCTTGGGCTGCTATTAAGCGACTATGGTCCTCGGACACACTATTAAATTTCCAATTAAGTCTAGAAAACTCCCAAGGCGATTTCACCCGTAAATTTGGAGGTTTTAGTGAGCAACAGAGAGCTAAGGCACACCGGTAAGCAAGGTCGAGACTCCCTTGGGTGGAGAGGCAAAAGTCGGACTTATGGCACGAGGGCGTCAGGGCGGCTGTGGCTCTCTTTCCCGAGTTACTATAAAATGTTGATGTAAATTGTAAGAAGATTGTGGACGAGGTTCAGGGGACTTCAAGGAGAGCAGGAGGGGAGGGGAGGGGAGGGAAACGTATAAGAGGAAATGGAGAGAAGATGGAAGAAGAGAGGAAGGAAGGAAAGCAGGAAGGTAGTAATGAAAAAGCAGGGGAGAGTAAATGAGAAGAAGGAAAAAAATAGGAAGATTGATGCAGAAAGGAAAGGACTATGGAAAAATGTTAAGATAATCACAACTAACTAGGGTACATCCAGAATAAGAGTTATGGTGAGGAAGAATGAAGCGACTAAACCTAAGAGTGGTACAACTTTGGAGTTTCTTCAGCATTGTTCACAGACATGTAGTTAAAGTGTCAACATAACCTAATATACGTATGATTTAACCTGGATAAAATGCACCTAGTTCCATCCATCTCTTAGCAAACATTTACAGTCTTTAGCAGATTCCAGTGATTCAAGTTTGCTGAAAATTTCCTAATGTAAATTTGGCTCTAATCGCTGACATACCCTCCTCTTCTTCATATTCTCCGACTTTTTGGAACATTAAGAGTGCCTTGACTCCTCCAATGTATACCAAGAAACAAGATAATAAAAATTAATGCGGCCTGGTGTTCAGAATAATTTGAAGGAATCATTTGCTCCAGATTTACTAACACTGCAATACCCCCATAAGGGACCCTGTAAACGTGTACTCGTATAAGACCTGGTGGCTTTTGATTCCTCCTGACTATGACACGAAACAAGATCCTTTAAGTAGGTGGTGTTTCGTGGCAATATTTGAAGGACTCCATTATCTCCAATTTTTTTACTACATCACAGGGTCCCTAACTAGGAAGACGGCCCCAGAGGTAACATGAGCAGAGATGAGCCAACGGGACAAATGAACGGTCAAGAAATAATGGGGAAAATGCTTGAATATTCCAGAGTAAATACTTGAGAGCATCTTATTAAAGTAATGAGAAGTAAACCTAATACCCTCCCCTCACTCACTCCCTCCCTCCCTCCCTCTTCTCTTTCCTTCTCTACCTTCCTCCTCCCGTCTCTCCCTTCCTCCTCCTCCTCTCCTTCCCTCTCTCTCCTTCCCTCTACCATCGTCACTACATCTGCAAATTGTATATTTTCCTCAGTCCCTCTTCCCCCACTCTATACTTTCATAACTCTCCCTCCCTTCCTTTCCCCTCTATTTTTTTTCTTCCTCTCCTTCTCTTCATTTTTCTCTCTTTTCCCTCTCATTTCCTCCTCGTCCTCACCACCATCCATTGTCTTCTCACCTCCTCCTCCTCTTCCTCCTCCTCCTCCTTCTCTCCTCAGTCTCCTACACATCCAATTTCCAGCCTTCATTACGTGTAAACTCTAGCCGATGGTCTTCTATTGTGGACACTATTAGTCGCTTATTGAAGAGAGAGAGAGAGAGAGAGAGAGAGAGAGAGAGAGAGAGAGAGAGAGAGAGAGAGAGAGAGAGAGAGAGAGACCTGGGGAGGGTAAGAGGAAGAGAGACGGGGAAGGAAGTGAGAAAGAAAGAAAGAGGGAGAGATGATGAGCAAGAGGGTAGGAGGTAAAAAGATGAAAGGGCAAGCAAGGAGAAGCATATGGAGAATATAAGTGTGTGTGTGTGTGTGTGTGTGTGTGTGTGTGTGTGTGTGTTGTTACGAAAGAAAGAGCGAGGGGGAAGAGCCAAGTAAAATAGAAATATGAAAGCATGTAAGGTTGAGAACAAAAAAATGGGTAGAAATGAAAGCGTGGTTATAATGATTGAAGGAAAGACAAGAGAAAATACGATCATTAATTACTAAAGAATACAAATACAAAAGAAAGGAAAAGAAAAACGGGGCACGAATAATGGGACAGAAAGATATAGGAAAAGAAAATGGAAAGAGAAAGAGACACGAAGAGGAAGAAGGGATTAACTTAAAGGGAAAGAAGGCGAGATGTATGTAACTGGCGTGATTTAGCAATAGTACATACATACATACATACATAATATATACATACATACATACATACATACATATGCACTCTTACCCCAGCGATACAGAATTCCCAAGATTTTTCCAATAATCCTTCACGTGAAAAAAGTATAACCATTTGAATATTCCCTCCATAATTTACAAATTGGTGGCCGACTGTCCATCCAAGGGGCGGTGCGGGTACCAGGGAGTATTATTTCCAAGTTTACTATGCTACAGGGAAAGTGTGCCTAGTTTTCCATTCCTGTTATATACTGATGTGGTATTCAACGTATGGGATGGTCACTTATCTATCTTATTCTTATTCTAACTCAAACAATAGCTTATGATTTATGTACTGTGTTTTGTATCTCTAAGCAGATCGAGTCGAATGATGCTAATGTTACATGAAAGCCATTTGTAATCTACATGTAATTTTAATCAACTCTTTTACCTAATGTGGTATATTAATGTGGTCTAGAATATCCTAAATTTGCAAAGAGGAAATTTATCCTGCGTGAACTTCCCTGTACCATGAGCGACTTTGAAATACCTCTCCTGGGGTCAGCGCTTCCCCTCCATTCCCTCCTCTCCTCCCCATCCACTTTTCTTACTCCTCTCTCTCTCTCTCTCTCTCTCTCTCTCTCTGATTTCGTCGTCACTTTTCTCTCTTTCACACTTTAATTTCCTATGTTCTCATGATTTACCTTCTTCCAACAAGACAAACTAATAACATATTTAACAACCTACCATTCTATCTACCAGTCAACCAACTTACCTATTACCAGTCTGCTTACCAAACAACTTATTAATAACCTACCACACAAGTATATCACTAACCCTGTACAATCTGTACAATCAATCAACCAACCAATCAAACAACCAACTTACTTACCTACCAAATAACCAACCTACCAAATAACCAACCTACCAACCAACTAACCAAACAACCAACCAAACTACCAAATAACCAACCTACCAAACAAACAACCAACTAACCAACCAAACAACCAACTTACTTAGCTACCAAACAACCAACCAACCAATCAACCTACCAAACAAACAAACAACCAACCAACCTACCAACCAACCCACCCCCCCTCCCAATAAAACCTTCCTGAGGTCACCGTTTCTCCATCTTACTTTTTTTTTTACTTTTTTTTTTTTTTTACCCTCCCACCACGCGGTACAAATATGTATATTTATTTTCGATACCGGGCCATACAACCGCGTTCTGACCGTAATAAAAGGCACTGCAAATTTGGTAAAAATGTCGTAGCAGGACCTGGCCGGGTAGAGGCATTGAACCCCGGGTATTTTCTGTGTTTTCAATGGGAGGAGGAAGAGGAGGTGGTGCTGGTGGTGGTGGTGGAAGGAAGAGAAGGGAGAAAAGGAGGAGGTGGTGGTGGTGGTGGAAGGAGGAAGAGGTGATGATGGTGGTGGAGGAAGGAAGAGGAGGAAGAAAAGGAGGTATAGGAAAAATGGTAGGAGGAGAAGGAGGTGGGGGTGGTGTGGGAAGGAGGAAGAGGTGATGATGGTGGTGGAGGAAGGAAGAGGAGTAAGAAAAGGAGGTAGGGGGAAGGAAGAAGAGGAAGAAAAGGAGGTAGGGGGAATGGTCGGAGGAGAGGAGTAGTAAGAGGATGGAGGAGAATTGTGTGAGGAGAAAAATGGTAAATCGGAAGAGGAGGTGGTTGTGAATTACATAATATTGCAACAAGAGTAGATTTGTCTGTTAATACCAATACTGATAAATTGAAATAACTGAGGAGTATATATATCTTATCTATAATACGTAGAATGAACCCTATTCTAATCGCTGTAGTGGAATTGGTATTTAAACATTTATCCTTTTCGTTCAGATTGTTTAATCCTTTGAAAGCTTTGTAAGCCTCGATTAGGTCTCTTCTAATCTGCATTTTCGTTAAGCAGAAAAAGTTTTGCTCAGTCGTTCATCGCAGTGTTAGTTTGGTTATAGTATCAATCTTATAGTTGTTATATGTTGTAAACTTTCTACTGTATTCTTAGCATGAGGAAAAGAAGGAAAAGTGGGAATACAACAGGAAAGGGAGAGAGAATGTGGGCGTGGGAAGGGACAAGGGGAATAGAAAGGAAAGAGGGGCGTGAGACGAAGAGGAATGAGAAGGAGATACCATGAGAAGCAGGATAATCCAACAGAGTAGAAAGGGGAAGCTAAAAGGAAGAGAAAAACGGAACAAGGGGAATGAAGGGGACAAGAATATATAAATATGTAAAGAGGAAGAGAGGGATAAAAAGAGATGGAGAAGAAGAGACAAGACAATGAAAATGTAAATGAGAGTGGATGAAACGTATGGAAGAAAATGAAACACGAGGAGAAAAAGAATGCAAGAAACAAGCGACTAAAGCAAAAAGGAAAGAAATAACTGGGGAAAGAGTGCTGGATAAAGGGAAAAAATAGAGGTGAGAGAGGGAAACACTGGTCAAAAATATAACTCAACGAAAATATGGAAAAGGGGAGAGGAAAGAGTAGGAAGAGATGAAGACAGGAGAATGGAAAGTAGGGGGTAGAGAACAACTATCGAGGCAAAGAGGGAGGGAAGAAGAAAACAACTGAAGTGGGAAGAAGGGAAATAGGGAGGGAAAGAGGGAGGAAATGTACTACTGGGAAGAAAGGAGAGGGAAAGAAAAGAGGTTGGGAGGGAGGGGAAAAATGGGAGAGAGGCAAAATGCAGCGTCTGAAAGCCATTAGCAGCCAAATGAGATCGGTCGCAAATTCAAATAGGATCCCGGAGTGGAAATTTTAACAAGATAGAGTCTGGACACGACGGGGCTGGATTGACCATTAGTTAGGCCGGATGACGAGTGGGGCTCAGGCCGGGGAGTTAGTGTGGAGTGGGATGATGGAGAGGGAGGAGTTGTTGTGTAGGGGAGGGGAGGGGAGGGGAGGGGTGGGGTGGAGTAGTAGTTGTAGAGGAGGGGAAGAGTTGTAGTGTAGGGAAAGGGATCAGTTATAGTGTAAGGGAGAGGAAAAGTTGTAGTGTAGGGGAGGAGAGGAGTTGTAGTGTAGGGGAAAAGTTGTAAGGGAGGGGAGGGGAGGGGAGGGGAGTGATGGCGGGGTTATTAGTGGAAGTGATGGAAGGGAGGACAACGTGTGAAGGAGGACAGGGTGATGGAGCTAGGGAGAACAGGGTGATGGAGCTAGGGAGAACAGGGTGTGGCTGGATGAATGAGAGAACAGAGGGTGACAATGTGATGATATGAGGAAGAAGAGTGTAGCAGGGTGATGCAGAGTGTGTGAGAACAAGGTGTTAAAGAGTGACGTTAAAAGAGCAGGGTGTGACAAGGAGACCGAGATGAACTGAATATAATACGGTTCAGGGTGAAGGATTGTGAAAGGGTGAGAATAACATGAGGTTGGTATGTGTGTCTTTAATACCACGTTTGGGAACTATTTTTTCACACTCATTCATATAAAATTATCTTTAACCTGCATGTACACTTTTTAGTTCTACCTTATTCTTTAAAATTAAATAATGTATTAATAACACACATACAATATACGTTTGAGTTTCTGTTAGAAGGACGCAAGGGGGGGGGGGTATGAAGGACGGGTCATTTGGTGCATTAGTGTGTGTGTGTGTGTGTGTCTGTGTGTGTGTACATGTAATCAGCCCTTCTATCTGGGACATAACTCATCTCGACCATCTCGTCGCTCATTCTCTCTCTTTGTCTGTCTGTCTCTATTTTTTTCTCTCTCCCTCTCTTTCCATAAACCTGCAAATTTTCTCACGCCATTGTTACCGAGGGATAAAACGAGGAGGAAGGATGAGGAGGAAGAGGAAGAGGGATGATAGAGGGGAGAGATGAGAGGTGGTGGTGGTGGGACGGAGGGATTAAGATGGAGGGAGGGAGTGATCAAGGTAAGTCAGGGGTGAAGGTTAAAATGGTGCATTGATACCCCCTGAGAGAGAGAGAGAGAGAGAGAGAGAGAGAGAGAGAGAGAGAGAGAGAGAGAGAGAGAGAGAGAGAGAGAGAGAGAGAGAGATTGATGACTACTGATGACAGAGAGCTTGAGGGTAGTGTAGTCACTGTAGTGTAATGACTTGAGACGATAGACCTGTTATAGTTGTATAGGTAACAGGAAACTTTAACATATTCTAAGTTGCTAATTGTTGTTTGTTGTTTTATCTAAAGAGTTTCTACTTAATAATCAGAGTAACTAATTTATAAAATGGGCTATATTGTTATCATTATTCATAATTTCACTGTCTCATACACTCATACATAAATGCATGTTTCCACACACACACACACACACGCACACGCACACACACACACACACACACACCGTAGTTTCCTGGATAATCATCACACGTACACACAAAGAGAAGCTTAGTATAATCGAAAAGGTGAATTCAAGAGTGCTCGGAAAACCTAGTGATGTCCCTCCCTACCTGTTAACAGGAGAGGCCGTTATCGGTACAGACTGCCTACCACTCCTCCTCCCCTGGCTCTTCCTTTCCCATATCCTCCACCTCTCCATCACCCACCACCTGCAGTACAATTATTCCTCTCGCCCTTTTCCCACCTCTCTCTGCATTATCCCTCTCCCTTCCCTTTTCATTTCCCCCACGTCCCCTTCTCTTGTCATTTCCCCCTCGTCCTCCTTCCTTCTCATTTCCCTCAAGTTCCTTTCTCTTGTCAATTCCCCACGTCACCTTCTCTTCTCATTTCCCCCATGTCCCCTTATTTTCTCACTTCCCCCACGTCCCTCTTCCTTCTCATGTACCTCATGTCCCCTTCACTTTAAATTTCCTCCAAGTTCCCTTCCCAATTAAGTCACTCTACTTCGTATTTCCCTGCTTCCTTCAGCAGGCATAACTGTGACATCTATGTACAGATAAGGAGACCACAGTGCTCTCGGCAAAAATTGTACTTCGATTCGATAATTATCATGATTATTTGTCTTTGGTTGCATTATAAATATCGAAGAAGTCACGAAATTATATGAGGGAGCAGGTACACTTTTGCAAGGTTAAAAAAATGCACAATAAGAGCCTGTTAGACATTTCCTGTAGCTTAGTTAGTCACTACGGTCGGTTCTCAGGAATAATTGACAAAAATATTAAATCCGTGGCCGGCCTAATCCTCCTAAAACGGCCAGGAGGGGAATGAGGGAGGTGACAGAGGGAGATATAGAAGAGGGGAGGAAAAGGAAATATGAAGAGGAGGAAAAGGGAGGAGGAAGACGAAGAAGGAAGAGGAAAGTTGAGGAAGATAAGAGAGGAGGAGAAAGAGGAAAAAGACGGTGGAGAAAGGAGATATATTGACAGTAGGAGAAAGAACAAGAACAGTATGAATAATAATAATGACTATGGTGATGTATGAGACTGAGTGAGGCTGAGGGACGAGTGCAGGGAGCTTACTATATTTTGTATACACCAACTGTTATAATGGCTGGAGGATATCAGAGTACAAGGAGCTACTGTACTGTATTGTATCCTGTTGTTGTGGCATGAGAGTATCAGAGTACAGGGAGCTACTGTAGTGTATTGTATCATGTTGTTGTAGCTGGAGGGTATCAGAGTAGAGAGAGCTACTATACTGTATCCTATTCTATAGTGGCTGGAGGGTATCACAGTGCAGGGAGCTAGGCCACTGTACTGTATCTTGTTATAGTGGCTGGGGGGGCCAGGATCACAGTGCTCCCTGACACATGAAGACGGCTTATAATGGCAATCCTAGTCCGGTTCTCACGCCTTTGTGGAGAGCCTATCAGGTGGCCCCTACCCCTACCCTATTCCTCCTGCCCCTGTTACTCTGGACCTTTTTGTTCCTCCATGCAGATTTCCCACCCGGGTTAAAAGTTTGGGCATCAGTGGACCCATTCTCCTTCATTCAAGTGTATTATTATTATTATTATTATTATTATTGTGGTGCTCTTTTTCAATCAATTTTATCACCAGAAGACGAAAGTACTGTACCAGATAACTTGTGAAATTAACATATACAGTATCACAATATTTATGTTCCCATGCTATCCGTTTATTCTATGTCATATAAATGTGAACTACTGTATTATCCCTCCATACAAAACAACTGTCAATTCGGGCCGAAAACGAAAAAGACTTATAAAAATATATGACAGAATGATTGGGAAAATTGATATGCACAGACAATCAGGCAAATACGGCCACGGGTAGGGCTATGTGGATTAATATTATAGATACAGAATGACAAATTGATATAAACAACAAGACCCAGACAAACCCTCTATACAATTAGGCTACAGCAGCAAAATATTATAAGTTCCCAATCATATGTGTTTCTTATTAAATCCACAAAATGCCATGCCTTCACGTACCCGTACAAAATAATGAGGGTTTGATTCCGTCCCTCATTAAGTCAACAAGAACGTGTGTGTGAGAATCAAGAAAGGAGGAGCCCCACTGAGAAACGGATATATAATGAGAAGGGGCAAGAGGAGGCAGGAGAAATGACGTAGGAAGAGAGAGGATGCAAGCGAAGGAAGAAGAATATTGAGGAACAGTGGGAAGGAAATAAAAGAAGGAAGATTGGGAAAAATAGATTAATGGAACAAGAAGGAATAATAAAAAAAAAAAAAAAAAAGTGGAAAGAAAGGAAGCGAAGATAAAAAGGAAGGAGGTGGTTAGTTAAGAACATGTGGAAGAAAGAGCAGAAACGAATAATGAGAAATGAGGAGTGGGTGAAATAATGAAAATGGAAGAAAAGAAGTATTTCAGACTGGGGAATACACTGGAAGGAAGGATGTGAGAGAGGAAGGAAGAAAAGGAACAAATATAGGAAGTGTTGAATTAAGGGGTGAGGAAAGTAATGAGAATGGAAGATAGAAGAAATTGAGGAAAGAGATGAGGACATGAAGGAAGAATGTAAGAAAGAAAGGAAGAAAGTGAGAATGAATAAATGATGTAAAAAAGAAAGGAAGAAAGTGAGATTGAATGAATGAAGGATGTGGGAAAGAAAGGAAGAAATTGAGAATGAATGAATGAAAAGGGTAATGAAGAAAAATGAAGGGAAGGAAGAAGGGAGGGCATAAAGGAAGGAAGGAAGGGAGGGAATAAAGGAAGGAAGGAAGGGAGGGAATAAAGGAAGGGAGAGAGGAAGGAAGAAAGCAACCAAGGAGGACGAGTGAGAAGAGTGGGTCTGGATCATCCATTAGCGGGGAGGCAGATAATGGGCAGCAGGTAGCCTCGCTCTCACCCTCCGTCTGCATGAGTGACCCTTTTCCCATGGGGGGGGGGGGATAACTAGGTAGAGGTAGATCTGGTGGGGGGGGGAGGGTTACATAGGGACAGGTGGTGACGAGATAACTAGGAAGAGGTCGAAATTTTGAGGGGAGAGGGAGGTTAACTAGACAGATGATGACTACTAGGCAAGGGTAAAAATACGAGTGAAAGGAAATGGTAGAAATAGTGACAGGAGAGGAAGGTTAACTCGAGGCCAGGTGGTGACATGATAACTAGAAGGTAAGTGAAGGTGGGAGTTAATTATAGTGTCCGATAACAAGCAGGTAACCAGGCAGAGGGAAACTGAATAGTAAAAGGAGTGGATACCATAGGGGCTCCTCTCCTTTCTAGCGAACCGGTTCAATGGGGCTGTTATTCTGTCTGTGAGCTGGAGGCCACTGAAACAGGAGGCTTGTAGATAGGTGACCGAAGCAATCCTACAAATTAAGCCTCGGTTTATATTGCTGGTAGTTTAGCTGAAAGCTATGGTTGTAGTTTTTACATACATGAATATTTTTAGTCATATTAACAACCAACCCATTAAGTCTGATGATCGTACTACTGTATACATTTAAATTTACAACTTTTACATCTCGTGTAATGAAGGAACCCTTGATCTCTCCTACATAAAGTTTGAAAATAGGTAATGACTTTTTCCGCCGTCTCAAACTTTCCTTGCTGTGTGTCCTCACCGTCTCTGTTCCATCGTTGCTTAAATGAAAATTGTCCTCGTGAATTCCCTAATTACATGTGTTCTCCTTTGAAGTGAGCATGGACATTCCTCTGCAGTTCTGTGTCTGTATTTTGCCCTTGAAGTATTTTGACACGGCGACCTAATATTTCAAAGAGCTCTAGCCAACATAGTGCCTGTCTGTGTGTGTTCCCAGTAGTCAATGCTCACTGTTTCGTATTTAACGCAGGATAGTTTAAGTGCAGAACTAATGTGGACTGTACTAGCCGACTTCCAGAAGCACACACACCCTCATCTCCATGCCGCCCGCCCAGTCCTTTGATGCCAGAGCTAATCAACACTCCAAGGTCTTCATTTGCACAGGCCGCTTTTCATTTACACAAGCAGGTAATTCTTCAACAGTCTTGTCGCTGGTACACGCTGACCTCTAACTATCACCACTATGCAAAGTCGTGGTATGTCATGCAATATAATGTTGATTTTTTATCTTACTCTGAGGAGTCGCCCATATTATTATATATATATATATATATAATAACTAAGATAATGCCACTGCTTCACATGACCCCAAATATACCAATCCCAATTACCGCAAAATATGTCATCTCCGTTCATACAAAAGATGTAGCGGGAGTTTCATTGTTGCGTACCTGTATATAACTAACAATTTTATCGTCCGCTAGTTAGGTATATCAATAATAAGTCGATTTCCTTTAATGATAATTTGAAAACTACTTATTTTGCTTTTCTGTTTTTTACCTTATTATAATTTTATCCACTCTTGTTCGTACAATTATTTATAGGCTTTCACTTTTTCAACTTTCCCCTGTGATGTTTCCTATACTGTTAAATCATAATCTATACCTACCGTTTCTCTTCACCACTATCTACTATTTATGGCTCTCATCTCCTACTATTCCTTCTCTTCTCCAATTCTTTCCTCCTCGTCCTTTCTTTTTTCTAATTCTGATATTCCTCCTCTGAGCACTCCTCTTCCTCCTTCACTCTGGGTCTTCTATTTTTTTTTCAATTCTTTCTCCTTTCTCTTCGTCCTACTATTCCTCCTCCTGAATCTCCTCCTCCTCCTCAATCTTCTTCCTCCTATTCCCCCTACTCCCGCATAACACACACACACACACACACTTTTCCATACGCCTCGAGCAACAAAAAGTCGTTAGGGACACACGAGAGGGGGGACAATTTTTCATTCACTTTTTTTTTCCTTCACTTTATTCACTTCTTCCGTGTAGTAATTTGACTGGACATCATCTCAAGAGAGTGCCCTGTTGTGTTTTGGGGCGATCTGGGAGGCTACTGCTTACTCCAAATGCCTCCAGGAAACAGATTAGTGCCTCATTGTTCAAGTATGGGATCAGTTTTGTAGAATAGTTTGGAGGAATTTGCAGCCTTTTAATTCGTCCACAACTGAAGGTCCACAACTCGGAAGGTGAAGCGTTTGAGGCTGGAGTGAACAGCATCCTGTCACGGTAAAGGGAGGGAGGGAGTGAGAGAGAGTGAATGAGTGAGTGACGAGTGAAGGAATACTGAGTGAGCAGGTGAATGTGCAGTGAGAATGTGAAAGAGGAGAATGTTAGAGAATGCGGGATGGGAAAGTGTGGGAGGGGAAAGTGTGGGAGGGGAAAGTGTGGGAGGGGAAAGTGTGGGAGGGGAAAGTGTGGGAGGGGAAAGTGTGGGAGGGGAAAGTGTGGGAGGGGAAAGTGTGGGAGGGGAAAGTGTGGGAGGGGAAAGTGTGGGAGGGGAAAGTGTGGGATGGGAAAATGTGGGATGGGAAAGTGTGGGATGGGAAAGTGTGGGATGGGAAAGTGTGGGATGGGAAAGTGTGGGATGGGGAAGTGTGGGATTGGGGAAGTGTAGGATGGGGAAATGTGGGATGGAGAAGTGTGGGATTGGGGAAGTGTGGGATTGGGGAAGTGTGGGATGGGGAAGTGTGGGGGAAGATAAGTGTGGGATGTGTGAGTGGATGAATGATACCTTTCCTCTCATCTTTCCCTCATCCTAAATAAAGTCTGAAGTTACCAAGGGGAATGAAAATGTGACTGGGCGTGTATGGGATGAGACTGACTGGGACTGTGGGTATGTGTGTGTAGGCTAAGTGGGCGTGGATAGGGACGTTGGGTTCTTGTATGTGTTGGGGGTAGCCTACTGGTGTTTGCATTTGTCTGTGGGCGGGGTAAAGAAGATGGAAGCAGGTGTGGCCAGGTATATAAATTGTTGGCCTGCGTGTGTGTGTGTGTGTGTGTGTGTGTGTGTGTGTGTGTGTGTGTGTGTGTGTGAGAGAGAGAGAGAGAGTATGTCGATGTATGTGTGTCCATGTGTGCTTCTCTAGCTGTATGTGTCTGTGTAGTTATATGTATACTGTATATTGTGGACATGTATTATTGATATGTAGGTATATGGGTGTGTCTACGCATGTGAGTGTAAGTGAGGGTGTGAGTGTAAATGTGGGTGTGAGTAAGTGTGAGTGTGGGTGTAGGTCTGGGTGAACAGGAGTAAGGAGTGTAGCGGGGCGTGGGTGTGGGCGTGAGTGTGGATGTGAGCAGGAGTAAGGAGCGTAGGGAGGGCGTGGGCGGGGCGAGACTAAGAATTACCTATCGATCACCAGCGACACTTAAGATGCAAAACCTGATGAGATAAAGAGAGTGGTCGCCATGGTGACCCAGCATCCCATCCGTCCCCCTCCCTCCCTCTCACTCCGCCTCAGACGCTGGCCACCGTGGTCACTACGAGGGAGAGGGTGGGAGGGAGTGTGGTGTGAGAGCGAGGCAAGGAGAGAAAGAGACGAGGGAGGGGAGGAGAGAGACAGAAGGAGAGGGGAGAGAGAGGGGAGAAAGAAGGTAGGAGAGGGGAGAAAGAAGGGAGGGGAGGGGAGAGAGAAGCGAGGGGAAGGGAGAGAGAAGGGAGGGGAGGGGAAAGAGAAGGGAGGGGAGGGGAAAGAGAAGGGAGGGGAGGGGAAAGAGAAGGGAGGGGAGGGGAAAGAGAAGGGAGGGGAGGGGAGAGAAGGGAGGGGAGGGAGGGGAAAGAGAGAAGGGAAGTAAGGGGAAAATGAAAAGCGAAGGAGGGGGATAGAAAGAAGGGAAGGAAGGGACAGGATAGAAGAAAGAGACCAGTTGGCTGCATGGAAGGGATGTAGTATATATAAAAAGTTAAAGAAAAGAAAATGGGACAAAAACATAAACTCAGTAAAAGACCCAAGCAAAAGACGAACAAAGAAATACAAAAACAGATAGACAAACAAAGACAAACAGGCATCGATGAAGAAAACAAATACACAAACACTCCAACAGACAGACATAAACATAACAGACAGACAGAGACAGACAGACAGACAAATAAATACACACGGCTGGAGAGAGAAAATGAGAGTGAGAGGAAATAAATGAAATTAAGGGAGGGAGGAAATAAGAGAGGGGGGCACCGACTAGAAAAATACGAACAAGGGGACGATGTCAATAAAATAAGGCCAAGAAAAAACAAGAGTGAAAAAGAGAACCAACAGGAATAGCAGAAAAGGAAATCGCTGAATAATCTTACGAAAAAGTGAGAAAGTGAACTGCTAAAATGGAATACAAGGACATTGTAGCGATAACTATGGAGAAAATGTTGTTAGGAAAATAATGATTTAGATAGGAGAGAGAGAGAGAGAGAGAGAGAGAGAGGGGGGGGGGGAGGGACAGAGACAGGCAGGGAGTAAAGATAAGGTAAGCCAGAGATGGGGGAGCAGGATGGAGTAGGAAAAGTGATTGAGGAGGGAGAGGGACATGGGGGAGGGAGGGTGCAGTACGGAGGAGAGAGAAGGGAGGAGAAGGAAGAAGAGAGACGGTAAAAGAGAGGAGGAAAGGAGGAGCGAATACAAAGGACTGTCAAACTATAACAGAAGAGAAGGCTCCTCCTTATATATATACTGTATATATTTCATGTAGTATTGAAAAAAAAAGTAGCATGACGTCACCAGATACCGTACTCATCTAAGTGTTTCTTAAAAGTTTCCACAACGTGACAAGTTACAACATCTGAGGGGTGAACATTTCAAATGTCTACAACACGATTACCAAAAAAATGAATAAAGATCATAGCTTCATTTTGTAGTTTGGTTATTTTGTTTTCTGTAATATGAACTTACTGCCTATGATTATGAAAGTACCATCGTCTCTTTTATATTTCAAAAATTATGATTGAAATCTGGAGATAAAACCAAAGCTAAACAGAAACTTCAGCACTGACGGAACGCTAGAGGGTGAATATTAATAATACTTGGGTGGGAGGCCAGTGGAGGGGGTCGTGTTGGAACCCACCTAAGGATGAGAGACCAAATTTCATACTTAATGTCATACTTATCCTTACTTTGTACAATAGGGTGACACACTTTTGTACCAATTCCAACTGTACTTACTGCTCTCACTGTTCACAGCTGCTTGGATACATAATACCGGTACTAACCTCCTGTTTTGTATCAACGATCATTTTCTGTTAATCTTTTCAAGGGTAACTCAATAATAAAAATCTAGACAGCAAATTCTGAGGGTTGATATTCATATATTATTATTGATCGATATATGCTAACTGATACGTTCCAATACCACACATTTTAGTGACAGTCCATGTAAATATAAAGCACTAGGGAACTAAAATACTGTAACTGAAAACATTACAAGCACCGGGAGTACATTTGTCGATATCTTAGACACAAAGAATGTAATGGTGCAAACCCGAGTACCGTAAACCAAATTCAGGACCTTCGGTATCAATCTCTCAAATATGTTGTCGGATATGCTGTTAAACTTTATTATGCATAGCATAATAACTTGGTATCAGGTCGTTTGAATCAGTGGAAATCGTTCATATCTAAATCCTAAATGACGTTCCAAAGAGTGTAAAATTTTAGGCACTTTGATTAATACAATGGCCAAATGAGGCATGAGATAATGTGCGTAAGAAAACATTATCTATACATATTTAGTCCCTTGAAAGTAATGGTGTCTATGAGTGTTAAGTCTTGTAATTATTGTATTTACTCGCCCACGCAAGGATGACTCATCTGTGCGTCTAAGTAGGCTAACCTTCTCGTGCATGGATAATTCTTAATACCTGTCAGACTTCAGACAATATTTACCATCACAATGCCCGTTCACTATGTCCGTCCGAGAGAGCTAAAAGTGTACGTAACGAGGAAATAGGCTAAATAGATAAGGTTTTACATAAATATAATAGTCCTGAACAAAAAGATGACAAAAGCGTTTATTTCTATAGCAGATAATGGGTGAGGAGAGGAGCCGCTTTGTGTGATCTGACCCTCATTATAAACAAATTCTGAAGTCCTTGCAAAATTTTATACCTGCTTATTTTTATAACTGGAAATTTTGGAAAAGATTTATAAGGACAGAGGGACAATAGAGGGAGGTACAGAAGGGGAGAGTGGAGGGAGGTACAGAAGGGGAGAGTGGAGAAAGGTGGGAAGGGTGGAGAGAAAATGGAAAGGAGATGGAGGGAGATGTGGAGAGTGCATGGATGGAGAGGGAGAAGGGGAATTACATTGGAGAGAAGGTAAAGGGAAAGGAGAGAAAATGAGACATGATATATAGAGAAACAGAGACAGATACGGAGAGAGAGAGAGACAGAGAGTCCGAGAGAGAGAGGGGGGGAGAGAGAAAGATACAGCGAACCGAAAAGGAGGAAAAAAAAAAAAAAAAATCGTGAGACAGTGGCCTCCTAGCATATACAGTCCCCAGTTCGTTGTAGATTCAGGTCAGGGTGAGTCTAACGAGCGCGTTAATTACATCCCACCGTCGTTATTGTCACAGTGCCACATAGTAATTCGTGTGCCACCCAGCCAGCCAGCCAGCCACCCACCCAACTCGTCCCCCTTCCCTCCTCCTCCTCCTCCTCCTCCTCCTCACTATAGCTGCTGCAACCCAACCCCTCCACTCCCAATTCTGTCTGTCTGTCTGTCTATCTCTTTCATTCTCTCTTCTGTCTGTCTGTCTGTCTGTCTATCTCTTTCATTCTCTCTTCTGTCTGTGTGTCTGTCTATCTCTGTCATTCCCTCTTCTGTCTATCTCTTTCATTCTCTCTTCTGTCTGTCTGTCTGTCTATCTCTTTCATTCTCTCTTCTGTGTCTGTCTGTCTATCTTTCATTCTCTCTTCTGCCTGTCTGTCTGTCTTTCATTCTCTCTTCTGTCTGTCTGTCTATCTCTTTCATTCTCTCTTCTTCTGTCTGTCTGTCTATCTTTCATTCTCTCTTCTGTCTGTCTGTCTATCTCTTTCATTCTTTCTCATTCCCTCTCTCTCTTCATCCCATTTCTTCTCTCCTTTCATATCATCCTCTCCCATTGCTTCTTCTTTACCATTCATCCATTTCTTTCTTATTCAACCACCCTTCACGTTTTTTTATTTTTTTTTTACTTTTCCTTCTTGAATCCCTCATTTCTACTTCTCTCCTTGCTTCCCTCTCCATTTCTCTCTATATTTCCTCTCTTCTCTTTCCTCCTTCCTCTCCATTTTCTCCACCTCTTCCTTTTACTTCATTCCTTATTGTTTCCCTTCTCTAATAATATTATCTTCTTCATTTTCCTCATTTCCTCTTTTCCCCAATTTCTATCCTCCCTCCATCCCTATCTCTACTCAATACCCTCTCCTTTCTTTACTTCTTTATTTCTTCCCCTTCTTCCATCCTCTCTCAATCCGTCTCTTTACTCCTTTCACCTCTCCTTTATTCTCCTAATTTTTTCATCCATTCCCTTCCCTCTCTTTACTCCTTTCACCTTTCCTTTATTCACCTCATTTCTTCATCTATTCCCTCCCTTTCTTTACTCCTTTCACCCCTCCTTTATTCTCCTAATTTCTTCATCTATTCCCTTTCCTCTCTTTACTACTTGCACCTCTCCTTTATACTCCTCATTTCTTCATCTATTCCCTCCTGCTCTCTTTACTCCTTTCACCTCTACTTTATTTTCCTCATTTCCTACCTCTCTTTACTCCTTTCATCTCTACTTTATTCTCCTCATTTCTTCATCTCTTCCCTCCCCTCCCATCCCTGCCTGTCCATTCCCGACCACCCAGCCAGCCAGCCGAGGACTTTTACAGCGACGTCTTGCCATTAACAGGTTGTTAAGGCGAATGATTTACTCTTAATGGCTTCCTGTCATATTGTTCCCAGCGCCACTCTCATCCTACCAACAGAAATACTGACATAAGCAACACACACACACACACATACACACACACTACTCTCATACTATCCACAATAATACAGACATAAGCGAACACGCGCACACGCACACACACGCCACTCTCATACTACCCATAATAATACACACACACACACACACACACACCACTCTCATACTACCCACAAAAATACAAACATATAAGCGAACACACACACACACAAAATTCATGCTATGCACAATAATACTGACATAACCAAAGTACACATACACAAACCCACCCCTCTCATAATAATACACACATATACACACACAATGAATGAATGCACCAACAACATTAACCCCTACACTCCCCCCATCTTCTCCAATTTCTTTTTTACACTTACATTTCGTTTGTTACAGAACCTAATTCTTTTCGAGAAGTGGATATTGCAAAAAAAATTCAGCTTTTTCTTTCTGTCAATACTCGAGACGTAATTAAATATTGCTTCATTTCACGTTATTATTACAATTCTATTTTAACTACAATGCCAAAAAAGAAGGAAGTTTATATTCCAAGTACAATATCAGAAATTTGTTTTAATAATTAAGCTAAACAGAAATTAATGGTGATAGCCTATAGCCCTATAGTTACCAAGGAGTGGGTTTAAATCACAAGCTGCCTTGATATGAGCCTAACAGCTTAGCCTACTGCAAATTCCTAATGCTCTTATTATAACTTGTCAAGATTATCTCCCCAGACCTGTCAAATAAATATGCAATTTTTCCAGCTAAGGGAAGTAATTATATGAGTAAGCGCCAAAAAAATGGCAGGAGAATTAAGGTTTATTAAGAAATCTGTGGTGTTGTCTGAACTGTTTTGTAGCACTGCCTAATTTTCAGACTTTTCATCCCAGACGTTATACCTTTTGTACATACAGCAGGAACATAATCTATTCTAGCACAATTTATGTTATATTTTCTTCTAGTTCAAACACAAAAATATATATTGCAGTTACAACTTATCTCTGGCCATTTTCTTTAAATAATCCAGTCAGCACTCCGTTTTCTGTAAATTTCTTAACTCTTTGCAGCCCAATAATAATCCCATGAAATTTGTTTCCTTTCTTTGTACAAACTGTATACCTTAACAGTCCTCAAACGCCAGTAAATCAGGAAGTGGTAAATTTAGCCCGTTTTATGACATTAGGGAACGAAGGAGATTAGGTACTGATATGATAAATCAATAAAATATATATATCGTACTCGTCCATAATACTTCATAGCAACAAGACAACCACTTAACAGACAAGACGATAAGACGATAATCAGATAACCTCTCTCTCTCTCTCTCTCTCTCTCTCAATGAAGTAATGATAGATATGCCATCCACATGTATGTCGTCTTCAACCCCTTGACAACATAACATAACATTATATAGGATTGGGAGTGAGGGCCGTGTTTCTCGGACACTAGAATTACATCATCTGGAGTTAGTCAAAGTATGATATTCATTTCAAATAGACCCTGATGTTCATATTTTTATGCTAATTTAATAATAATAAGCAAGAAACGACTACATCATGATTATAAACCTCTCTCACTCTTTCTATTTCACATTAAGGGAACATTGTAAGTCCTTACTTTTCTCAACATAGAAAAAATAAATTAATTAACCAACAACTCAGTCCCAGCATATAGTCCTACTTGATTATAAAAAAGAAACTCCATCTGAGACAGACATTATTGACAACGCTTCGTTATTTTATCTCCAGAAGCATTAGCAAAATGTCAATAAAGGCTCTACCTCAAATTATGCCTTTTATCTTACAACGAGGACTTAATTAACAGACCTGACAAGGAGACAAACTTATAAGACTTTTTCTCGCGGTTTTAAGAGTGAAGAGGATTCATTAAATAATTTACTCATTAGTTCTCGAGAGGAAAGACCATCAAACACTCAACTTCCTCCATACTCTTAAGGAGGTATACTCCACTGTGGGCCAACAGAGGGGCCATTGATTCCTCCAAAACATGCCAGGAAACAGGCTGTAGTGTATATACATCAGTGTCAGAGTAGGAGGTTTGTTTTGTAGCCGAGTTTGGTGGAATCAGCAGCCCCTCACATTTGATCACAGGAGACTACCTACCCCCTTTATAAGCTGCTCATTATGCATTACAAAAATTACCTACGAAAAGAAAAGTTGGGCTCGGCTGGCTCTCAAAAGTTAAAATATTGGAGATGCCGAGCTCAGGGACAACCTCATCTTCCCGTTTACTTAGAAAAAGTTTTAACGAAAATTGTGTTAATAACGCTCATTAACGAGCACTTTAAAAATTAGTTTCCCAGAGAAATTTCATCATTACAAGGCTCTGATAAAATATTCTCTCATTTCGGGTTATAATGTGTAGGAGGAGTGGGGGGGGGGGTGATGGGGAGAGGATGGGAAGGTGGATGGTGGGGAGAGCTAAATGGGATAGGGAGGTGAGAGGATGGGTAAAGAGAGAGGTGGATGTGTGGTTGGATGAGTGGGAGAACTAACTGGGATAGGGAATTGAGAGGATGGGTACTGAGGGAGAGAGATAGAAAGGATAATGGGTGGTAGAAGCTAAATGGGATGGGATAGGTAGGTGAAAGAGGTAGGTGGGAAGATATATTGGAGGTTGGGGCATGTAGGTAGAAGGGTGGCTGTGAGAAAAGAAGGTTGCTAGGTGGGGAGGAGTTAAGGGACCTGGTGACTTTTGATTCCTCCTGACTACGCTACGAAACAAGCTCCTTCAGTGGTGGTGGTGGTGTTTCGTGGCAATGTTTGAAGGACTCATTAACCTCCAATTTTCTGACTACATCAAGTGGGGGCTTAAGGATGGCGTAATGACGAGTAGGGAATGATGGTGAGATGAGGGGTAGAGGAATGACTATATAAGAGGGGTGTGTGATAGCGAGTTCAGCTTCTTATGTCAAGGCGCATACATATACCGACTATGAACTAAGCTTTCTGTTCCCTTGTATATATTTGAGACACATTAAGATGCAGTACAGATGCAAAAGCTATTAATGATACCAAAGGGAGTAGTACTGGAAGTTGTTCTAGTAGCAAAACTAACAATGACAGAACTCCAGAGAAAGAATTGGTGCTGGTATATTAATTAGTTGTAGTGATGTCATAGTGGCAGTGATGTGTCAGTTATGGCACTATTGTGTTAGATAGTAGCACTGGTAATACAGTATAACAAACACAGGGTCAGAGTAACGGTGGATGGATGGACGGAAGGGAGAGAGAAAGGAAGGACGGACGGACGGACGGGATGAAGGAAGGAAGGACGGACGGACGGACGAGATCAAGAAAAGAAGGACGGACGGGAAGAAGGGAGGACGGACGGATGGACGGACGGACGCCAGTACAGTACTTAGATTTTGGATGGAAGGAAGGACGGACGGACTAAAGGATGCACGCACGTACACGGACACAGCACAGATCCAGACAGTGAGTGACCCACCTTGTGTTGGGTGTGGCTACGTCTTGGGGTGAGCGAGTTACTACTACCGGGGAGGAGGGAAGGAGGGAGCCACCACAATTAATTCACAAAGTCAGCCTATCAGACCATAATTACCCGCGAGGAAACTGTTCCATTCTTTACCGCCGCACAAGAGACCCGTCCGACCTCGCTCCACTGAATACACCGGGAAATCTTTCTTTATGACCCTCGCATTTTTTCCCCTAATCCCAATAATGAACAGGACGCATTAACCAATCCCAGCCTGACTCTCGGTTAATGCTGATTAATGATTGGCCTCGTATTAGTACAGACACGACAACCCTGTATAACCTCTATCACGGGGAGGGATTATTATCATTATTATTACTATCATAATATATATATATATATATATATATATCTGCGCAGCAATGGAAGAGACAATGTTAGCATTTGTTCTTTGGGCTTTATTATGAATACAACCTTGAGTCCCTATAAATAAAGACCCAATGTCCCCATAATTATTCCTTGAATCTTATCTGGCCCTCACTCTATATTATATATATTATTGTTTTTTTTTCACAGATGAGGACATGAAGCGGGCTTCATGCTTTTAGTCCTCATTTTCCACCATATAGAAAAAAAGAAGACAATATTACCCCTCTAATCTAATAAGACCCGATGGCCCGGATGAGTGACTACCAGCACCAATTAGGAAGAGAGAAAGAAAAAGATAGAGGTAGAGGGAGGAGGGGTGTGGGAGGTCGACGGGGGCACTCATCTGCATACATGGCGACAAAAGATGGGGACACACGACGCGGAAACGAGTCTACCCAGGCCCCGGTGGTGGTGGTGGTGGTGCCAAGTTTCTCATGATACAGTGACTTACCCTTAATAATACAACCTGGGCCCCATCAGTTCTAACCAATACAGTAAAACCTAACATAATCTATACCATGACATAAGTTGATCTAAGGTATACTTGACCTGATCATACATATATTTTTACCTTGACTGACCTTAGCCTTGTAAACCCTGAACCAAATCAAACCATGTATCCTGTTCTGCCATATACTTCTCTCCCCTTGTAACTGGAGACTTGGGAACACTGTCTTACCCTCTCCCCCTCCCTGACCTTGGAGAATAGGGTCAACCAGGCGCATAAGTCACTGCGCCAACCCGCCCCGCTTGATGCGTTTTTGTTTTCTTGTGCGCGCTCCAGGCAATTAGTGGTGAGATGCTCTGTTGACTTTACTGGTGGGGAGGGGGTATGGAGGAGGGAGGGAGAGAGAGAGGGAGAAGGAAGGAGAGGAAGGGAGAGAGAGGGAAAAGGAAGGAGAGGAAGGGAGAGAGAGGGAGGGAAGGAAGGATAAGGGAGAGAAGAGGGAAAGGAGTGATGGGTAAGGGAGAGAGGGAAAGGAGTGATGGGTAAGGGAGAGAGGGAAAGGGGGGATAAAGGAGAGAGGGAAAGGAGTGGTGGGTAAGGGAGAGGGAAAGGAGTGGTGGGTAAGGGAGAGGGAAAGGACGGTAAGGTAAGAAGGTGGTACAGAGAGAGCAAAGGAAAAGAAGAGGAGGAATGGAAGGAGAGAAGGAAGAAAATATGGACCCCAGATGGATAAGGCGGTAGGCAGAACAGTAAGAGAAGGAAAAAAAAGGAAGGAGTAGGAGAAAAGAAAGGAAGGAGTAGGAGAAAAGAAAGAGCACAAGAAAAAGGGGAAAGAAAAGCAGGACGAAGAGTGGGAGAAAATTAAACCAGGAGTAAAAATGAAGAGGGAAAAAACTGTCAATTACCAGGAAAGGAGGAGAAGCAGGAGGAGAAAGAGGAGGAGGAGGAGGAGAAGGAGGAGGAGTAAAGAGGAGGAGGAGAAGGAGGAGGAGTAAAGAGGAGGAGGAGTAAAGAGGAGGAGGAGAAGGAATAAAGAGGAGGAGGAGAAGGAATAAAGAGGAGGAGGAGAAGGAGTAAAGAGGAGGAGGAGTAAAGAGGAGGAGGAGTAAAGAGGAGGAGGAGTAAAGAGGAGAAGGAGTAAAGAGGAGGAGGAGTAAAGAGGAGGAGGAGGAAAAAGTGAAGAAAACCGGACACAAACTATAAAAAAAGGCAGGAAGTTACTTTAGGATGAAATGAATGTAAGATGAAGGATAATGAAAAAACAAAACAAGAAATGTATGGATGAGAAAAGGCGAAAAGTAAATATGAGAATGAGGAAAAACTAGAGAACAGTAAAATATGAAGGAGAATAAGATAGTAGAAGAAGAAGGGGAAAGAAATAAGAATGAGAAAGAACAAAAGAAAGGACACAGAGACATAGAAGAACGAAAATGAAAACGAGGAATGGGAAGAGGAAAATGAGAACGAGGAAGGGAAAGAGGAATATGAATAGAAACGAAGGAGGATGGAAGGGAAAGATAAAAAAAAAAGACACAAGAGAGAAAAGAAGAGCGTCCGGTCTAGCGAAACAGTCAGTCAGTCAGTCAGCGAAGAGGAATAATATTAATAAAAAAAAAAAAAAAAAAAAAAAAAAGACTTGCTAATCTCTTTTCTCCTGCTGCTGCTGCTGCTGTTCTTTTCACTTCCCCTCCAAGTGACTCATTAGCAGACATGACGATTTCACGCTTGGTCCTCACGAATGGGTGTTTTTTTCTCCTCTCCCATTATGAGTCGAGAGAGAGAGAGAGAGAGAGAGAGAGAGAGAGAGAGAGAGAGAGAGGTGGATGGGGGGAGGAAGGCTTGAGAGAGAGATGGGGGAGGAATGCTTGGGAGAGATGGGGGGAGGAAGGCTTGAGAGAGAGAGAGAGAGAGAGAGAGAGAGAGAGAGAGAGAGAGAGAGAGAGAGAGATATGGGGAGGAAGGCTTGAGAGAAGTTATCAATAGTTCAACAGTACCAGGCAAAAGTTAATCTTCGTTATATACAAGACGACGTGTACTTTTACTTGTTGCATGTACAGTCGTCCTAATAAATGAGAGATGAGAGATTCACGAACAACTTGGGTCACTGAATGTTTAGGTGTGGGATGAAAAAATTACAGGTAGATATTTATAGATATAGAGAATTTTTGTACACACTCATCATATTTTTCCCCGACCGAACACACACACAAAAAAAAAAAAAAAAAGAATGAAAGCATTACCGGGTATACATTTATTTCCTCATTATTTATCTCCCATTTTCATGTTGTAAATATTGGTAATGAAGGAGGAAGCAAAATTATGCCCTTAACTGTTCGTCCCGTTAACAATAGCGAGCCTCGGGTTGGGATTAATTTCGCGAGGGAGCCGATTCGTTATGCAACCGGCAATTGAGAGGCACCCTTCCGAAGACGTCCAACCGACTTGAAGCGTTTTAAGCGTGATTTAACTCCTTTCCGCTCTAATGACGGTGTAAGGACAGAGGACTTGTGCACTGTGCCGCAGAAGTGATCGAGGGTTTAGGCACCTATGAACGGTACTAATTTGCTTTTTGATTAAAAAATAAATAAATATAAAATATACTTTAAATATTACGTAAACACCAAACATGTCCGGGATTCTGGACATACAATTGAGAGTTAAAAAAGCTACGAAGGAATGGTATAATGTTTGTTCTTTTTTTTTAGAAAATACATCCATTTCACAGTAAATCAACCCATTACTGGAATTTGTAAGTGAAATTTACACTCCACCGTTAATATTAAAAAATAGGTGTAAAAACATGTTAAAAAAAAAAAAAACTTCATGAAAGGGTCGCAGCCAGCCAGAGTATTGAGGCAGACTGCACAGGCTTACCTCCCACCCTTCACACACTACTTGCTCTTTTAGATGTATAGTAGTCGCCCATGTAGGGACAGATTCCATTGGGGTGGAAGATGTCATTGGCTCTTAGGCCTCAGTAAGTGATAACAGCAACGAAAAAATTACTGTCAGACGGAATATTAGAACGTGCATCCAGGGTCCCATTACGTAGAAGGGTATCGGTGCATTCCTCCCCAAATAAAAAGTATATTAAACAAAAATACACAACGCACTACACAAGGTAAATGCTTCGAGTACTCACCTTTCCACATGGCCCAGGACCTCCACCACCAGCAGAAGGGGAAGTAGAGGGCCCCCAGCAACACACTCCTCTCCCTCACACACTCCATCAGAGCCGCCTGAGAGCACTCTGTCCACTCTCACTTGTTTATTGATGGAGTTGTCGGATATTTTCTTTGTTTACACATCCCTGATTTTTGTTTCTTGCATCAGTTTTTTTTTCAGGTTTACTGTTTTAATATTGCTCTGCTGACACCATTTGTTAAATATTATTGTTATTTTGCATGTTTAACTCCCCGTATTTATGCTACTTACTTCATTGTTTTGTTCACTACCTGATTCATACTGGTCTGATTAACTGTTTAACACTGTCGGTTCACTGCTCTACTTTCTTTACGTATCAAGATCAGTAGTTGTTTTGTTTCAATGTTTCTGTGTATTATAGTGTCTCAGTTTCTTCTTATATTTAACTCCCTTCCAGTTCTCAAATTGTCCCTCCTTTCTTTCTGTTTCCTTCGTGCTTGCTGTCCCACCTCTCTATCACTTTTTCCCTCGTCCTACACAGTTTTTTAGGCCTAGAGCGGTCTTACTCAATCCACAAATCTTTTATTTAACTGATCCGACGTCCACTGCTATATAGTATCACTTTGTTTCTTTTCATGTCTTCGATCTGCCAATTAATTATTCATTACTGATCTATACTTAATTTTTTTACTTCTTTTACTTCTTTTCTAAACTAGTTTATGTTATAGTCACTTTATCATTCACTTGTTTATCTTACTCACCCCATTAGTATCTTTACAAAATCATTTCCATGTCCTGTGTACACATTTAATAAGGTGCAAAATCTCAAATGAGGCAACACAGGGAAATCAATATGGACCAGATGGTTTAGAAACTACATCAATCATTTCAAAGTCCAAGGAAGAATACCAAAACACACACACACACACAAAAGAAAAACTACTCACAATTGCACTTCACCGGTTCATATTTTCTGGTTATTTGAGTCCATTTCATCACTATCTTGTACACTCGCGACCACGTACTTAGATGTGTATGCCATTTGAGCTGGTAACATTTACTTGGGAGGAATCAGAGTATGTGGAACATAGTAGAGCGACATGATACAATCTTTCACCTACAATGACACCTTCCCCACACAGTGTTACCAGCTCAAATGACATAAACATTTGGGGACGTGGTCGCGAATTTACGAGCTCGAGTGTACTTTAAAGGAACACTCGACACAAGACATGTTTCACTGCAGCGTTTGCCTGTAAAAGAGACATGAGGAAACATTATTATGGTTAGGCAAGGCATTTACATCTAAGCATTTAGATCTACTTTCAATAAGTCATGAATAGACACTTCTGAAATTTGATTATATTATTCCTATGGCCATAAATATTATATTTGCCATACATAATCATCAAACTACACGACATAAATAATAATAATAATAATAATAATAATAAATAGTGTCTTCTCTGGCCAATCACACATACGCGCCCTCCCCCGACAATTAAGTTTCTCTCTTTAAGTGATCTCGTCTCCACCTCTTTGACTTCATCTTTCTTCGGTAATTAGGAGCACAAAAGTTTGGTGTGTCATCATCAGTATCAGCCAGAGGGGCATGGCACTGGGTGGTGGTGGCGGCGGTACTGTGCCAACCATCCCAGACCTAACACTGTGCCATCCATTCCAGACCTAACACCGTGCCAACCATCCCAGACCTGTTGCTGTGCCATACCAGACCTGCCACCGTGCCATCCATCCCAGACCTAACACTGTGCCATCCATCCCAGACCTAACACTGTGCCATCCATCCCAGACCTTACACTGTGCCATCCATCCCAGACCTTACACTGTGCCATCCATCCCAGACCTTACACTGTGCCATCCATCCCAGACCTTACACTGTGCCATCCATCCCAGACCTAACACTGTGCCATCCATCCCAGACCTTACACTGTGCCATCCATCCCAGACCTTACACTGTGCCATCCATCCCAGACCTTACACTGTGCCATCCATCCCAGACCTTACACTGTGCCATCCATCCCAGACCTTACACTGTGCCATCCATCCCAGACCTTACACTGTGCCATCCATCCCAGACCTTACACTGTGCCATCCATCCCAGACCTTACACTGTGCCATCCATCCCAGACCTTACACTGTGCCATCCATCCCAGACCTTACACTGTGCCATCCATCCCAGACCTTACACTGTGCCATCCATCCCAGACCTTACACTGTGCCATCCATCCCAGACCTTACACTGTGCCATCCATCCCAGACCTAACACTGTGCCATCCATCCCAGACCTTACACTGTGCCATCCATCCCAGACCTTACACTGTGCCATCCATCCCAGACCTTACACTGTGCCATCCATCCCAGAACTAACACTGTGTCATCCATCCCAGACCTTACACTGTGCCATCCATACCAGACCTGCCACCGTGCCATCCATCCCAGACCTTACACTGTGCCATCCATCCCAGACCTTACACTGTGCCATCCATCCCAGACCTAACACTGTGCCATCCATCCCAGACCTTACACTGTGCCATCCATCCCAGACCTTACACTGTGCCATCCATCCCAGACCTTACACTGTGCCATCCATCCCAGAACTAACACTGTGTCATCCATCCCAGACCTTACACTGTGCCATCCATCCCAGACCTTACACTGTGCCATCCATCCCAGACCTTACACTGTGCCATCCATCCCAGACCTTACACTGTGCCATCCATCCCAGACCTTACACTGTGCCATCCATCCCAGACCTTACACTGTGCCATCCATCCCAGAACTAACACTGTGTCATCCATCCTAGAGGATTTAACAAGGAATTAACCTTACTGTAAGTCTCAGGGTGTATACCAATAACATTCACCTTGACAGACATTCATCCAAGGAGGGTAATTTCTGATCAGATAATATTATAACAGAGTGGAAAGAAGGAAGACCAGAGAATATGAATAGTAGAGATACATGAGGACACACACACACACACACACACACACGCACACGCACACACACACACACACACACACACACACACACACAGAGAGAGAGAGAGAGAGAGAGAGAGAGAGAGACGGTGCTCTCAGGAAGGAAGAGGGAGGGAGGGAGGGGGAAGGAAGAGCAAAGGAAAGAGTAGGTATGAAGAGAGAAGGGCAAGGGTAACAGTGGTGGATGGGGGGAGGTGAGGGGAGGGAAGAAGACACAGTAGAGGGAATGGGTGGAGAGACAAAAATAGAGAAGAAGGGAAATTAGCGAGAACGGGAGAGGGATAATAAAGAGAAGGGGAGAGTAGAGATAGAGGGAGGAAATAAGAAAGAAGGGAAGGAGTTAAGGTTAAGAAATGGAAGGAGGATGCAACATTATATAGTGAGAAGAGAGGTGAAATAGGGAAAGAGGATAAAGGGAGGGCCGAAGTAAGAGAGAGCAGTGGGAGGGAAAGCTAAAATTGGGAGGAAGGCTGAAAGTTTAGATGAAAGGACTAAGGAGGGGCGGGAAGATCGAGGAGAGAGTAGAGAAAGAAGTCTGCATGGAAAGAGTGGAGGCAAAAACACGAAGGAAGGAAATGTGTTTAGAAAAGTATTAAAAAAAAACCACTCTATATAGAAGCCTTTATTGTCACGTAAACTCCCACAACAGGGGAGATCTGAAATAGACCTTCTTGTACTTCAGTCTGTAAGATAGAAATAATCACTTGATCTTGGAAACATGTGTGTATATATTCACCTTCATTTCTGACATAAGCAATCGGGAGTATATACTGTATATAGTCCTCAGCATTAATCACTCTCCGCTGAGAATAATCACACGGAGACGATGGTAAATATTACTTGTTCCAGAGAACACATGTCTCACATCAAACAACAAAATATATATTGCTAAATCTATCACGTGAACCTTCTACAAACAATTAGATAGAAGGTGAGTTTCCCAGTACAGTACATCTCGGTAACTCTTCATTAGTGTACAGTTCGATGCACATCTAAGGTTAAGCAGTGATAAATAACAAGAAAAATTACACACAACACCAACAGCGAATGTGTCCTTGAAAGTAAAAGTGAAAGAAAAACCGTTTAATTAACAGACCAACTATTAGACAAGAGAGAGAGAGAGAGAGAGAGAGAGAGAGAGAGAGAGAGAGAGAGAGAGAGAGAGAGAGGTAAAAGTAAACAAGCGTGTAGGCCAGACAGCGGGAGAGAAGGAGCGTTCATATGAATGATAAAGCAATCGCCAGTCATAAAACTTGAGAGAATGGAGGGATACGAGAGTGAGAGGTGGGTACATGGGTCGGCCCAGGAGGTGAGGCAAGGGAAGGAATAATAGAAAGGAGAAATAGGAAGGAACAATAGAAGGGAGGAATAGGAATGAATAATAGAAGGGAGAAATAGGAAGGAAACGATAAAAAGGGAACGGAAGGGAAAAAGGAAACAGACATATGGTCGAGAGGAGTGAAAAGGGAAGAGAAGCGAGAGGAAGAGTGTGAGGGGAAAAAGGGGAGAGTGAGGGGAAAAAGGGGGAGAGGGGGAAAAGGGGGGGAAGGGGAAAAGTGGGAGGAGAGAGTGAGGGAAAAGGGGAGGAGAGAGTGAGGGGAAAGGAGAGAGAGTGAGGGGAAAAGGGGGAGAGTGAGGGGAAAAGGGGGAGTGAGGGGAAAAGGGGGAGTGAGGGGAAAAGGGGGAGTGAGGGGAAAAGGGGCAGGGAGTGAGGGGAAAAGGGGCAGAGAGTGAGGGGAAAAGGGGCAGAGAGTGAGGGGAAAATGGGGGAGAGCGAGGGGAAAATGGGGGAGAGTGAGGGGAAGAGAGGGGAGAGTGAGGGGAAGAGAGGGGAGAGTGAGGGGAAGAGAGTGAGGGAAGAGAGTGAGGGGGGAAAGAGTGAGGGGGGAAAGAGTGAGGGGGGAAAGAGTGAGGGGGGAAAGAGTGAGGGGAAGAGGGTGAGGGGAAGAGGGTGAGGGGAAGAGGGGGAGAGAGTGAGGGGAAGTGAGGGAAAGAGGTGGGAGAGTGAGGGGATAAAGGGAAGTGAATGGAAATGGGGGGAGAGTGAAGGGAAAAAGGGGGTTGAGTGAGGGGAAACGGAGCATGGGGGGGGGGAAGGAAGGAGAGAAGACTGATTAGGAAAAACGATATGAAAGAATATAAGAAAGAAAAGGGGGGCGAGGGAATAAAAAGGAAATAGAGAGAGAGAGGGAGAGGGAGGAGAGATGAGGGGAGAGAGTGAGATGAGGGGAGAGAGTGAGATGAGGGGAAGGAGAGAGAGATGAGGCGAAGGAGAGATATGGTAGAAGCAAGAGAATGGAAAGAAAGGGAATTAAAACAAGGGAAGTCGAATGTAGAGAGGAAAGAGAATGAAGAACGAAGAAATTAAGAGAAGAAAGAGGAGAAGTGAAAGAAGGGGAGGCGGGATAAGGAGGGAAGAGTAAATGTGTAAAGCGAGACAAGTAGAAAAGAAGGAATAATGAAACCAAAGACAATAAAGAAATGAACTAAAATGGGAAGAAATGAGAGACGAAGTGAGTGAAAAGAAAGACTGATTAGAGATAAGAGAGAATGAGAGAGATGCTAGAAGAGAAAGAGGAGAAACGAAGAGAGTGTAGGTCTGAAAAAGAGAAGAGGAGGACAGACGAAGCAAGTGAAGGAAATAAGGGAAGAGATTTAGGAGAACTGGGGAGGTTAGACTGATTAAGGTGGAGGAAAATATCTAAAAGAGAAAGGAGGGGGGGGGGGAATAAAGACAGAGAGAGAGAGAGAGAAGTAGCAGATGGATGGGAAAGAAAAGAAGAGAGAGAGAGAGAGAGAGAGAGAGAGAGAGAGAGAGAGAGAGACAGTGGCGTGATAAAAAGTGTGGTGAATATGCAGATGACCAGGGGCCGAGTATAAGAAATCAATACAGGTCTCCTCTCTCTCTCTCTCTCTCTCTCTCTCTCTCTCTCTCTCTCTCTCAAACCCTCCTCTTCTTCTCTCTCTTCCCTCCTATCTCTCTCTTTATTAATCAACACTTCTCAAATTATCTTCTTCCTACTCCTCCTCCTCCTTCCCTCGTTTCTTCACTCCCTTCTCTTTCCTCCTCTACGTTCTCAAAATCCTCCCCGCTCTCATCTCTCTTTCCTCCTCCCTTCCGTTCTCAAACCCCCCTTCTCCTCTCCCATTTTCTCCCTCCCTCGCTTCTTACCTCCTCCTCCTCCTCCTCTCTTTCTCTGTTCTCTTTTCTGCATCTCCTCCCTTTCATTCTCCCTTCTCTATCCCTCTCCTTTACCCTTTTCCTTATCTCCACATTCCTCTGCTCTCCTCTGCTTCTCTCTCCCTAATTATACACACACACACACACACACACACACCTCTAGCTTGTCTATCATTTATGTATAGTAAAGTAGCAGATAGTTATCATAATTAGGCAATACCATTATTATTATAACTATCAATCTTCTTTACTGGTCCTTCAATTTCAAGAACTTTCGTACAAATAACAATGCCAAAACGTCTTCAACACGTCTTTCCTCAAATGGTAAGGAACATATCATAACCAATATCATTATCAGCGAGTCAAAAAAAAAAAAATCTCTGGTTCAACCCGGGTCATGTATTGTCCAGCAATTATTGTCCAAAGTCTAAATATACCTACACTTTGTTATTGTCTTCTCTCGGTACGATCATATGACTTCCTTTACCGTGTAGGACTTTCCCTCTCACTGAAGCATCCACTCAGAGTCAAAAGGAAGCCACGTTCCCACCAGAGAAAATGTGGGAAAGTTTTCAGTACTTTAGTTGTATTTTGTAATTACTGTCAGAGAGAGAGAGAGAGAGAGAGAGAGAGAGAGAGAGAGAGACCATGATTAATGTTTGAATTTAATATATGACGTCTACTTGAAAACTAGTATGATATATTTTTTCTTTTAGTGTCATTAATTTTGTTGAATAATAATGTCCTTGTATGCCTTGTTTTTTTAGCTTAATTGTATGGCGAATGCAACTGAGCTTGGAGGAAATCAGTCTTTGTTTGTCCCGTATGAAAACAAACAAATCTTAGATCAGTCTTTTTCTCCCGTCAACTCTCCCTCTTCCACCTACTCCCCTGATAATAAACTCAATTCACAACTCCCTCATACATCTCCTTGCCCATCCTCGCCTCCATTAGAGAGAGAGGGAGGAAGGAAAAAACATCCCAAAGTAAGACGGACCACGGGGTTGTTTTCACTGGTAATCCCTGCCCAGTCTGATGTCTTAAGTAAGATTTCTGGCAGTCCGAGGAAGGCCTTGGGGAGGGAGGGGTGGTATTGGCTTTAATTGGAAATCTGGAGTCGGTAATTAATTGGATTTGTCATGATTAGCGGCCGTTGGTTGGTGGTAGTGCCGAGGCGTCCTGAGAGCATCGTTCACCTGGCTACCACCACGTTATGTTGCCAGGCGCACGATAATAATACACACTATTTATAATATTTAGTACAACTACGGTATACCCCCATTCATTGATTCTGTCATGATGATATAGGATAACTACACACCCGATTGGAATTAATATAATTTTAGGCTACGTTCTCTTGATTTATAATACACGAAAATAAGCCTCCCTTCTAACGGGCGAGAACGAAGTGGCATTTTCTTGGTGTGGACTTGCGAGAGACCACAGGCAGTTTTATGGAACAACAATGAAGTAAACTGGAACGGAGTATTTCCAGGCCAGATACGTAGGATTTGTAGCGTATCAGGCTGCAACTTCTGAGACTAATTCATTTACAGCTCTGACGCCGGTGAGAATTAATAGCAGGACAGAGAGCAAGGGGGAAAGATCATCACTCTCTGTTTGTCGCCAGCTAATCTTCCGACGCTCATTAAAACTTCCTCCTTGATCCTCATTTGCATTAATTTTTCCTACCCATTCCCTCCCCTCTCGCTCTTTTTCTCCTCGGTTCGTGTATCTTATAAGGCCGCACGGATGGGGCCTCACTTGCCTGGATAACACATAAGAGATAGAAACAGTATTAACGTCAGACAAACTCGATCACTACAGCCATAGTCTATCCTGAAATTTGGCACCAACGTTTTCTGTGAAGCATCTATTTTCCCACCACTCGAGGACGGCGGGCGGCACAATAACAAAAACCTTACGGCGCATCAAGGCGGAGCTCAAGTTTACCGTTATAACTTAATTACGGGAGAAGAACTCGCGATTCCAATTAAGTATGAGAATGAAAAAATACACCCGAGTCTTTCATACCTTATTAAGTTTTTAGACACGTCTGGTATTTGGTGTATCCGTTATAGTTAGTTAGTTCGATACGTTGTTTTATATCCTCTTATTTTATTTACAGGATACAGGTAGTTTCCCTAAGTCTGCTGCTGTAAGGTAGTACAAGTCTACTGCAGTACTTTGATGTGATATAATGGAACGTTTTGGAGTCTATATAATTATGTTGATCACCTTATTTAATGTTTCATCATATCTCCGTTGCGTGTTGGAGGAAGTGACTATATACTTGCGACCACCGTATATACGCAGTTAAAGAAGCCATAGTAAAGGAGATTCCTGTGATATTTAGGTCAACACAGTACAATACAATTACATTACCAGGTCAAATATTATTAGAGTCACATTATTTATATTTACACACATAAATATATACACACATTACTAACACATATATACACACATTACTAACACATAGTACACACATATTACTCTCACACATACACACATTACTGACACACGTATACACATATTACTCCAAGGCATACACTCAGTTACAGACACACACACACACATTATACATACATTACTCACACAAAATTACACACATCCTCACACATATAATAATGGGGCTATTAATTTCTCCAAGCTGCACTAAGAAACACGTTACCTCATTATTACCTAAGTCTTTCCTTTGGTATAATTTGGAGAAGAAGCAAACTCAGTAAAAATCTTTGTTATCGAGTCTTGGTGATATCAAAACGATTATAACATATTGAAGAACCATACAGATTACTTTTATATGAGGTCATAACAACACAGTTCAGAAAGACCTTTGGACTTTGGCTGCAGGTAACGAGGAATGTCAAGATACAAAAAAATGGTGAAGTCATGTTTTATCAGCACCGCTTTATTTATCTGTAATAATGAACACGCACATAAAAACTATCATTGGAGAGGAGGGGGAATCATATGAGTTTTATACAGAACTCAGGGAGACTAATATGAAGAACACTATTTTCAAACGTTTCATATGTGGTGTCATTTTGTATCAATCAGAAGGTGCAACGAACTAATGATACATTTTTTAGTGTTTACGGATTCATTAAGACATCCTGAATATTGCCTTGATATATCTTTGAAGTATTAGTAAGGCATTTAAAAACAAATTAATGCTTATACTTGAACTTGTTAAAATGCCATGATATTTTCAAGTTAGTGTGAGTTGTCATTCTTTATATGACGTTATATTGAATGAAGAAAAGTTAAATGATGCTTAAAAATTATAACACGAAGCAAGAAACCTGCAGAACAATACTGTATTATGTGCTTTTTCACGACGGCTCTTAATTAGAATACAGCAATCTTACACAACCCAATACATTTTATATTTCATGAAATTTGAATCAGCAGCAGCATAACCTTTATCTCTCAAAATCGACAGACCTTTATAACATACTTCTCAAAGGTTAGTGTGAGGCTAAGGTGAATGTTACTTGATCCTCGAAAGTCAAGCTTGGTTTCTATGAGAACCTTGTTATTGAGATCTACAAGTAAAACTATTATAATCAACATATAGAGGTATGTAAACACGGCTTTAAATAGATCCATATTCCAAGTCACACTCGGAGGATAAATGGACACCTACGAAAATGTGACATCTATTATGTAAGACAATACATTTTTCCTGGTGAACACGATGATACCCTGAATACGAATACCAGTAACTCGACCATAGTTGCACCACCCGAGGGTTGAGTATTGGGTGTGTTAAACCTTCAACTTAAAGGACTAGGAGTGTTAGCCATTAGCTTAACATGTTCAGTAGACAAATGGTCAGAATAATAATAGACTTCCTTAAAATTCTGTCAGTTTCTATTCTCTCGGCGTATCTCCGTAGGGGGTATTAATCACCTAACAGGTGTTCAACTAAACTTTGTTCAGTTGTTCAATATAGTGTTTACCCTTTAAAAGTAATAAATGTAGTTCCTTCAGACGAGAAATATAATTTGAATGTACGGGAATATATATATATCCCTCTCTCTTACATATCTATCTCTCTTACAAGGAAAATAATCTGATAGTACGGTGATTAGAAGTGAAAAGTGTTGTCAGCCGTTGTATATAATAATGACTGAGTGGGAGATGTGGAACTGCTCAGTCAGACTGGATAAAAAGGATAGAATTAAGTGGTTATTACACGAACTATTTTTTCCTCAGTCATTTTGTCAAACTAGGTTTTCATCCGATCTCCCACCATATTTTCAGGACACATGTGGACCCCTCGAAAGTGAATGGAACCAGAGAACGACGGATGAAGGACGAAGGAAATGGATGCTGTAGTGTGATGGACCCTTTGAAGAGTAAGTGAGAGGTGAAGAACTATTCAGTGAGTGGGTGTGTGTACCTCATGAGAGTCAAGGATGAGTGATGAGTGAGTAGGACGTGGAGGCATGAGTAGCATATAAAGTATACCTGTCCCAGTAACACCATTAGGATTCCAACCTGGTACACCTGTAGATGGGGGAAGAGGGGAGAGAAAGGCTGAAAGATAGAAGGGGAGAGAAGATATAGATGGGATAGGAGAGGGAAGAGGTAGATAGGAGAGGAGAGGAAACATATAGATAGGAGAGGAGAGGAGAGGATATATATATATATATATATATATATATATATATATATATATATATATATATATATATATATATATATATATATATATATATGAGATAGAGAAGGAAGAAATAGATAGGATAAGAGAGGGAATAGATAGATGGGATAGGAGAGGGAAGAGATAGATAGGCGAGATTTGAAATAGATAGGATAGAAGAGTTAGATAGAATATATAGGAGAGGGAATATACACATATGATAGGAGAGGGAAGAGATAGATAGGATAAGAGAGGGAAGAGATAGACGAGACAGGAGGGAAAAGAAATGTTGGGAGATAGGAGAGAAGAGAAAAATAAGAGAGAAATGATTGGAAAGGACATAGGAATGAGTTTACGAGAGGGGTTGACATAACGAAGGAAAGGGTGAATGAGAGAAAGCAAGATGAGAGAAAGGAATTAAGGTAGATATGGTAAGGAAGAAAGGAATTAAATCAGTGGGATGTATAGGGGAAGAAAAAGCAAGTAAAGAAAAAATAGAAGGTATACCGTAAATGGAGCGAGGGAAAAGATAAATGAAATATACCACCCCATAGGCCTGAAAGACCCTGTAGAAGGCCGAAGGAGAAGGCAATAGATAAAAGGCCCAGCAAGCACGAAGAAAGTAAAAGAATTGAAGGACTCGTGTACGAAGAAGCACTAAAACGCTTAATTAAAGTATGGCCACCACCACCACCGCAGGCAATATCCCCCACGGTCGAGGTACCGGAAGCAGAGAGGAAAGGAATTCGTAAACAAAATAAAGAAGAAGGAGAAGCGGGGAAAAAAAAGAGAGAAAAAAAAAGGGAGGATAGAGAAAAAAAGGAGAGTAGAAAAAGAAGGTGAGGGGAGAGAAAGAAGGATGTAGGGGAGAAAAGAAGGTGAGGGAAGGGGAGAGAATGAAGGAAGAGGAAGAAGGGAGATAGGGGAGAAACTGAAAAAAGGTGGACGGAAGGAAGGAAGGAAGGGGAGTGCCGTGAAGGTCGGATTCCTAATGGATACTGAAGACCTCACCTCAGTTGCAAGGAGGTCGTTAATTCCCCTCACACCCCGGTAATGACATGGTATTAGGGGGTAATTACCTTGTAGTGGAGGGAGAGGGGGAGGGGGAAGGGGTGAGGGAGGGGTGAGGGAGGGGGAGGGGAGGGTTCAACTTGGTGTATTTTCAGGGGTCTTCTCGATATTGGTGGAGGTGTGTGTGAAGGGAGAAGGGGTGGAGGTGTGTGTGTGAAGGGAGAAGAAGTGGAGGTGTGTGTGTGTGTGTGTGTGAAGGGAGAAGGGTTGGAGGTGTGTGTGTGTGAAGGGAGAAGGGGTGGAGGTGTGTGTGTGTGTGTGTGTGTGAAGGGAGGAATGGAGGTGTGTGTGAGGAGAGAAGGGATGGAGGTGTGTGTGAAGGGAGAAGGGTTGGAGGTGTGTGTGTGTGAAGGGAGAAGGGGTGGAGATGTATGTTTGTGTGGGGTTTTCTTGTGACATTATAAATCATATATTTGCCAATGTATGTTCTCCAAGATTCGAATTGTAGTTTCGAAGTATGATTGTTGTTAATCTAGTCCTGTTTCCTGGTATAGGTTGGAGGAATCAAATTGCTCTAAAGTACCAAAAGAAGGCTACACTATCCCCTTAAGTCTCCAGACGAGTTGCGAATAATTATGAGGGAGAGAGAGAGAGTTAGCAGAGGGTAAGTGAACACAGTGATGTAGTACAGTAATATTTGCAGAGGACTGAAGAGCAACTGGCCTCTAGCGCCAAGACATCTAACCAAAGCAAGGCCAACTTTCCACTATTGTTTACCGATGTGTAGGTCAGCTGGTAGCATTGACAATGTTACATTCACGATAAGATTAAACAGGTTTGGATAAATGAAAATGAAGTTTCTTTATGAATTAAAAGTTACAGTACTGCATGAACCCTATAAAAATTGATACCGTATATATACATATAAAGAAAATTTGAACCAGGTAATATCACGCTCAACTAAGCACAACAGTCCCGCAACACCTTCGAATGAATCGCCATCGAAAAAAATTATATGCACATATAGCTGTTGGTCTTCGTAATATTGGTTGTCAAGATTGACTCAAATGGCTAACTTTACTCACTTGAATAACCCGTTGCAAGACTTCTGATCGTGACAGTACGGTACGGTTTCTTGTTACCCTTTCTCACGTTTTTCTGGTTCGTGTGGCAGGGTCGCATCACAAGTGGAGCAAACGAGTTGATTGGAGCGGAAAAGTTTCATATTACCAGCTTGTGTCAACTTTCATTAACTTAAAACTAAAAGATTCGAAGGATTTTACCTCTGTTGTACTGTATGTATATTTGTCACCCTTTGATAAACACGATATATATTTTAAAAAAATAATGCCAGATTAAAGCGAAAAATGCAGGAAGAGAGAAAGATGAGACAAGGGGAAAATTAGGAGGAAGGTAAGAGTGAGGAAAGATGGAATGAGAAGGAAGGAAGAGAAGGATGGAAGAGAACTGAAGGTAGGGGAAGGAAAGGGGACGGAGGAGATCAGGGGAATTAGGAGTAAGGAGATGTTTTAGAGGGAAGGGGAAAGGGAACGGAGGAGGAGGTCAGGGGTCGAGGAGGTCTGCAGGGGAAAGTAGGGGGAAGGGGAAAGTAGGGGGAAGGGGAAAGGAGGGGATGAGTAAGGAGGAACGAGAGAACGGAAGGTGAAAGTAGGGGGAAGGGGAAAGGAGGGATGAGTAAGGAGGAACGAGAGAACGGAAGGTGAAAGTAGGGGGAAGGGGAAAGGAGGGATGAGTAAGGAGGAACGAGAGAACGGAAGGTGAAAGTAACACTCATAAGACAGTAGGGTACTAGGGTGTTGGAAAGCACTGCAATATACGTAGCCAGACATATATGGGTGTAGAAATCTTGTCTGAATGTATCTTATTAGTTTCTCGCAGGCAGCAGTAACGGAAGGTAAAAGCAAGTGTCCCATTTGGTTATTTCCCCCTTTTTTATATATTTTGCCATTTTTTTCGGGACATATTTGCTACGTTATGAATAGATCGTGGGTGCCATCAATTATCCTAACCTTCCTAAACATAGTCTGAAGGACGGAGGAAACCTAAGTAAGACTAGAGTACAGAGGATTATTTCCCAGTATGATCCCCCTCCCAGAAAGACCTTATACTACAAAAATAAGAGAGAGAGAGAGAGAGAGAGAGAGAGAGAGAGAGAGAGAGAGAGAGAGAGAGAGAGAGAGAGAGCGAGAGAGAGCGAGAGGTAGCAAGCACGAAAGATAAAGTACGAAAGGAGGGACAACCAAAAAAAGGAATAGCTCTGATCAGAAAGGGCGTCCAAACCCTTAAAGTATTGCCCACATCCTAACATCCAGGCGGTACTCCTCAATATTCTCGTAGCCGAAGAAAATTAGCAAAATGGCAACTTTGGACAGCTGAAACCCTGGGGCGGTGAAGTGGAGTAAGGTCGTGTTGTTTCACTTGCACAGTATGAAGGTTATCTGTTGTGACATTGTGTGCTACTGATTCCTCCCACTACTTTACATAATTATAAGCGCCCCTAGCCTACATGTTACGTTAGAAGACACGAACCTGTTTCTTTGCACTGCCTGGAAGAATTGGTATCTATATATAGTTCGAAATGAATGCTTGTTCGTGGTTCCGACTTAATTTTTAGTTCAGTTCAATGTATTCATGAGCAGTTATTTATCCCACGACACTCGAGCGATGTGTATATACCTAAAATGTCTTTTACGTCCTGTGCATTCGTCAAATCAATTAAACAGATATACGAATTTACAGTGGCAATATTCAAAACGGCCTATACACGCTGTTCGATAAAAGATAGTAGATATAAAACACAAATCAACAGCGTAATACAATGACCCATAAGTCGTCTTGGTTGGTACTATGAAGACACACACACACACACACACACACACACACACACACACCGAGTCGAGGCCTTGACAAGTAGCACCAACAAACTCAAGGCTCGTCTACTACTGTCAGTTTCCTTAATTTAGAATGACTGTCTGCATAGTCCGATACCCCCGTCGTGGCAAGGATTCAGACCTATAAACAAACCTGGTTCATCATAATCCTGAGTGTCTAAAACTCCTACGATGAACTAAAACGGATGCGAGTGATGCTGCTAATCCATTAACTGAATGGTCAATGTAATGCAGCAGATGGTAGGTCGACAGAGTACTGGCAGACGCATTGTCCATAATAGTATTAGTTTAATGATACTCGCTTGCAGATATAATTATTGGTTGATATCAGCTTCCTTCTTGATCATTAAACCAAGTCAGTCACTATATCAAATTGACAAAGTAGGAGCATTTAATAACCATATTATACTCGTACATTCATAATAGCTTCAATGTTTCAATGAGTAAACATCATTTAAAGTATATCATATAATTATACAACACCAGGTGGCAACGGTACCCAACAAAATCATAAGCCAAGAACCAGGCAGACAGCACAAGTTGGCACATATCCAAAGCCGGACCAGGTGGAGGACAGATAGGGAGGAAGGGGATGCAAGAAGGATGTCCGACGTCACGCTCAATCGTTCGTGTGTATAAGACATTGACAGCACATACTTCATATCCTTTAACCTGGCGAATATGTACCCGTTCCCTCAATCATTTTCTTGGCCTTTTCGGTAAAAATATTTCAATCCAAGACAAATTACACCAAAGTTTACACAACTAGATACTTGTTAGACTCATAAACACTGGTATGTACTCGAAACGTGTATTTAAGGGGGTAATTCACCTTTGTTACATTGGAGTGCCATGATTTCTCCAAAGTATGCCAGGAAACAGGACCAAATAAACAAAAATAATGGTGTTCTGTTGCTTGGAATAGTTTGGAGGAATCGGTTGTTCTATATTTACCACCACTGCACTTCCCCCTTAAGCTCATAATATTTCGAAGGGAATTCGTGCACCTTCGCCAGGATAAATACAAAGCACTGTGGTCTTTATCGGCAAGCCACCCCTCAAAAGAGTTCCACCTCATCATTTTCACGTTTTCTTCTGTCTATTATCAGCAGTTCGTCGCACCTTCAGACCACCTCAGTCCTCACACCCTTTTCTCTACCAGCCCCTGTCCTTACTATCCTTACACCTACCTACCTTTATCTGCTTTCACACTCTTATCTCTCCTCACACACTAATCAATTTTCACATCTTTCTTCAACTTCCCTTACCTTTCCATCATATCATTTCTTACCTTTCATCCACTCTTAGTAACCTTTCTTCAACAGTTAGGCTATTACTCTCACATATCTATTGTCCTTTAGCCTACAGGCCCTACACACTTTACCTATCTGCTTAACTTATTGAACACGTCATTCCATCCTCGCCGTCCTTACTTCACAACTCTATATTTTCAAGTCATGCACAGTGAGTCACCCACGCACGCATATTCCCGATTCACGAGTCATGTCCCTAACCCCACCACCACCACCACCTGGGTTCCATGGCTATATCGAGTCTCCCTGTGCACCTCCGTCACTCCTTTGTCCAGGGAGGTTCGTCTAGCTAGCTACCTATTTGTAAGTTACATGTGCCTCGTTTCATACTTTACAATGTCATACGAACCTCTGTGCAATATTGTTTACGTACGTATGATAATGTCACCTAATGCAATAAGTAGGTCAACCTTTTACGTATGCAAACGACGAGGAAACATACATGGCTTTGTTTAAGTGTGTGTGTGTTGCAGGTAGCATTACGCTCATTGTGGGGCCCAGAGATCAGCTGTTCGGGGGCCCCTAAAGAAGCATAGCGGTGTAGGGCCCTGTATCGAGCGTTATACGAACACTTCAATGCCATATGAGGTATTAAGCGCCCTCCCTGGTGAAAGTGAGTGTTCTGACCCATTCCACCCACAACATTTCGATTTGTAGCGACGAACGAAACTACTGGCGTTGTGTGCGATCAGTAACACCATAATATTATCGGAGAACGCAGTTGTCTCAGTCGACGTGGCTGGGTGAGAGAAAGAGTGAGTGTTGGTGAAGAGTGACAAGGACTGTAGTGAGGTACAGTTGCCCACAGTAGGTCGCTGTCAGTAATACAATCCACAAGTGCGAGTAGGAACGCAACATTGGTTTTTCAAGTGCGCACCTCTATCGTGATATTTCATCTATAAGGTATGCAGTTTTCCTTATATAAATTTGAAGTTTATAATGCTTATTATTTATGTAGCCGAACATCAAATCCTGCTGTGTTGTAAGTCCAATGACAAAAACGAAAAAGTGTATTATTTTCCACGTTCGAGTGTGGGAAGGCGGGGTTCCTATATTATGCCCTACAGCGCTGCCAACACACCAGCACCACCAGCATCACTCAGGGATACGAAGAAAACAAGTGTTACCATCGTCCGTATTCCCAGTACAAGTTTGAGTATCGGGTTTGTTTATCCTCACAGTACGACGAACGGGTAAAGTCCGAGATCATTAATTGGATTTGTTGTTATATTCCTTAGTGAAGGCGAATTATCTCCAGTTTAAGATATAAGCGACGTAATTCCATTGCCCAGAGGATTATTGGTGTTATATAAATTAAAAGTGTGAAATATCTATGGTAACAACTTTTGCATTTTAATCTGACGACTTTTTCTTGTTGTATAAAGACACTCTTGACGTCCACAAGTGCATTAATATATTCAGAAACATTTTTCTTACGTAATGTACTTGAAGTAACGACATTCGATTTCATTTATATATATTCCAGTAATAACCCCGTTGTCTAAGAATAAATAATATACATTTGTACAGCAATTTTATGGTAGGCATACTAGTTCTACTACCTTGAGGACCCGAGCCAATCACTTAATATGCTCTTTACCATTGTCCTATTCGTTCTTTTTCTTTCGTGCTTGCTGTCCCTCTGTCTCTTCATCTTTTGTGATATCAAGAAGACCTTTCTGTCCTAGCACAGTACGTCCCCTTTCTTTCCATATCCTTCAATCATTCTAATTTTTTACTGGGTGACAAAATATTGCCAATAAGATATAATAATAAACACATCTTAATACATCTTACATCACACTTTGCAAGCCATTGTTATCTCTACCTGTTTTGTTGTGGGGATATATTGTTATCAGGAGGGAGGTAAGAGCCAGGCAGTCCCCCCATCTCTACCTTATGATTTACTGCCAATAATTCTTTAATTATTACACTGAGTGACGTTGTAATGAGTAAACAACGTCCACATCATCACTACACAACTCCAAAGCTGTGTATTTTCTTTAAGTTGTTAATATTTCCAGCGTGTATATTCGTAATAATCTTGAATGTAGCCTATATATTTGTTTTAGAAGAATACGAGAATATCTGATGTGTCGACAAGAACAGTAGGTTTACCATAAAGATGTGGGTATAATATTTTACTTTCCGAGCTATGAGAGAAAGAAAAGCAAGTCAAATGCGCCCGAATGGTAAAGTAGTCGAATATCCCTCTCCGTCTGACGTTTCTCATAGCCATACGTCCGGTTTCTGTTTGTATCGGCCTACGCGCTCCCACTTACCCACCCCCACAATCGATAATTCTTACTCTGGGGATTAAAACACGCATCTCTAACAAAGACGAAGGCCAGTCGGACCGTAATAGTGTGCACAGCTACACCAACAGCAGCTTTAGAATAAGAAAATACAAAACATGGAGATGGAAAATGTCGTGGGGTGCGGTGGCGTGTGGCAAGGTTAGAGCCTGCCTTGGTATTGCGTCATCGGGGTAGCTACAGTACACAGCATCACTTACAACCTAATTTCTGGTCCCAAAGGCTGAAAAAATGACGCAAAAAATCCTGCCTTCTGTTCTAATAATGGAATTATATATTATAATCGGCTGGAGGTGAGGTGAACCGAGGACATATGTGTATGTGTGTGTGTGTGTGTTGGCAAATTTCTACTGAGCCTCTCGAGAAATCTTAAAGGTGAACATTGCGTAACAGGAGTGGAGTGGCGTATTAACATTCAACAAAGGCATATTTAACACCCTAACCGTTAACATTTATGCTCCACCTAATGCATTTTCTTTAGCAAACTTTAGAGGGGTTATCTATTCTGACAGAAGTATTGTTGACATTCAGGTAAAAGAAAAATAAACGTCAATTAACATGGACACAACGAATATCGTAAACAATACAATACTTGAACTAATCAAAGACAAATAAAATGTATAATAAAACGATTATCACATTACGGTGTTAATTTCACAATATCACAAGGTGTATATGTAAAGGGAAACAAACAAACAACAACAGATGAATAAATTAACTGAGGGCAAGATCCGTGTCCTGCAATCCCTCCTTACACAGAGAGACACAGATTGGTCAGGTGGTGCATGGAACAGCTGACGGGCTGAGTGAGGCCTCTGGTGTGTGTGTGTGTGTGTCAAGGTCGTGGTGAACCTTCTTTGTGTGTGTGTGTGTGTGTGTGGAAGGTTTCTAGTGTGAGTGTGTGTGTGAGGAAGGTCGTGCGAACTCAGGTGTGTGTGTGTGTGTGTGTGTAAGGAAGGTCGTGGTGGACGGAACCGCAAGGGGGGAAGGAAGTGAAGTCATCTCTTCAGGAGTTTCAAGGTCGCCCTCTCGAGTAGTGGCAGTCTCCACCCTTCAGTATACTGTATATAATACGGCGTAGATCATTCCGTTATCTAACTCTCTCTCAAGGCGCAGAACTGTACATCTCTCTCTCTCTCTCTCTCTCTCTCTCTCAAGGCGCAGAACTGTACATCTCTCTCTCTCAAGGTGCAGTACATTCATCTCTCTCTCAAGGCGCAGTACTGTACCGTACATCTCTCTCTCTCTCTGAGGCGCAGTACTGTATATTCATTCCTCTATATCTTTTTCTACTGATGTACCGATAGTAATTTATTCATGTAATTCTATACTATATAAATCATGTAATACATTACTTACTATAAAATAATTACAGAACATTACCTATTATTAATTATCATTACTATGGTACATCAACATTATCTATTCATATTATCATTCCCACCATTGTTTACTGGAGGACAAATGTCTTATACAACCAGTTCTACACCTCGTCATCCTATATCAACACTTCTCCGACAGACTTAATTAAGGGGATGATAGTAGTGCTGATAAATCTGAAGCAATAGATTCCTCCAAAACTACTCCAAGCAACAGGCCACTATTACTTTGGTTAATCTGGTCCTGTTACCTGGCATACTTTAGAGGAACCAAGACGCACTAATGTACCGAAAGTGTATTAATTAAAAACGTCCACAGCCCAGTCATTCACATACTCACTAAGGCCTTGACACGCACCAGGCTACAGTAGAGTCCAAAAACTTGTTGGAGGACCGTCTCATTGCCTAACTTGGTTAATCTGGAGCAACTGGTTCTTCCTAACTAGTGCAAGCAACAGGCCGTCATTATTTTTGTTGCTCTGGTCCTGTTTCCTGGCATTCTTTGGAGGAATCTAGCCGTTCTAATGAACCAAATGTATATACTATCTCCTTAACCTAACCCTGGGTGACCTTTACATGTAACACATTTCACTGCCACACAACACTTGTCTTCTTCCTTCTCTTCACTGTCATTATGTTTTCGTCTCGTTGATAAAACATTCACATACAAGTTATTTATACAAGGATCTATCTATAGTAACAATAATTATTTTCTCTTAGTTATGTAACTTGATTGTTTACGTAAGTGAGCAGATGCTTGCAAATATTAATAATCTTAATAATAATAATAATAAACTAGCACCAATCCCAGAAGGACGGGGATATTTATCACTAAAACTGGTGTGGAATTCGAAAGCAAAAGAAGTTAAGCAGAGACAAGGGGACAGACTACACAGTAATGCTAGGCTGTACAGTATATGGGGCAAGAGGCAGATGTAGGACAAGAAGCGCATAAGGCGTGTGAGAAAGAACGTAGAAGATTCACTAAGATTCTGCTACTGTACATTATTAGCGGAAATCCTGTCTGTCTTAATTATTGTACGTGTCACATGCTGTCTTCGGGACTATTAATTATAGTGTAGGTAAACTTGGAGGCTACCGTTTCCTCCAAAATGTATCTCAAAACATGGCTTCTAGCATGAAGTAATGTTTCTTGGTTTAATTTTAAGGAAATCGGTATCCTCCGAATTCTGTTGGTACATTTTTGCCTGCGTTGCTAATGATTAACACGAACATTTGTTGTTGTTGTCGTCCAAGGTCCATTGTTCCGCAACAAATCTGTCATTCTATAACTGGAGCCCTCAGTTTCTAATCACTTTAAATTCATATACTTTTCTTGAACGTTCTAATGTATAGATAACCTCAGATGCAGTGCAGTGGTCTGTTGCTTACACTTTTAGTCATGAAATTCAAGATGCGTCCGTATGAAAGGTTTCAAGAGGAGCGACTTCCTAATCCATACCGTACAGTTAAAATGCAGTACAAACAAATGTTAGACAAGTGTTACACGCCAAATGTGCGATAACCATGGTCAGGTATGATAATTAATAACTCTTTTTTATACTTGCTCGTATCTCTCTAACTTTTCATACATCAATTTCCTTAAAATCGTCTAAACACCATAATTACAAATCCATGGTATCAAGGCTAAATAACGGCTCGAACCAGATTGTATTTTCAGCACACATGTATTGACATTTAGATACGGCACTCGTGAGTGTATAAAAATTTTAATATTTTTCTTTTTATTCGTAAACCTAACTGTTCCTGCTGTATGACATTCAGAGTTAGCTCTTTGTCTTTTGACGCCGAGATGATGGAGAGTTTGAGTACCTATGAAAGGCAAGACTTCGAATAATCTTAAGAACAACAATATCTTGCTTCATTTACTCTTCGTCCACACTACCGACTCCAACTCCTGTAATGAAGTTTTCAGTGTGTCGGTATTTAGGTCAGACTACGTCGTTTGGACAGCAAGCCTCTGTGTGGTCTGTGTATACGATATTTTTATTTCACTATCATTTCTCCTCTTGGGTTTTTGTCCTACACTGTACAGCAAAGGACAAGGACTGTCTATTTCTACAGCTTATCTATGGCCCAAACGTATTTGTATAGAGTGCGTTTGAAAGATAAAAAGGTGACTCATGCCAATATACTGTGTACATATACTTATGATGTCACTGTGTTCATTGTTTATAAACTTTATTCAGATGCGTCATCTTCCTTAATCAGAATAATCCTGGGTTTAATGCAAACTGCACACCCAAAGGTGACACGTTGAAGTACTTTTCCAGGCATAATCAAAGCTGTATCGATACGCAGCCTAAACTTAATTAATGCGGTATGTCGTACACACACTGTGTTATTGCCTACGCAGTACAAAATAAGCCATCGCCACAGCCTCAAGACCATGCACTGTACCTACGTCGTCATCAAATGTTTAGATGGAGTCTGGTGAGGCATTCACAAGCTTTTTTTTTTTTTTTTTTTTTTTTTGTAACTGTACATTATGTGGAAGTGGAGAGTGACCTCGGACAGACAAGAAACACGGTGGACGAGTTGCAGTTCCACCACCAGACCGGTTAAGTTAACAAACAAAGACTCGCCCGTACCCACCCACCCACCCACCCACCAACCTGCCCGTTCGTCCGTCCATCTGGTGGTCACCTGTCTTTCCTGTTCTGTACAGTATACTGGTCACCTGCGTCCGGTACCAATAGCAACAGCAGCAGTAGCAGCAGCATCAACGGTAGTCTATCTCTTGCTGCGAAAATGGACTAATATTTATGTAGGGTTCGCGTTTCGTCCTCATAATAATTCTAACCCACAAGACTCACTTTTGACATAGAAATAGGTCGTGGTATCCTTCACACACACACTCTAATGGGACTTAGGAATTGGCCGTAATATTTGGACAAACACACTCTCCAGCCCTCAGTCTTCTCTACCCTACACCCTAAACTTTAGAGGAGCATACTAATTATTTCGTTGTAAAGTATTTATTGATCGAAGGTTTATTGGTACCGGTATCCTAAAGTATGCTCTCGACGACACGAAAATTCCTACCGATCTTTAAAACTGACTAATACAGCTAAAACCGTACAACACCCCCTCACCCATAATACTGATGATGTCATGCATGGGATATGTGTAATTAAGCCCCCCCCCCCTCCAACATCTGGTCAGCCACGTAACCTTCAGTTCAGCAACAACATCTGTGCAAATGCATCAGGGGGTTCATTATTTTGTTGTGGGTGAACTAGATGGCTACTGATTCCTCTTAACTATGTCAGAGAACCGATCACTTCAGTATACGAGGAGATGATGGATCTGTTTCCTTGCATTGTATAGAAGGTTACGGAGACTCCACTTCGCCTATCACATACGACCCCCTAAACTCTAGGACGACGAGGTTTCAACTGTAATAATTATAAAATCATGCAGTAAATCAGACTTAGATGTTTATGGAAAAATTGAGATAGTTATCATTTGAACAAAAACTTATCTCGTATATTTTAAGCACAAAACGAATGTATTAAGCCATTATTTAAGTGGTAACGAATAAGTTTTGATTAATGCAAAGTAAGTGGAAGAGTGCGTTATTGGCGAAGAAACAATAAGGGATATAAATAATTTACTTCGGCTAACAGAATACACAATAAATCAGAACTCTTGTTGAAGATTCCTCTAAAGAGGCATCACTCAAAGTCTCGTTTTTTGCCCTGACCGTTTTACCATATACAGTATATACGGTGACGGTGGAGGTCTTATGATGCGTCCCGAGGTAGAAGGGCAAGGTCACCACCATTCAGTATTTTGATTACGTAGGACCTTCTACCACCGAGTGCTTTACTCATATTCTAATTATTTGGGGGACGAGCAATATCGTAAGAGATTTTTGTTATTAGTGCTTTAAAATGGTCAGTCACTTAGCCTAATAAAATCGTTAAACTGTCATTGTCAATCGTCTGGCGGTTTTCTTTAATAGATGATGATTAAATGATTATTAATAAATAAATATATAACGCCCTACTGGACACAAGTCAAATCCAGGCGAACAGAGTGGTGTGTGCAAGTCAAGACGCAATTCACCAGGTGCTACGTACTGGGGAAATTGATTCTGACTGAAACCTACTAACTGACCTACTTACAAGGGTATATATACTGATGTGGAAGAACTGGAGGGGATGTAAGTGATATTTTCCACTGACTGACCTACTTATAAGGCTGTACCGTCGTAGGCGAATTGGAGGGGATTAAAAACATTTCCTCCACTGGTCATGATATAAAATATAAAATCCCCTTCTCGTAAAATGAAGGTGCAAGTTTGTTTTGTGGCTTGATCTGGAGAACTATGTAGTAACTAAAGACAGTAGCCTTTCAATTTGCCCACAGCCAGCATCCTACAGCACACATTCCTACCGTAATAATAATAATAATAATACCTGTATGGTTATGCAGATGATTCCACCCTCATTGCTGTTGTGCCGACCCCTGGTGCCAGGATTTCTGTTGCTCAGTCATTGGATCGTGACCTGGTTAAGATTAGTGATTGGTGCAGGTTGAGGGGAATGAGGTTGAATGCTGGCAAGACTAGGGCAATGGTCGTCTCTTGGTCTCACACGGTGTATCCTTTATCGACACCCTTAATTCTTGATGGGACTGTATTGGAGAGTTCCGAGAATTTGGTTATTCTGGGAGTTACTTTTGATGCCAAGTTGACTTTTGAGAAGCATGTGCAGTCAATCTCGAGGTCTGTCTCCCAAAAGTTGGGTATTATGCGTAGAGCTTGGCGTGTGTTCGGAGATCACTCATTGTTACTGCCTTGTTTTAACTCCTTTGTGTTGCCTATAATGGAATACTGTTCTCCAGTATGGTGTTCAGCAGCTGACTGCCATCTCAAGTTGCTGGATAGGATTGTTTCTAATGCTAATTTTCTTACCGGGGGTTCACTTGATTGTAATTTGAGTCACCGTTGTTCTGTTGCATCATTGTGCATGCTCTTCAATTAAGATCAGAAGTAATGTGCTGTATCCTATTAACTCGTCTCTGCCACCTCTGTATGTTCCAGCTCGTGGCACTCGTGATGCATTGGCCTCCCATAGGTTTGCTTACACATTGCCGCGCTGTAGAACCTGTCAGTACAGTTGATCGTTTGTCCCTAGGTCGGTGTCTCTGTGGAATGGCCTTGGTGAATCTGTCTTTGATGGTGTAGGATTGGCTGGCTTCAAGAGTAGGGCTAATATGTATTTATTGAGCTAACTACTCATCTTTCCTTCTCTAAGCTGTCTTCTTTTCTTCAGGTTGGATTCATGGGGCTGGGATCCTCGGATTAATAGAATGCTTCCATTCTCTCCCAGCTTTGTGTCTCTGGTCTATTTTAATAATAATAATAATAATAATAATAATAATAATACTGGGTTCGGTCGTGTTATTGACCTTAATTGGTTCGGTCGGTCAGTAGTGCGAATCCCGAGTACCGTAACTGTTAAAGGGCCATCGTTATCTTGCAACTAGGCGACTCACAAAGGTATTTCAGTACAGCTGTGTATATACGTATTTCCAACTCGACACTTGTTTGTACCTTTAACACACAGGAACACGCAATAACATCTGTGAAAGTGACAACTTTGCCTTTCGACACAGATAACATTTGAAATTCTATAAGCGAAACGTCCTTACCAATACTATAATGAGTTTTGTTTTGTTTTTTTAAACTGACAAAAATGCACCAATTCCCTTTAAGTTATACTTGTATGACTTGAGATCCAAGGTTCACGTACATTCCAATGTTAAGTTACACATAAATTGCAATAACACATTCGCTTGCCATTTAAATGCACTGTGAATTATTTATTAAATTATTCAAATGCGATGAAGTGGGTGCTTAACATTTTAATCCTGATTAATATTTGGTGTCATGTATAATGATACAAGTGGAGGCATACACTAAACTTTAGCCCGTGGGATACTTTTTGCATTTATTCGAACCTTATGCGACAAACACCACTTCAAATAGGTAGGTGAATAACATATAGTACAGTTTTTAAACATTTAAACATTATGTTTAACAGTCCGTAAATTTTCAGTGTGTGTGTGTGTGTGTGTGTGTGTCATTGTTCTTTGTTTTGACTCCGAAACGTGATTCTCCGTGTATGACTCATATATCTCATAAAAAGCACCCGTACCAAAACACTATATTTTTATTACCTCGACGATGGCTCAAGGTTAAAAAATATAATAAAATATATATAATAAAAAAAACAGACACATACGTCACCAAGGCTCCCTCACAGGTGTACACACGAAACGTTCACCTCATCATCACTGTTGCATCATCATAATCAGCAACACACTTTTTGTTCACTTATTCCGCGTACCTGTTGTAGGAATCACTTGTCCCTAATAAATTAAGCCGTCAAAAATCTCTATGAATCCATGTCTTCGTCATTTTCCTGTGTGATTCTATACTCCAATTAATTTTTAACTGGCGAGAATGTAGTCATGGTCAAAAGTCCTGCAACCTCCTGAATAAAAGCGAGCCATTTGAGTGACTCTTATGAACCGATATTGCTAAGACCAACAGCTATAGTTTCGGATCATTTTTCGAAGCCATCTCATTGGAAGGTGTTGCAGGACTATTGACCGTGACTGCACCGCCTCCATAATAATGTTCTATTCCCCCGTGTAGGATCAAGTGGCAAGTGTTCGTATAAGTAACCATAGTAAACTAACCATAGAGGTGGGAATCGAAGATGCTACTCACTTATGTTGAGTTTTCAATATTTCCACACGTTTCACTTGGCCTTACTAATAACAAGTATAACCAACCACCTCCCTTAGCTCACTGAGACAATGAGTCAATGACTGAGGCCACAGCTTGAGTCGGCCAGTGGTAGCGTCTAACGTCAGAACACATGAGATCCACATATTATCGCCTTTATATATCTTCCTAAAGCTTTTTAAGTCAACCCAGTATTCTCACAAAATACTTCTATGGATAATAATAATTAATATTATAATGTACGGAATATCAGTAAATATAAAAGTACTTTGATGGTAGTTCATCTGCGAAGATAAATCGGTTTATGCTCCCTAATAGTTCGTCCGTGCAAAACTACATAGTTGCTATTATATTGTGAAAACAACAAAGGCAACTTCATTTAAGTTACGTGTCGTTCATATTATTTGCCTAACAGCTATTAATTAACCATTATGACCTTTAGTACTACTATAGTTCCTCAACACCCGAAATCGTTACCACCAAGTATAAACACTGTTATTGTAGAGTACAGCTGTTGTCGAATAGCCTACTTAGCGATAACACTAATATTCCAGCAGCCTTTTGTTAAAAACTACTTATATTAAATCTTTGGCTACAGACTGTTTCTCTGGCTAACACCAGGCAATTATTTTCAACACAAAAAACTCAACAAGTCAAGGTCAGCTCCACATGCTGCTATCGACCCAGTCTTGCGAGGTTACCCATGCTAGTGTTAGTTATTAACCCCATTCCTTCTGAAAGAGTGATGGGAATGCATTACAACAATCGGGTAGATGGAGAAATTTTTATATTAATGTGATGTGATTCATAGGCAGTCATCTTTCATCGTCAATTCAATTAGCCAAGTCTCATCTACAGTACATTTAATTAAAGTGTGTCGAGCAGACTAACTTCCTCCCTCAAACCCACTGTTACCAAAACCGATATGCCACGAATGACAAAGTTTTTTTTTTCAGTAGCGTCATTACTTTTATGAGGGACTGTACTTTTCATCCTGACAAAAAAGAAAAAATGAAATGTAGGCCTCCCTGCCTCATAATTTAAACATACAAAGATCAACCTTGTCTTGGTACCCCTCTCTCATAGATTCCTACTTCCCTCTCTTTAGCTACTTCAAATTTATCTCCCTCTCCCTCTCCCTCTCCCTCTCCCTCTCTTTGGCTAGTGACCCTGATTTTTGTAGACTGTCTCACAATAAGAACAATAAGGCAGCTTTTGTCTTAAGAAAACCTCATTGTGGTGTGGCCTCTTTCAGCTCGGCCTCGCAGTGGGATTGTTTATACATTTTAGATGAGCTGTCAAAATGGTCGAGGTTTGTTGCTTTAGGTTTAGGGAGTTTATAGTATAGTGTTGTTGGTGGCAAATATGGAGCAAATGATTCTTCCAAAGTATTACAAGCAACAGGATACCATAATATTAATTCATTGGTTCTGTTTCCTGGCATACTTTGGAGGAATCAAGGCACTCCAAAGTAACAATAGTATACTATACCACCTTAGCCCTGTTTCGATTAAGGTACTGTACATAAAAACTATCTGAAAACACGGTAACGCACACACTTTTTATCGTTACAATACTTACAAATGAAACTTTCTTTACAGTTTCCTTACAGTACTCGGGCAGCTAATCGAGTGAAGCATTTTTTAATGAGTGTTTGTTGACGATGTTCAAAAACGCAAAGCATATTTAGGTAAAGTACTGTTGTTCCTTCTATATATCATAATTAAATTGTTGTAGCCACTGCCACACCAAACAAAACATTTCTTAATATTATACTGTAGAACATGAAAAGTTCGTGTGTAAATCTTTCTTAAAGTAGTAAAATGTTCTGTTATAAAAGCATTGCGGTAACCATAAATCTCTACAAAATACTAAGAACTTGTTATTTAGATTTAATTAGAATGATATACAACTATTATAAAGATATGTATTTTATTGCATTCGGGAAGAGGTAGAGTTAACGTAGGAAGGAACTGATGCATAGAGGGGAGGAGAAGGAATCAAAAGAAGTAGAAGCAGAAGAAAGAAAGAAATAGGGTACGAGGATGAGGAGAGAAGACGGAAAGAAGAAGCCGGTAGAAGGAGGCTTGAAAGTAAGAGAAGGGGTAGAAGTAGAGTGGGTAGGAGGTGAGAAGATAGGAGGAAGAATAGGACAATAGGTGGAAAGAGGGAGAAGGGACAAGGGAAAGGAGAGGACACTAAAATGAAAGGGTACGAGGAGGAAAAGAATATAGATGGAAAGCATATGAGAGAGAGAGAGAGAGAGAGAGAGAGAGAGAGAGAGAGAGAGAGAGCTGGAGGGCTAGTGGACAGCCAATTAGTGAGCGAGGGCCAGGCATTGTGCTGGACTGTACTCAAGACTCGGGGGTAAACTTGCCAAGCAAACTCCTTCAGTCAACTAGAGCACGACTGTCCCCCTCTTACTGGACGCTGGTCACTCTCGTACCCTTCTCCTTCACCTCCTCTTTACCTTCCATCCCTGTTTACCTCCCCTGCCGTCCGTCTCCTTTTCCTCCCAGCTTTCCTTCACCTCCTTATATACCTTCCTCCTATGCTAACTTGTTCCGTCAGTTTCCTATTCCTCCCAGTCTCCTCCTAATAGTTTAATATCCTGCCTCCCTGCCTCGTCTCTACCCCTGCCTCACCTCCCTACCACAGTATCTCCCCTGCATCTCCGTCTCACACTGGACACGGGTAACTCTCTCAACTCCCCCTCCTTTACCGTCTCCCTCGTGTGCCCCTCCTGCCTCCTTACCTGATCTCTTCTCGCGGGTCCCCCTCTCATATAAACCTTCTCCTCCACCATCTTCCTCCCCGTCTGCCTCCCCTCCTGCCTTCCCTACCTTGACACTCATACATGGTAAAGCTTAATTCCTTCCCTCTACTTTTCCTTGTCTACTCAACTAATTCCTCCTTGTAGACTAGTTCCCCTTGTCCCACCCTCTTCCCTGTAGGCCCTACCAATGTCCCCTGCATTTCTCCATAACTCATCTACCGCTCTGTCAGCTTCCTTTACATTTTGTGATTCCCTCTGATCGTTGCTTGTCTCCATTTGGATCCCTGTCTGCCTTCCTTTGCCTGTCTTTCATTACCTTCTTCCCTATATCTTTCCTTACTTCTTTAACCGCCTTACCAGCCCCCGCCACTCATTTCCCCCTTCCATTCCTTCCCTTGCACCCCGGCCTGTCTACACTGTTACTTTCACACTATATTTTTCTTCTTCCTGGGGCGATGTGAGAGGAGACATGCCTGTTCCCTGACCCCAACACCAATACTGTTACGGGTCACAACGGAGTCACTTGAACGGGAAAATGTATGAAACTTTTAATTCTACACTAAGAAGTGTTGCATTCTTATAGGATGAAAAGGAGAAAGAGAAGAGTTGGGAGAGAGGAGAAAGAGAAGAGTAGGGAGAGGAGGAGGAGAAAGAGAAGAGTAGGGAGAGGAGGAGGAGGAAAGAGTGGGAAGAGAAGAGCAGAAAAAAGTAAGAAGAGAAGAGGAGGAAGAGAGTCTAGAGCAGGAAGAAGAGAATTAAAGAAGGAAGGAAAGAAGGGAAAGAGGAAAGAAAGGAACTAGGAGGAAGAGGGAAGATTGAGAGAGGAAGACTCGTTGCCTGGAGGACCGTCCAGCCAGCCAGCCAGCCAGCCAACCTTCACACAGACGATGACAAAATGTGATTTCATTTAGCAAACAGACGGTGTGAGACGATGACAACAACTGAGGAGGAGGGTGGGGAGATGGGGAAGCAGCTTTATTTAGAGGCTATTCGGGCTCTCCCTCTCTCTCTCTCTCTCTCTCTCTCTCTCCTGGCTCATAATATGCTAGGTTACCAATTGAACATTTTCTTTAATGTCTGACAGTGTGTGTACATTTCACGTTCGATATTTCAGTGCGATACATTTTGGAACAGTATAGAGCTGGTAGTGATAGCCATTCTGCAGGAATGTATTCGCTTTACGTTCAAATTCCCCCCATAAAACAAAAGAAAACAAAAAATAAAATAATTACAAACATCGGACCTGAGAGTCTGTATGGTATGACGTCAAGAGTTGAAGACTATTGCACCGACTAACATTTTTCTCAGTCCTTCGTCCTCCATTCCCAGATCTGATTTGCTCTTGGGTTATATCCGTGGCTGTCATATTAACTGTTGTTGACGTTGAAGGAGTGAGAGACTGGGTGAATGAATGGGTAAGAGGTTGGGTGAATGGGTAAGAGGTATGGTGAATGGTTGAGAGGTTGGGTGAATGATATAAGAGGTTGGGTGAATGATATAAGAGGTTGGGTGAATGGGTGAGAGGTTGGGTGAATGGGTGGGTGAGAAGTTGGGTGAATGAGTGAGAGGTATGGTGAATGGGTGAGAAGTTAGGTGAATGAGTGAGAGGTTGGGTGAATGGGTGAGAGGCTGGGTGAATGGGTGAGAGCATGGGGGAATGGGTGAGAGGTATGGTGAATGGGTAAGAGGTTAGGTGTATGGGTGAGAGGTTGGGTGAATGGTTGAGAGGTTGGGTGAATGAGTGAGAGGTATGGTGAATGAGTGAGAGGTTGGGTGAAGGAGTGAGAGCATGGGGGAGTGGGTGAGAGGTTAGGTAACTGATTGAGAGCCTGGGTGCGTGGCTGGTTGGCTGGCTGGCTGGTTCTGAGTGGGGGGTATGGCAGGGAATGTGGGTGAAGGACAAGTTGGGAGGACGTAGGTGGAGAGAATGCAAATGGAGCGTAGGTGGTGTTGGTGGTGGTGGGGGCGAGAGCAGCTATTTTTATTATTATTTTTTTTTTTTACATATATAGTTCCTAGTATTTTTCAATTAATTGGTTACACTGTATGGTACCAAAGCCATATCTACAGAACAGTGGACAGTTTCTGATTGGGGCAACTGATTGTATAAGTTAATACATTTACAGGATATTTACAAGGATATAATCAACACAAAATGGAGCACAATAACAACATCTACGAGTCAGACAACAGAGACCACATAATACTAAACCAACACTACAGGACGAATTCAGCATTACAATATACGTTCCAACGCGTTTAACTGTATACAGCTATCATGATGCCAAAGGGGTCAAGGGTTTAGCAACGTATGAATATTAGTGTCGATTATACTGATTAATTGAGAAAAGTATAATAATTGGTAGAGAAATGTACAGTCCAATTGTAAAGTTTGATTTGCTTCCTTTTTCTTGATGTGGAAGAAATTAAGGATTCAGATATGCTTCACCAACGTAATGTTACACTGCCGAAATTTTGGAAGAGAGAGGTATGGCACTTTCCTGGTACTGTACGTATAAAATCAAATTATCTGATAGTTGTTCAGATATGCAATTTAAGGGAAGATTTTTTTGTTGGTGAATTGGAAGGTCTCTGATACCTCCAAATTATGCCACGAAACAGATCCCATATTAGTAAAATTAAGGTCGTCTGTTCCATGGTATAGTTTAGAGGAATCAGTATCCTTCCAGTTTACCAACAAGAGGATCTCCCCTTAAGTTATATGCATACTGTTGTTTCTGTGTTAATCGAAGTACGCCAGGAAGAAAATGGTCATGTTTCCGCACGTAAATAATCAGGAAATGAAACAGCTGTGGGCAGTATTGATTAAACATTTTGCCTAATACTTCTCACACTCATAGAGATTCTTGCCAAGCACTGTATGACTCACAGCAGTTGGATATGATAGTGATAATGGAAAAGTAAATGACTGATAATGATAATATCCTAACGACGCAATTATCATGGCTTAGATACTGTCCCTGAAGGTGATGACAATGACTCTGTGAAAACACAACTTTATCATTGTCATCATAATTGTCTATATTATTATTGTAATGCTTTTATTTATGGAGTTTTAAGACCTTTCTTTGAATAATTACCCGGATGTCAGTACTTTGAATCATTAACCGGATGTCATTACGGCCAACAATGACGTATCAATTGTCCTGTTGATGGAGAGAGAGAGAGAGAGAGGATCACATTAACCTTGAGTCTAGTACGAACCAGTGAGAGTATCCCTTCACAGTCCTCTCGCCTGATAACACTGCACTCACCAGGAAATCTGTTAGTCTGCATGTCACTTTACAGGTTACATTGTCACTCTGATTTTATTATGGAAGGGTGGTGGGTACATTTGCACTACGCTCTTGTACATTATCTCTAAACATATTCCTCAAAACTGAATAATTGCCAAAAGTTTTCAGTGTACAAGTAACAAATACCACGTCCACGTGGAAGTTAGACAATGCGGAATATTTTGTCGTAATGAGAACGATAATTGAAGCTCTGTAATGATTCTTAGTATTGCAAGCTTTTTATGAAGGTGACAGCTATATTAGGGGGCAACTTCGGAAAATTTGATATAAATTACTAATTACTGTACATTACTTGTCGAAAACACTTATTTCTCATTGCTAACTTATAATTTTGGGTGTTTTCTGACCAGAGAGACTGAAGTAACCAGAACCAGAGATGGACGAGTCATACGTGAGTGCAGACGCCCACTGTGACCTGGAGATCGAGGAATGCTTGGAAGCGAAAATGGGGTCATCACAGGACCTGGAGCTACTGGCGCAGGAGATAGCTGAGGCCGCCGTGGAGGACGAGAAACGCTCCTCCAGCACGCCCTCACCCACCAGCACGTCCCCAGGGCACTCCTCCACCCACGAGACACCACTAGAGAGTCACAAGGGCCAGGAGGATACGACGGAGATCCAGCAGGAGGAACAAAAACAATCCAGAAGCGGCACCCCAGTTGACGACGAGACTTCCTGGGTGATGGTCGACTCTGGGGAACATGACGAAATGAGTATCTCCGTGCAAGACAACGATGCCCATGTCACCGTGCAGGAAGATGATGAAAATACCAACACCAACTCGCAGGATAACGAAGAAAGTATCACCGTGCAGGATAACACTACAGATACCACCATCACCACCAGCAGATCTCCCGAACACAGGGCCAGCGTGTACAGGAAGTTCTTGGCTCGAGGTGATTTAGCACAGAAGCTGAGTGGCCTGGGGTTGGTGTGCGAGGGGGAGGAACACCGTTGCCAGGGGGAAACCGTAAGGCTGCAGGACCTGGTCATGTCATGCTCAGAATCTATGGTGATCTGCGATTTGCCACAGGTAAACTCTATAGTCACTCTAGAAGAAGCATGGTGCATTTTCGTCAAAGGTGACAATTATCCTGTTGGTGAATTGAAGAGATACTGATTCCTTCAAACTATACCATGATACAGACCCCCCTGATAAGAATATTGAGGTGGTCTGTTTCCTGGCATAGTTTGGAGGAATCGATAGCCTTCCAATTCACCAAGATTTAAGATATTGGGTTTCTCTTCCCCCAGCAGGAAGGAGGAGACGCGGCTGTGGCGGGGGAACTGTCTCAAGTGTTGCTCAAGGATCCCCCAGATGGACCCCCCACACCGGGATGGAGAGGCAGCTTCTCTGGCGCCACGGTCAGTAGTTGTAGCATAGAGGGGCAACGGATGACACAGAGACACACAGACAGGCAGAAATACAGACAAACGGAAAGGCGGACGGATACTGACAGACAGACAAACGGAAAGGCGGACGGATACTGACAGACAGACAAACGGACAGGCAGACAGACAAACGGACAGGCAGACAGGTAAAAACATGGAGATATGTAGAGACTGACGGGCAGAACGAAGATAGAAACACAGAGCGAGGAAACTAAGCGACAGAAACACTAGTCGAATAAAAAGAATAAAAAAAGTAAGATCAAAAGAAAAAAACAAATGTAAGAGACAAAAGTGGTACACATTAAATAAACGTACAGTACAGTACAAAGAAGAAAGACCTGCGTGGAAGAAAACGAACAAACCCAAACACTCATTATACAGGAGGATCAATACAGAGCGACCCACATTTTGGCACCCGTCACTCACTACACAATCTTCATCACTCAGGCACTCAAAAGATGGTCTGCATAAGTCCTGTTTTGAACTTAGAGATATAAATACCTCGGCAGTACCAAAAATATGGAGGGGCTTCATGAGTCTTGTTTTGACCTATAGGGTATACTAAATACGTCAGCAACACCAAAATAAGAAGGGGCTTCATCTGTCTCGTTGGGCATTGGAGAAAAAAGGTACCGTGAGAGTACTAGACAGAGGAGATTCTTATGCTGCTGGTCTTCAGAGATAAAAAAAGGCCTCAACAGTACCGGTACCCATGAATAAGGGCTTTGTGAGTTTTTTTTCAACTTTTAATTATCAAATATCATCAACTGAGGCATACATACAAAAGATTATATAATATTTCGAAATGCTTTAACGTGAACAGTACATATTATAATGTACAGTGACCATTACAACAAACCTTTCGATTTCACTGATACACAAAATCAGAATACTTGAGTAACTAAAAGGGATATGAAGGGCAGACATAAGTTTTACCAAGTTACATCGGCTTTGTCAGACAACTTACATATATAACCACTTGTGTATCCCTGTCCATACTGTATGTACCCTACTCCACTCCGTGCACTGTGTACCCAATAGTTATAAAACCACATCTTATAAACCTTATCAATTACTCTTTAGTACCCTTCCCCAGCCACCACACTTGTGCATGTACCCCCTAAAAAATTGTGTCATCACATCACAACTACCCTGCTCACAATTTCTCATAAATGCCTCTCAACAATTACTCGTACCTCGCGTCTGGTGGTCTAGTATCCCAATATAGAGCTGCCTGTCGTACGAGGTCTTGTATTGTTACATGAATATTGTGCAGTCATTCTTGCACCTTTTTCCATCTATTTATTGACACCGTACCGTATATCATATTCAATTCACATTTGTAATCAATCATCCACATACATTACATTTAATCATACATCTCCCACTTTTAATCCCCATTGATGTATTTTGTCCTTCACATTTTCCCCTCTACCATGCACTACATAAGAACCTCTCCACTCACGCACACCTTTCCACACTCACCCCAGATGGGTATACGTGTATGTGTTAACTTGGTGTGTGCGTGTGTTTCAGGTAAGCGTTTGTGTGGAGCGCCAGGGAGGGTTGCTGGTTGCTGGGGTTAGGGTGTGGCACGTGGACCTACTCTCAGCACTCGCCTCACTCCAGCACCTCGTCTCGTCAGCAGGTCAGTTAGTCAAGCAGTTCATTCACTCCCACTCTTGCTTAATATCTCACTTTTACATAAAATGACTCGCATCAAACACAAAGCAACTGACAGATTAATAATTAAAGATCTTCTGCCTATATAAATACTTGAGTACAGTTCATTAAGAATACATATATATATATATATATATATATATATATATATATATATATATATATATATATATATATATATATATATATATATATATATATATATATATATATATATATATATATATATATATATATATATATATATATAAAAGAAAGAAATAACAAACAACCCATAGAAAATTAAAATTATTAATCAATTTCAATAAGCTCGCATTGCCTTTGTTAGCTGCTGCAGTTCCTGTAAACGAAGTAAGGAGAAAAAAGAGTTGACCTCCATGCAGGTGTTAGAACACCAACTGACACACCCATCACCACCAACACAAAAAATTATATATATATAAAAGGGAAATGGATTAGAGGGAAAGGGAAAGGAGGATGAAGGGAGTAAAACGGGATGGAGAGGAAGGGAAGAGGAAGATGGGAGATGGAGAAAGGGAACGGAAGAGGGAGAAGAAGAGAAGGAGACTGGGGGGGAAGGGGAAGGATAGGATGGCAGTGGATTGACATATTTTTCCCTCGAGTTAATCTTCTGTCATTGTTGGGTAATCATGGCAGAGTAAACACGCCCCGTCGCTATGATCAGCCGGCAAATAGCTTCATTAGAATTTTAAACCCCAAGTGAAATTAGAGAAGGTGAATTAATCGGGTCTGAAAACAAGGAGGGCCGTCTTTTAATTTTGGACCTTATCGCCCAACGCCACGGGGGTGAATTTTGCAGTTGCTCCTCTCATGACCTTTAAGGAAATACCAGCCTTACGCTCTGGGGCCATACGGACTGTTCTTGGTGACCCTAGACGCCTCAAAGCCCCAGCCCAATCAATTAAGGTTCGATAGCGTCTCAAGTCGTGGGCAATTTGACATGGCAAACATAATTTTTTTTGCGTCAGTTGCAAGATGCGTCATCATCGTTAGTGGCTGCAACACGACACGACACGACACACCAACCCACCCAGCGCTGCCAAGGGAAATTAAAAATGTTTACCAAGCAATGCCAGGCAGAGAAATGTCAAAATGTTAAGACTGATCACCAGCCACTCAAATGTAAAAGATAGGAGAAAATATCAAACCAACAAATTTCGAGATATCACCCCAAGACGATACTGACACCCTGGTGTGTAGAATTATGTAATGAGAACACGCGTTTATTCTATACTCTTATCCAAACTTACACGAATATACCTATGTTACTCCATGTCCAAAACATTGACTCATACTAGAAAATCAATGTGACAACAATCGGTTACTACGTGCGTACCAACACACACACACACACACACACACAACACACACACACACACACTTTCTCTCCGCACTACTGAGAAGGGAATTGTAGAAGTGATGGGGGACTATACATTGACGATATCAACACACAGATCGTCCGTCCATCAGTCAGTTTGCACCTTCTCTACCATCCCATGCACTGCACCCCGTGGGCTGTCACGATAAATTGCTTCTTCAGCTGATGGTGATGGTGGTTAGCAATGGTGGTGGGGGGGAGGGTTGAGGTAATGGTGGTGGTGGTGGGGGGGGGTTGAGGTAATTGTGGTGGTGGGGGGGGGGGCTGAGGTAATGGTGGTGGGGGGGGTGGAGGTGGTGGTGTGAGGATTATTGGTGGTGGTGTGTGGGGATGGAGTATTGGTAGTGATGGTGGTGGTTAGAGAAGGAATGAAGGGAAAGAGAGGGAGGAGGGAAGGTCTAGAAAATTTAATGATGGCCTGAAGTCGGGAAGATGAGGGGGTTGAAGGAAAAAGGGTTAAAAATACTGTGACAAGGTAGTTGTGGGTTGAGGAGGGTGAAAGTTAAGGAATGAAGAAGTGCAGTTGGTAATGATGGCGATGAGTGGAATTTCAAGGATGAGAGAAGGGAAGACATCGTGCTAGGAATTGTTTTCGTGTGTGTGTGTGTGTGTGTGTGTGCCAATAAACAAAACAATTAACTTGTAAATATAGAACGTGGAAAAATGGAAGTAAATGTGCAAATGAGAATATGAAAAAAAAAAATGCAAACCACCCAGACTCACTGTTCATACATGAAGCTACTGAGCTAAAAATTGTATGAATAATGCCACCATACATAAAGCAGGGATATACAACAATCGTACGTAAATTGGCACCTAATAACTTACACCCATTATATATAGCACAAGCATAAATAATGATAAAGTAACTATGATTATAATTTATACAGTTGGTGCCTTTGAAAAAAATTGATATATGACACTTTGGATAGTATAACACACTCAGCATATACGTAACAACTATAAATAAATGTACATATAAAAATTGCAATAGGAAAGAGTCAGAGTAGATAGTGCATAATAGAAATTGTAAAGGAGAAGGAGGTGGAGGAGGAAGGAGGTTTGGAGAAGGGCGATGGGAAGATTAGTAGGGAGAGTGGGATAGAAAGCACTGTTTGCCAACCAGCTGGGAGTAAACATTTTGTCAACTGGACGCTGCTGTTGATTCTCCTTGGCTAGGCTAGGGAAGGTCATATAGAGTGGATGATAACGACGAGGAGATGGGAAATGAAGAAAAGGGAAGGGACGGAGAAAAGGAAAGGGAAGGAAAGGAATAAAATGGAAAGAAAGGAAAGGAAAGAGAAGGAAAAGAAGGGAAAGGAAGGAAAAGAAGAGAAAGGAAGGAAAAGAAGAGAATGGGAGGAAAAGAAGAGAAAGGAAGGAAAGGGAAGGGAGAGTTTAAGAATATGCTTAGTCTCACTTGGATGGTTGGTCTAATGTAAGTTCCCATAAGCTCATGCTTCGGTCCTCAGTGCTGGCATATACAGCCAATGTAAACAACCTCTCATCATTTCATATCTTCTCTCTCAATAAAGAAACAACATTCCTTTACCTATCATTTGAAGGTTCATACATTTAGCTCTAAAATGAGGTGGCATTGAAAAGTACGTGGACATTCACGGGACGAGTAATGATTTTTGAAGAGTTTATACGAAAATTCGCTCTTTCCTATACTTTCATTACCACCATTGAGTGTACCGATGCCTGACAAGTCCGTCAAGTTCGTATTGTGTGCTTTTTAAAGTTATAAGAAAGACATTTAACGTAATGCTGTCATAATTTTATGGGTATTGATTTTCTTACAAGTACCGTAATGAACATAATAAATGACATTTCATACTTCACACTAATAGTAGATCTGTGGCCCGACCCTATACACTTGTCAGTCCTTAACCAACTTCGTCAGTCAGTCAGTTCTTTCCTCCTCCGGTCATTATTGTCACATTCTTAAATCGTAATCATGATATCTATCCGCACCTGCAGGTCTGGTGTCCTACGCTGACGTGGACGTGCCGAGTCTCCTGGCCAGAGCCGCCTGATGAACACCCGTTGCCCGTCCTCTCCCCAACAACCCTACAGCTACCACCGTCCACCACTGTAAGTATACTTGACATTACACGGGTTTTACTATCCTCTTGCAACTGAAGCTGTACCAAACTCAAATGAAGTAACGCAACAAGCATTTTGACTCGAACGGTTTGGAGATTCATCCCAGAGGTTCGACTTATTACCTCTAGTGATTAAGAAATGTTGGTTGCCTGCTTTTCAGTATATTGTTAGAGAACTGATATTGCCATGTGAAGAGCAAACCTCCACAAAGGAGCCATGTGAATATAGTGACTTCTGGTGGTAATGAACAAGACCTTAAAATCTGACTGTTCCTTGGACAATCAAACAGTAACAGACCAATTGATCCTTAATTTAATTGTAACTTTCTGCAGTCTATATGCAGTAGTTTATTTATCTAACATATTCCAGAACGACGGTGTTAACGTATAGACAGACAAATATAATATAAGTATCTTGTTGTTGCAGAGTGCCGACCGTCCTCCCAAAAGTGCCAAGCAGCAAATGCAGTGCCACCAAGGCTAATGATGCTGTCGTGACTCTACTGGTATTATGGCACCATTACACATCCACCGGTGCCACTCCCGCCGCTCACCTGGTGCCAAAATAATCTTTCACCAGCCACTGACTGTCTCTCCAGGGCGTCCAGTGGGAACGGGCCATGTGTTTTCCAGCGTCATTTTAACTACAACTATTTATTTATCATCTCGTTACAGTAATCGGAAATCACTCGCATATACAGACTCATCCATCGGTAGGTTCTACACAAAAAACAAACGAGGCAAGAATTAAGGTACCCAAATTAAATGTGGAACTCTTATAACTCCTTATCTGGATATTGCCCCTCCCCTCCAGTCGACGTTTCTGCGCGTCCCTATACCAGTAGTAATCTAGTTTGATCCAGTATATCATGACCATCATTAGTCTTCGCAAAACAAGGTATTACCATAGTCCATCCCTGCGTACTAATTATAGGCCTAATATGTTTAAGCCTTGTAACATTGGGAATGTCTCTTGGCGTGGGAAGTCGAACGTAATCCTGCCCAAGGTTCAAAGTATTATTTAATATTTTTTTTTTTCTATTACCATCACCAAGTTAATTTTCCTTTTACATTTCCTTTAGCAGTGACACAAATCAAATAATGTTAAAATAATTAATACCATACACAGACAGAAAATTATACAATATACTGTATATGTAGATAATGTGTTGTAAATGTACATTATGTTACATTTAAAGTGTACTGTATTAGTAATATTACACGACACACACTTGGTTTACATCATGTCAATTCAATATATATTTAAATGCCAAGCAACAATTACCATAAGGCACTACAAATTTAATGGGAGAATATCTGAAAAGCTAAATTGGTAGATATATAAACAAGGTCACCGATGTTCTGGAATCAGGTTAATTATCAGGCACTTGGAAAGTTCCCAGTTTCATCAGGAATGTTTTGAAATAAGGGAACTGCGAGAACCAAACAAGAATGGGAGAGGATGACCGCGGGCAACTGAGTATAGTAAACAATAAAGAACAAATAGGGGAAACCATATTTTAGCTCAAAAATATATGAAAAAAAAAACTATTTATAATTGCAGCACCTAATATTGGCATACTAATGATGACTTCACAACTTCTAATCATATAAATCATATCAGTTCTAGCATATAAGCTTAATTTATCATTCACTGATAATATATAATATAAAATTTAGACTAAGATACTTTCCAGCTTTTCCATTATGAAATTAAATGGTATTTCAACTTTACATACATATATAATTAATTTATGGTCTTACATATCGTGTAAATATGCAATGATATAATGAATATATGAATATTTACATACAATTCTTCCATTTCTCTTATGTTTATACGCTGTAGCCTACTATTAATGGCCACAACCATCAGCTCAATAATTATAACACAGTTTCAGCAGATTAGCCAGAGGGAGGAGGCAGTACACTAGCAACCAGATATTCCTGACCACCCACATGTAAAACTTAACTATTTTGGTCGAATTAGTGGACTATCAATACCTAAAAATAAAGCCAGGAAACAAAGGACCCCAATAAAGTGCTAATAGGGGATCTGTTTCAAAGCATAGTTTGGAGGAATAAATACCCTCCAGATTATTTATTTCCCTCATAAGGCTTAAGGGGATAATTCACTATGTTACATTGGAGTGCCATGATTCCTCCAAAGTATGCCAGAAAACAGGACCACATGAACAAAAATAATGGTGTTCTGTTGCTTGGAATAGTTTGGAGGAATCAATTGCTCCAGATTTACCAACACTGTGCTTCCCCCTTAAACTGAGGAACACATGAGGGTAGACAATATATACTGTATATATGGGGCCTTTGATATACAACGAGTCGGCTACATGTTCCTACAAACTGTCTCTAAATAAGTACTGTAGCCTAACGTTACATGTGCTGTGTTATGGTACCTTTTGGAGGAATGAAGCATCTTCTATTTAGCCACCACAGCCACTCAACATCTCTAAGCTAAATAATTATACCTATTGTTGTCATTCATCACCTCAGGGTCTCTTCACTCCTCCTCCCTCATATTGTATTATTATAAAGGAGGGCATTACAGACAATACAATCTCCTGTTCTCCCTCTTGTACATATATTTAATCCTTGGGCTTTCATAATTATTAACATCAGTAAAGACAACTATAGGGTAACTGCTAGTACGGTTGAGCTCATTTTCATTCCGTACAATGCAATATAATTTATAACATTCTGCTAGAAATTATGATCATAGTGTTTTCTGTTTCATGATACCAATATGTTTGTAGTTATAATAAAGACATAATATGCTCTAGTCCTGCTTTGCCAGGTACTGTACTGTATAGTGTTGTTGATTCCTTAAGACTATTCTAGGCTATTCCAAAACACTAATTATTATCAACCGCCATGCTATTTATATACAATGCTGAGTATAATTCAATTCGCCTTTTTAATAATCTGTTGATATTTGTTTTCGTGTACTCTCATGATATTATTATTTTTTTTTTTATTATTTTTTTTTTATTAGTGTGACATTTTACCATAAAACTGAAGTTGCTTCTTAACTTATGAATAAGAATTCTATAGCTCTCAATACTAGATGAAAACGGTTAAATGTTTAATTAAGGTATCCCTATGTGCAGCGAAATTATTGGCCGCGACTGTACAAAACGGGGATCAAATTTAGAATATTTTCCACCATCATTATTCTGTCCTCTGTATGACTTACTTCGACCTTCAACTGTTCTCAGAGGGTTAGATTGATTTAATTTATGATTTCATTATTTATGAGGTAAACTCCCAACTGTACTAAATTCTCTATTGTAGTCGGACGAAATAACTATACATATCATTAATAAGACCCCTGTCATGGCCACTGCATGGACTCCAACCAGAATACTCCAGTCGAAGTTCATAATTACCACCGAGTTAGCCATGATGTTTACCGTAACTTACTCTAAACAATGAGGTGTTAATGTTGGTCTGAATCATTTTGAAAATTGGCTAAAAGTTTCATATATCCACCTGTGGCCATGTATCACCCAGGGAGTATAATATAGTACAACCGTTGAAATGTATTATCTTGTAGAATAAATATGAGCTAATGAACGGCCTATAACAATATGTAAAAAGAAACAAATATATTTTCCCTTTAATGGCTGTTTGATTATTCTTTCCTACATTACAAATGTGTACAAATGTACTGTACACAGGCTTCACGGAAAAGCTGGAGAGTAGCCTACACATGCATCTTTTCCCATTAGCCTGCAAAGTTTTTGCAAATTTGCAAAGATGTGGTCAAAACTTTAAGAAGTTGACCACCCTTCGGACCCGAGCCAATTTCGATCTTACCTTTAATTCTTCTGCTGTCTCTTCCTTTTTTTATTCCTTCGTGTTTGGTGTCCTTCCTCTTTGTCCCCTTTCTCATTTGTAGTACAATGTCTTTCTGGCCTGGTAGTACAGTCGTCTTTCTTCCCCTCTTCATCCATTCGTCCCATATGAACTCTTCTGTTGATGACTGCAAATTATATTAACATAATTCACTCAGTATTACAACATTACATCCTCTCCCTTCCATCTTGGTGTTGGCAGTGATCGTCTACCCCTTCATTTCCCGCCAAATTATTACAGGCCTAAAACTTAAATAACATTATCTTCCATATCTTAATTTCTAACTATCTCGGAGTATAGTAAATCTATATATTCATTAATAATAGCTATAAAAGGAATAATTACAGGCCTAAAACTTAGACAACATAATCTTCCATACTTTAATTTCTAACTTTCTAGCTTCTAGGAGTATATAATATGTAACTCTATGTATTTTTTAATATTCGCTATGATATGAGGCAACCATATTCTTTATATTATAGATGCCAATATAAGTCCAAGAAGAGGTATTATAGCATCATATAGCAGTACTGTACGGTCAAAATAATTAATAATAGTCCAGGGAGAGGTATTATAGCACCATATAACAGTATTGTACAGTCACAATAATTAATAAACGTTCAAGGAGAGGTATTATAGGACCATATAACAGTAGTGTACAGTCACAATAAATAATAAAAATCCCACACCTCTGACTAGAATTTACCATAGTCACCCAAACCCGTCCTGTGGTCCTCTGTGAAGCATTTTGTCAACAACTGTACACCTCTACAACAACAACACTAGTTACACTACACACCAACAAGCAACACATCATCATCATCTTATTTCATTGGGGGTGTTTGTCGGGTACTGTATTACTGACCTGCTGACCTGACCTGACCTGACCTAACCTAACCAGATGAGTAACTATAATAACACTGGTATATTGGTTGTAAAGGTGGTGAAATCCATTGAATATTGCTCAATGTGTTGTGTTGAGTTGTGTTACATTGCACCACGTTCACTAAGGAGACATTTGGTTAGGTTAGGTCTGTAGGTTATTATATATAAGGCACTACAGAAGCATAGTCTTATGTATTTACATGAATATATTAGTATGAGACACTTCATTATAACGTACGCATGTAAGTAATTATAACGTACTCGTGTAAGTAATTATAACGTAGGATACTCATGTAAGTAATTATAACGTACTCGTGTAAGTATTTATAATGTACTCGTGTAAGTATTTATAATGTACTCATGTAAGTAATTATAACGCACTCATGTAAGTAATTATAATGTACTCATGTAAGTAATTATAACGTACTCATGTAAGTAATTATAACGTACTCATGTAAGTAATTATAACGTACTCATGTAAGTAATTATAACGTACTCATGTAAGTAATTATAACGTACTCATGTAAGTAATTATAACGTACTCATGTAAGTAATTTTATCGTACGCATGTAAGTAAGTAATTATAACGTACTCATGTAAGTAATTTTGGGGGTATTGTGTGTGACTGTTGATTGTGACTAAATTTGGAACATTGTGTTGTGACAGACATTGACCTTCACCATGAGGGCACAAAGTAACTTATTAGGCTATGCTAGTTAGGTAAATTTATTATTTTTGGCGCCTATTGATGGAGGCTAATGATTACTCCAATTTTGGCGACAGTATTGACGCTGCAATGCCTAAGTTTATTTCCCCAGACAACCTGAACTCGGGCTTATTCTGCGGATGGTATTATTAAACTACTTGGACTCGGGATCATTCTGCAGGTGGTATTATTAAACTTCTCCCTCAACGAAAAGACTCTTTGACGCTAAATTTACACAGAATAATGGGATCTGAGCGACGAAGAGAACTTTTCCTCCAAGAAATAGTTTAATAATATCAGCCTGTGTCTCCCAGTTTTGTCAGCAGCATCTTGCCACACACGGACAGATAACTTTGCCGATATACTAATTGGGACTAGATGTGTACCCATATTGGTGCATTTTTGCTTGCCTCCATTTATATATATATTTCCAAGTAAGCCATGTACGGGACTATAATTTCTTTTCTAATTACCGTATTTACTGTACTGTGGTCAGGGCCAATACATTTTCTGGCGATGCATTCCAAGAATCGACCACTCTCAGTAAGAAAAATGTTCTTAATAATTGTTTTTGCATTAAGTACTGTACATATTTCTTATATATTTACCATAGCTGTTTGGTGATTTTGTGTTTTTCAATCTTTCCTCGTACATATCATTTTGTAATTCAGGAACCAGTTTCGTTGCTCTTGAATTCTCTCCATACACTGAATTTTGGGGGACTATGATTATAAAATGTTTGTGTATTGAGAGGAGAATCTTTTCCCTCATGATAATACAATAATTAAAACAACAATGTGGTTATGATATATACCAGGCAACAAGACCATGTATCACTAAGTAATTCTTTCATAACAGCCACGATGCCTGAGGGGCCTGATGTGGAGATAGAGGGTGAAGGCAGTGAGGGGCAGCAGGGTCTTCATCGCTGTGACAACCCATGGAAGCCTAATGCCCAGCATGGCCAGTCGGAGGTAATGTGTGCTCCCACAAATTCATGATTTAAAATTTGTTTCATATTTGCACTTTAAGGTACAGTATTCACTATTACACTACACGAGTGTCAGAATGTAATTGTCTTGTAGGCCTATGTACAGTTGCCACAAGGTGTTTCTTTACCCCTTGTTTAGTGTCTGGCGTCGATGTGGTAGAGTAGCAATACTCAAGCTACATTTATGAACGAGACCAATCTCTCAGTCGAATCAAATTTACGGATAACTCAATGAAACACTGTCTTGTAATCTTCAATATTATACCATCATGCATCATGGACAGTTGAGATACCGGTAATTATTATAAGCACTACTTTACAGAATTATATTGTATTAACATATGAATATATAAATACAGAAGTAGATGTGTTATCATTTACATGTGTTCAGGTCTTTATGTTATTCTGTATGAGATGTGATTCAAACAGGTCCAGCGTTGCCACGTGTACTCCACAGCCACTGCAGTAGGTAAAGGAAAACCGTGAGGCAACTGTACAAAAATTAAATTCCTGTTATCTACCATCCAGGTATACCGGAGGATGCTGGGAATACTTAATCGAGTGACACAGCAGTCTCTTGGGATCTTCCTGGAGCAGGCCAGGGAGCTTCCTCTCTCAGACCCTACACACCTACCTCACATACTCAGTCTCCTGTTGGAAAAGGTTGGTGAAGCTTTCCCAGTAACTATTATCATTTTACACCAGTAACTTAAGTTTGAATATACACTCTGTAATATATCATCCCTTAAACAGTACTCAGCAAACATATGCACTAATTTGCTGTACTTTAAATTATGTACAATTATTTTCGAGAAATTCATGCTTTCGTCTTATTACTTATTACTAATTCAAGGTACTGTACTTTTCTTTCAGTCACAGGATGAGCCGATGTTTGCACCAATCTATGCTCGGCTGTGTCGTGACCTGGCTGCCAGTGCTGGGATACAAAGGGATCTTACAACAGCATGTGAGGCTCACTTCATGGAGAATTATGAGCAACTACTGCATTACAACAACATTTTTGAGGTTAGCTATGTTGAGGGGAGGCTAATATTTGTTAAGAAACCTGTCATAAATACAATATAATATTGAATTTATTTAAGATAACTTTTTGTGAGTGCGTATCACCTCCAACAGTATGGTTCCCATTCATAATTTTTTGGTTGATTCAACAGCATCATTCAGTTCATTAATCAATCCTTGGCAAAACTAGTAACATGACATCAGACTCTGCCGAATTTTACTTTTAAACTGGTTCATGGAAAGATGTAACATTATAGGATATAGATGCAACTGTATTGGGGATAGATGTGACATATCATCTTATTCTCATATTAACTTTCTTTGTGATTAAAATGCCAGTACTTAACGACTTACACCTCTCGCCATATTACCTAGTTTCCTGCATTATTTTTTGGACACCTTTTTATTGAAGCTTCCAGTATCACAGCTGTTTTTTTCATAGTTTTCCCTTGTGTGTTATCTGCCACATTTTTTTAATGTCTTTTAGTTATATTATCCTTTGTGCTTGATCCTCCAATAATCAATCGTACTTCTCTTCATCAGTTATGCCGACATTTTTTTGTAGCATTGTCTTTCACGCCTCCTTATATATTGACCAGAATTCAGATGTCCCAATTGGACATAGACACTTTCCATAGCTATATCTTTTGTTTTTCTATTCCTTTTGACACATTTCCCATCTACATCTCACTTGCCATGACAGCAATTAATATTTACTATGTTGTGTTACTTAATCTCTCACTACCTTTCTTTATCTCCTAGGGACCAATATCTTCACAACTTCTACACGAGGAAATCCTTGTCCGAAAAAGATTCATTGGACATCTCAAGTAAGAGCCTGAAAATACTGTACTCAAACCTATGAAATGTATTTTGCATAAAGTTGATATAAAATTAATTTAATTCATAATCTTGTATTACAATGAAACATTTAGCGGTTGGTCAGTGTTTGAAAAACTTGTCAGTATTCTAAAAGCCTGCAGTTCACATTTTGCATTTGTCCAGTGTATGGTACAATATTAGCTTTAGAGAAATTGTTGGCTATTTTGTAGTCATGAAGAATCCTACAAGTTAACTACATTTCCCAGCTCTATGCATATAACCAGTACTGTATTATTTATACTGTTACCATATAGAGATTAGCTTCAAGTTCCTAAAGGAAATTAAGTGTCAGTTGTAGATAGGAAGATGTAGATTATAAGACAGCTTTCATGTTGCTCATAACTAGCATAAAAAAAAACAGTACATAATCCATAGTGTTTCATCATTCCCTTTTAGAAGTTTTAGTGCTGTATGTAATCATGCTTCATACACTAATGCTGTGAACATTATTCTGTGCAGATTTATGAGTGAGCTGCACAAGGTAGGAGTGGTACCTAGTGACCAGGTGGCAGCCATGGCAGAGACATTGCTTGCTCATGGTGATGATCGCTCTTTTGAGGGGCTCTGTCGCCTCCTCTCCTTCACTGGTCTCTCACTCACACGCACCCATGAGGTCTGTATCATTCGTGTCATTAAGTAATGCATACTTATGCCATTATATGATATTTGAAAGACAGATTTGGATGTACAGTACTATACAGTATTTTAAAAATACAATATATGGCAGGAAACTGAAAGATCATTGCAACTGTGCAACAAACATTATCCTTGACACTTATAATTATTGAACATTCAGTAGTAATGTTTCATCACACCCAGCAGAATGAAAGCTAGTAATCTTTTTCCACAATGAACTTGTTCAGAGGAACTGAGAGATTTGTCCCAGTAATGTGGTACTATAATGAAATCACTTTCTTTATCTACAGGAGCTTGTTGAGAGAAGCTGCAACTATTTAGAAACCTGCTTTGCGAATGGCACTCTTAATCCACGCCTACGATTTTTAACTCAAGACACCCTTGACCTTCGTGCAAATGGATGGAGACTTCGTGAGGGCAACAGAGGCCACCATCCCTCGGGTAGAAATGTACGAGGCTAATGGCTCACATTTTAATTGGTTTCTGGTGTGCTTTTGTGTACAGTCAAAATGTAATTTATGTGGTACATTAATATTTATTTTGTACTAATTTGACTTCATTTATCACATAAAAGAGATTAGGAGAAAATGTTGTTATTGTGAACTAAACTGGTTTACATATAGTTATTTTTTTATAAAATACATACAGTATGTCTTTCTGTCTCGTAAATTGGTAGGCTATGTGATCTTGCTTTCTTTGGCATTGGCAATACAAACTAGGTGATAGGGCTTGTGCAGTGAAGTTAATGCTCCTGTACACTATCTGGAAAAATTACATAAAAAATTTACTTTTGAATCCAACAGCTACAAATGTGACTAATGAATGTAATTCAGTTATGTGTGATGTTTGATAACCACAAAATGAAACTGCATGTGTACCTGCCTCATTCCTGAGTCTCCACATGCTATACTTACAGTATGTTTGGCATCAATTTCCTACTGTAGGCAATTATACAAGTACTGTAACTTTTTTCCTAAATACTGTACTGTATAGCTGCTTCACTTATCAGTGTATGAATGATAATTACAGGAAACAGCAGTCTTCCATAACACAAGAAAATGTAGCATACCATTTATACAGTACTTCATAACCTGTATTAGTAACTTGTGGAAGTGATGAATGTGTAGAAGACAATTAATTGGTTAACTGACCCAATAAATAATTTCTACTTGGTTAAATTAATGAAAAATTAGACATTATTGTACTGTACATACTATTACAGTACGACTGCCTTCTAAATACAGTATAGTACTTTATGGTATTCTTGCAAATAATTGCTTAAGGTTTCATGTCATTGAGATTTGAAGACACTTGCAAATTAGACTCAAGAATGGGGGATGAAGGACAGAGGACAAAGGAAAGAGGCACTTTTGTGATAGACACTTCAGTTTGAAGCTCTGGAAAAGAACAAAATACTGTGTTACTCTTCTTATATATACATATTATTTGGCTGAATACGTTTTTTGTTTTGTTTTTTCAAACTTGAAAGACTGCTGCTTCATTGAGGGAAACTAGGGTGAAAATACTTCTGTACTCCAGGCTAAGTCTACTTGGAGTAAATTAACTCGACCATATTCCTCTTCTCAGTACTAGATTGTCGTACATTTCTGAACCCAATGTAGTCAAGGTCTATGGCCTGCACAGAAGTTGAATAAAATTATCTGCCAATACTGTAATTTCATGTACCATATGCACTTATATCAAAACTTTTATCTTAGAAATATGTGCAAGGTTTCACTTATGTTCATTTTAATAGTTTTTGTACAGTCGGCCTTAGGAATTCGTACAGACACACTCTAGGCTTCAAGGGTTTACAACACATAGAAAATATTGGTCAATGTAACTGCAACACAACAGAAATATAGGTTTGTTGATTTTCAATCACCGAGTCACTTGGTAGCCCATTTACTGCAGTACTTTCACAATAATGACTTCAATTAATGACGAGCTTGTGTACGAATTCCTGTGGTCAACTGTACCTGCCCTGTATGCCCTTATTCAGCAAATCCTACGTTCTCCCTCCCATGCCCCATACATTTCTTGTTCCATACCTACAATTTGTTCCATATATACTGTAGCTCTTTTTTTATAGTTTGATTTTCCCCCTTTCTACTATTTCCTTTTTGTCCTTGCCGTGTGTGTCATCATGCCAAACAATCCCTCTGGGCTTGGTACTACTGTACTGCAGTTCCCATTATAAAAGTAATGTCCTCTAGGCAGGACAAGCTGACTCTGTTATTATCTGCCTCCTTCAACTCCCTTTCCCATCCTTGATTGTGTTTTTCTTTTCTCTGTAGTTTCTACACTACTGAGACTAATGCCAGACAATAATAAAAAAAAAAAGGAGTTATGAAATTGGTGGAGGCTGAAATATATTTAGAGTGGTTTAGGACTCAATTAACACTGTGGTAACTATCCATACACTTTAATATTTCTTCTCTAATATATCTATCTAATATGATCATGTTCACAAGAGGCTGAGTGGGTGGATCTACTCATTTCAAATCTTATTCTAATTACTCTAAGTTTCATAAAGTCGACCTAGAATTTAAGTACAGATGTTTGCTACTATCATTCATCTGGGATATAGAATATAAAAACGACAGCCTAAGATTATAAAACAAAAAGAATGTGTCATGAATCTGAAATATGCATTTTACTCAATTCCTCATGAAACACAAGATTAATTTTAATTTCTTTTGAACTGATAAAACATCTTTGGTCAAAGTCCAGGTCTACTACAGTTTTAGTTTAAAAATCATCTATGGTCTGTGCCTGAACCATATATCTCCTGTAAGCATGACCTATAGAACACAAGGGAACATCTATGTACAATGCTGTTCAGTATTAAATGCATAATATCAGATCTTCCAACAGTATTTTTAAATTTGAAAATATGAAAATAAATGTATTAAAAATAACTAAGCAACAGGCAACTTGTGAACATTAACTTCAGTTATTATCTCTTTCATTTGACAACTAAATTTTCATTTCCCATACACTAGTACATAAGCAATTACATCCACTGAAATAAAATGGTAAGAAATTGCCAAAAAACAAGAATTCCAGAGACTAGCAACATGTACACAATACGCCTCTCTTAAAACATCCGAAAGACTCATGATTTTGTCGCATTACTTCTTCACTTCAAAAGGATTAAATCTGCAACAGGGAAGCTAGCCTCGTGTGCCAGATGCAGCTCACACTGTTAGTTGTGCTATCTGTATTTGGGCGGTTGCATTATTTACAATGATGTTTTCCTGACCCTAGCCTAAAATATAATCTATATGGATAAAAGTCAGTGAGACTGATAAGTCATACTGTCCACTCTCTTCATTATTGTGTTTGATTAAAGAAATTTTCATCATTAAAGTCAAACTGCTTTTAATATATTCAAAGACAGTTTTAATGCTACAGTGAGAATTATCAGTCACTTAGTGGTCCATATTCTTGGTTATTGCTTGAAAGCAAACTGATGTTGAGATGTTTATGATTATACTGCTTAAAATGTACATCATCTTTCATGCCGTACAGTACTTTAAGATGTTGATCTTACAAGCTTTCAAGCAGTTACTAAGAAATGGTTGGAAAATAAGGAAGGTTTGAAAATGACATATGAATACACACTGACCATGATCATGAATACATGACTTTACATAAAAATCTGGAACTCTTAAATCTCTATGTACAATGATACTTTACACGCTTTTATAAAGCAATGAGAAACCATGAAAACAATACAGAGATCAGGAGTACTTTTCTTGGAAACTAAATAAAGAAAAAATACACAGCAAAAGAACTGAAAAATAAATACCTTACTACAACTTACAACTATGTAACAGTAATGAAGAAAGTAGCTGCATCTATAGTTGCATATAAAAACCATTTTTTATGTGTGTAACCAGGTATATATATATTTTTTTATTGGGACAGACCAATTTGAGTAGCAAGCATTACTATAGGATTCATACATACAAGACGTTTGGTATGGAAGTACATTACTAAAAAAATAATGGCAGTTGTATTATATTCTACAAAACACTTCAGGATCAGTTCTATGTTACCTCAGTTATGTGCCATTTATCCAGACAATAATACTTTCATGTCTACTTAAAAGTCACAAAAATCAGGGTTTAGAAGACTGCAGTACTGTACTGTATTATCTAACCATTTTAAGTCCAGCCAATATTATGTGTATACAATAATTAAATTTACCATGTATGCGTTAATCTACCTCCTTATAGACGGAAAGTTAAATTTTGTAAAAAAGAACTTCAAATTTTACACTAAACTCCTCATCATTTCTGACAATGGTATACTACAGTATACATACGTGGACGTGACAGGAATTCAATGTACAGTATTTGCAAAAATATTATTGGCTGAAAGGGTTCCACTTGCTTAGTCAAGATCTGCAGCAGGGGGAAGATATAAATCAACTGTAAGCAATTCTAATTTCCCCTTCTTGCCCAAGGAATACTCATCATTTATCAGTACAGGTACTCATAATTAACAGTTATCATGCAGACCTGTAGGAGATAAGCTGGTACTTACCTGTACATCCTTCCACATCGATGATGACTCACGCCCAAAATACACCCTGGCCAGAATTCAGTCAACCATATGGTGGTTTGGTATATACATTGAAACAAAAGTAATTAGACTAATGAGACACTAGCACCTGGTCAGAAAGGCCCAATGGCACTAAGATGATTGAAGAAAATGAACATAGAAAGGAAACAACTGAATAGCTGCCATGCACATTTATCTTGGCACTAGCCAGAGCGCCTGGTGGCGGGCTTGGAGGTCAACAGGACCATGCTATAAAAACATTCCTCGTGAAAAGTTACGCCTATGGTCCAATTTTGGTGCAGTTTGGTTAGCTATAATGGACATAGCCACAAACATACATAGTCACATACAACAGTCACAAATATTAGTATAGATTAGGACTACAACCACTCCTCATCTCACCCTTCTACTTATACTGTATCTAATCACTGCATCCCTCTAGCTCACCTTCAGCCTACCCTTCCTTCTTCCCTAATCCCTCTCACTTTCATACACCCTTGTTTGTTGTCCTCTACATCTATATCTCTTCCATATGACAGAACCATCTCAACCACATTTCAATTATTTTATTTGAACTCTCTCTCTCCATGGAACTCCATGGCCTCTAGTCCAATAAAACCTTTCTACTTCTCTTTCTTCACTTATCACCATGTAACAAGCCCTCCTCTTCCACTCACATTTCTTCACATATGCTTCTACACTGTTAGCACAACCAACTGGCCATCAGCCTCTCACACCAAGTTCCTCAGCATCATTCTCATACACCTCCTTCATTTAGTACAGTACTACAAAAAACATCATCATGCCATGCCTGTCCGGGATGCAACACAGCACCCCATTCTATTAAACACATTATTGAAGACTGCAACGCACACAACCACACTCGCCAACAACACAACATACACTCTCTGAGGGCACTGTGGGAAAGCCCGGTTCAGGCCATGACCTTCCTCAGGAGCTCGGGGCTGCTCGGCCAGACAGCTTGAGGAACTTCAACAACAACAACATCATCATCATCAATACCGCATTTCACTTTTTTCAAGGGACTATAAATACAATACTGTATTACAAAACTAGTACCAGGCTGTATAGGACAATTTCGTAGTATGATGGTACAAGAAAAAGGTCAAATAAAAGGAAAAGACACATGCAACTAAAAAAGTGCACAATAAAAGCTAAATAATATAAAAAATTCAAAAACCTCTGTGTGGGGGAAGCTAATCTAAACCTCTGCTCATACCTTTCATTACTGTCTCTCTCCAACATCTATTACAAGCCCACTTTATTAACTCTTGACACAAGCCTTCTGGATTTTAAAATCTGCACATAACTTTCTATTCTTCTTGAAGTACAGTACAATACAGTACTGTACTTGTCAATCAGGCACCTCCTAGAAAATATCTGATTCACATATTCTCTATACAGTAATTCATAAATTACCCTAACCTCGCTCATCTTTTATCATTCTCTATCCTTGTCGTTACTCTATCTACTGGACAGTACTAGTAACATATTTGAGATGTTCATTACTTGACAGGCTTTCCCCAAGCAGAGATACAAAGCTTTTTACTGATCCCTGCAATCTATTAGCATTAAACTGAAAAAATATCAATCAGACATTAAACTTCAAACCTCAGTTACAAAACTACCACCTGAGATCACTTTTACAACATTACTAGCTTTTCCTCATTAATGTTATAGCAAGTGTGTCAAATGTTAATAAGAAAATAAAAACATTCACCAGATAAAAAACCAGCAACACCTTAAGATTATATTGCAGCAAAAGATTGTACAAAAACATCTTCACATAACTCTAATGGTGAGTAATGGTAAAAAAAATGGTTGAAGTTGGACCATCCCACCCTCTCCGCACATATACGATTCCTGCTGTAGTCAGTTAATTAAATACCACTTCATAATGTATAAAGTTAACTATGGTGATCGTCAAGCAATGTAATATTAATGGATTTTGGCATACCTTTGAGACTCAAGCCACTCCCTTTCTATTCTCCAACTGTCATTCCTTTCCTTCTACAGTATTACCTTCTGTGCTTGCTGGCCCTCCCTTTCACCTCCTTCTCCCAGATTTAGCACAGTTTTCTTCTTCCTTTCTTCAATTTCACTGCTTTGGAAATAACAAAATTTGGAGCCAAGAAACAATTTCATTATTTCATATGATACTGATATGATGAAATGACAATGTAAACAGGGGAAATGCTCTAAACAGAAAATATTTCGAACCTTTCTTATTCCAAGAGTACTCCTGTCTGTCCGGGACAAAACAATTATCACATCCAAGTGCCAGGCAAGAGAGAAAACATGCCAATATTTCACAATTGTACAACACAGAATAGTTTATGACAAAGGTAGAAATTTAGGTAACATTTAAAAGATCAATGCAATGAGGAAATGTCATTGTATGGGCATCAGAAAAACATCTGGATTCTTACAGGCACAGATCACATAGTACTGGTGTATTTATGACTTTGTTAATAAATATTCTAAACTCAAATTTCTATCAAATAAAACTGTAACAAGATCATGATTACTCAATACTTTTTGTTACTTTGAAGGACACATGTAACCATGTAAAACCATGCTCACAAAATATACTTCTGTTAACTGTACAAAAGAGATAGAATTAAAAGGACTTTCCAATTAACTATTTACATAATTCATATCAGTACCTTTGATCAAGCCACTACTACCTTAACCATATTTGTTCAAATGAGAGAGAACACTAAGCCTTCTTTACCACTCTGCTGCAGCCTGTGGTAACCATGAAAAAGAAATATAGGTTGTTCCAATCTTTCCTCTTTTCTAAATACTGTACAGTACTGTATTAGTAATTCACGTCATAGGTAAAGCATGTGTCTCACCCACACGATGTGTTTCACATCAAAATTACTGCAGTCAGATGGTTAGGAAACTAATGCTGAAGTCACACACAAAGTACATAAAATTTAAAAAAACTATCTGGATTAATGGCACTTTAGTAAATATATAAAAATATTAAAATTCAGAAAGTATACACATTAATAACATAATCTAGATTTGTAACAGCCTATCAAAAACAGGCATCATGATGTGATGTACATAGTTAATACTCTTACCGTCACTACTCTTCCATATAGAACTCTCTGGTCATAAACATTCAACCATTAACCCAACAATCCTCATCTCCTTAGCTGCTGCATATGTAAGCAAACAATTCCTCAATTCCACCTGTACTACTGTCTTAAAAAGTTATATGTATCCTCTGACAGTACCTATACAGTATATACCAGAATATGAAGACAATTCTCACCTTACAAATATATATATAAGTAAAACACTACATACAGTAAGCTTGGTTCAAAATACTGTACTATCCAGTGCACATCATGACAAATATCCATTTAACTTTTCAACTTAAGAGATAAAACACTTTATCCAATTGCAACTTATAAAATTAATTATATGGGAGTTTATTAAATTAAAATGCTCTAGTTAACAGCGAGACTATAAAATATGCATGCTACCACAGTTCTACCCAGGAAATGTCGGGGTCATGACCCTATGAAGGGATAATGTTAAAAAACACAAAAACCAGTTACTGAGGACCAAGACATACAGCATACAAGAGAACACATTTAGTTAGTTCTGAAGCTTCTTTGCCTACTGATCATTGAGTCTGACATAGGCATCATTGTAGTGGGTCTGACTGCAAACTTTTCAAACATCATCTTTCACTTAACCCACAAAAACTGAGTCAAGTATTATATAATGTTCTAAACACTAGGCACCATATCACAATGTCTGGGCTTGTTCACCACCAATAACAATGAAATACATCAAAACACTGGGATAAACTGTCTATATTGCTGATATTCCACAAGGCCAAATGAGAAATACTGCCTTTTAGAAATACAGGTTCCCTTCAAATATTTTATCTGCAAGATAATTTGAAAATGCTGGAATATGTATATTCACATTATACTGTAAATTCAAAATGAAATTTAAATAATAATAATAATAATAATAATAATAATAATAATAATAATAATAATAATAATAATAATAATAATAATAATAATAATAATAATAATAATAATAATATAATAATAATAATAAAAATAGTAATAATAAAAATAAAAATAATTATAATATAATAATAATAATTACAATAATAACAACATTAGTTTAGAAACATAAATCAGATTCAGCAACATAATGACCAAAACGTATTTTGCTAGTGATACGAACTATAGTACTGTACCGGCATCAGTTATTTTTACTTGGGTTGCTCAGCTATTGTACAAACACTTGGCCCCACACTAAATTTTCATCAAATCTTTAAGTAACGGCATTATAGGATATAATGTATTTATTTTTTCTTGTCTCACAAAGGGCTGCAGTTGATCCTTTTCATATTAAGGAGAACTTTTATATGCTGGTAACTATACAATTATTAAAACAACTAATTCTTGTTTTTTTTTTTTTTTTAAGAGTACTGTATTCTTTTCCTTTTCCCACTCTTTTCACATATTCCAGGGATGTCTCACTGTTAACATGACTCAGCAGTAATACAAAATAGTATGACTGGATTGCACAACTTGAACATCAACTTATTGTCTGACATAATGAGCAATTGTAAATACTGACCAAACAGTTTACAGTACTGAAAACCTACTGAGAATACAGGATTTCAACATGCATTCTACTTATCAGTCAGTCCCTCACATCACACAACAAAAGATGAATGATGTATTGTCAGTGATATAGTTGAACAGTATTTACCTACTTCTTGATTACGCAAAAAATTTGGTTTAACACGCAGAAAAAAATTACAGTATGTATCAAACTACAAAACCCAAAGATCCTATAATGTGAAGATTCCATTAATCTCTGTGGCTTTAAGTGTTTCTCTAACCTGTCTCCAAATGTGCCAAACAAAGGCCAGAAAGATAAAAAAATAAATGTTGAATTTTGAATTCAATACACTATTTAAACATGATAATGTACTTATTTTACAATATGTAGAGAAAATTAGCTTTGAAACTTCAACAGTAAAGCACTGCATGTTCACCATTACCAGTAGTAAATATGACTGGAGTTTCTTATAGGAAGATTACAAGTCAAAAACAAAATTAATATACCATGTAGTTGATTGTAAAGTTTTGCAAAATATATAAATAAACATACTGTTTCAACCCTCAAGTAAAATTGTTGTGCCTTTGTTTTGTACTTGTGTAATATGGATGGAATAATCAAGCAGAGTATCAGTCACATTTTAAACAATAATGTTGTCCCAGCATCTGACATCAAATCAATTCAAAACTGCAAAACTAATACCAGGCCATATAGGGCATTTAGTGCCAAGACGGTATATGGAAACGGACAAATATACTGGTGCTGGCAAGAGGAATGAAAACAGAGCAATAACAATGAGCATGGTCGACAAAGGTCACTAGTGGATAATGTGGTATCTGGCATGATATCCATGTGGTATTAAGAACCCTGTGATCGTGTATGAAAATTGGAGGCTTCTGATTCCTCTTGACCTGCCACAAAACAAGCTGCTTCCATATAAGTGGCGTTTCGTAGCAACATTTGAAGGACTCGTTTACCTTCAATTTTCTGACTACATCACAGGGTCCCTAAAATAATTATTAAAGAGATTGTCTGCTTATTTTTACTAAACTATTATGGGGTAGAACTACATTTAATTACCGATATCAGTTGGTTGACAGAAAAATTCTAAGACTCTTGAAACATATCCATGACTGATAGGATCCAGTCAGGAATGGGAAAGCTTGGACATGGGCATCATAACGCAGAGAGAGTAATGCAAAAAGTGGGAGAAAGCCGAAGGCTGTAACTAGAATAGAGGAGGCTAAAGTGTTATCATAATATTGTATAAGGATGAGTATGTCTGGTATGATGAACTTGTAAAAGGGCCAAATATATTGGAGAAATGGAGAAATGGAGAAATATATTGGGAAGGGTAAGAAGTTGTATGCTGCCTTCATGGATATGGAGAAGGCATACGATAGAGTTTATAGGAAAGCTATGACAGAGGTGTTGAGAATTTATGGTGTTGGGGGGCCTTTGATGAAAGGTATTGAGGCTTTTTATGCAGATGCAAAAGCATGTGTACGGGTAGAGGGTGATCTAAGTGAGAGTTTTAATATTAGTGTAGGGCTGAGACAGGGGTGTGTTATGTCACCATGGTTGTTCAATATATATATGGATGGTTGTATGAGAGAGGTGAAAGCCAAAGTGAATGGTCTGGGGGTGAAGTTGAGACTGAATGAAGCTAATTGGTCCCTGGTGGCAAGTTTGTTTGCGGATGACACTGTGCTGATGGCTGAGAATGAAAGGAATTTACAGAGAGTGGTGGACGAATTTCAGTCTGTGTGTAAACGAAGGAAATTGAAGGTGAATGTAGATAAAAGTAAAGTGATGGTATTTGAAAGAGCAGAAACTGAAGTGATTGACTTTGCTACACCTTACAGAGTGGCTGTACCAACTGGGACGAAGTGTGAGATAACTCTGAGGGGCGAGAGGATGGAGGAAGTGAAGGAGTTTAAGTACCTGGGTACAGTTATGTGTAAACATGGAAGTATGGAAGGAGAAATTAGGGAGAGAGCAGTGAAGGGTAGACAGGTCATAGGATCACTGGGAAGGATTATGAAGGGTAGAAGTGTGAGTATGGAAGTGAAAAGGGGACTACGAAATAGTATAATCCTGCCAACACTGACATATGCGTCGGAGACATGGACATGGAGTAGGGCGCATCAGTCTAGAATAGGTGCTGTGGAAATGAGTTACTTGAGAGGAGCATGTGGACTTACTAAATGGGATGGAGAAAGTAATGAGAGTGTGTATGAGAGATGTGGTATGAGTGAGAAGGCAATTGGCATTGAGTGTGGAGTGGTTGAGAGAGTGAAACGTGATACATTGAGATGGTTTGGACATGTGGAGAGAATGCAAGGCGAGGAATTTGTAAAGAAGGTGTATGGAAGTGAAGTTGTGGGACCTGGTGTGAGAGGTAGACCTCCGGTCAGATGGCAGAACAGAGTGGAAGAGTATGTAAAGGAGAGAAACGTGAGGGGTAGAGTAGGGATGGATCAAGTAAGGAGGGAGTGTTGGAACAGGGAGAACTGGAGACACTTCTGCCGTGGCCACCCCTTTGGGGGGAGTTCCCGGAGGGAACGAGGCGTCAGAGCTATAGATAGATAGATAGATAGTAAAAGGGCCAAAACCATCTCATTTCCTATTCACACATATTGCTGTTCTCGTTCTCTCATCTTTCACAGAAACATTGAAACATTTATTAATAGCCAATTAAGTGCAGTTACATAATATTATGTTTTTATGTCTGTATCAAGGCCAGCCTTTTTATAAGCATAAGCTTTTCAGGAGGTTGAGCAGTTGGAGCACTAGGCTGTTTCAGTGGTAGCATTTGCACATAACTTGGGGAAAATCATGTCCATTGAAGACCAAACAATTTTATGAGAAAATTTTCCTTAACCCCTTACTGTTCTAGTATATAGATATATGAACTGTAATTGCTGCCCTGTCCTGGTCTAGTATATACAGTACTTGTATATCTATGAAAAAAAATTTCAAAGTTTCCACAACATTGAGTCCACATGATACTGTAATGGTTTGGTTAGACTTGGTAACTCATGACTGAGTGCATGGCATACACAACTTGATGTGCATTGTGATTTGTGTATGCTTAGTGGTTATTTTTAGCTAAATGTAGCTGAAGATAAAGTGAAGATTGTGACACTGGCTAACAACAGTAGTAAATTTTTTTTACTTTTATGCTTTTTGTATATACTCCTAAATATTTTGTATTTAGAGACATATTTGCAACATATAGTGGATATTTAGCAGTGTGTATGAAGTGAGATAGAATTTGGCACTAAGCCAGCTCAGCTGACAGGCAGCTGTGCAGTTTTGTGGCTGACTCGAGGGATCCAATGACAGGACATTGTAAATTCTGTAGTGATAATCAAAAGTACTGTAGTGATATTCATAATGCCATACAAAAAAATTAAAACAGGAAATAATACAATGAATAAAGACGTCTGCATTACGTCACAACCACTTCCCTGATAGGATTATCTCCCGAGGGTCATTTAAATCGGTGAATAGGACATTTATTGTGTGTTTCCTTATTTTTGAATCATAAGACCTTTTTACAGTGGAAAAAAGTATATTATTTGGCAAACCTGGAGAGGAACATTATGGTATGACTTGGCTGACCATTAAGTGGTTAAGTAGCAATCTGTCAGCTCATTTCATGATTTTTTTTTCAGACGAGACAAAAGCCACCAAAGAACACAAACCAGTACAACTTATCCATGGCAATAGCTGAACTTTTTATCCTTTAGTTATGAAGAAAATCAACTTCCCATGTAGCTAACAAATTTTAAGATTCAATAAATGAGTTTTAATGAGAACAACTGAAGGTTTACTATTAAATCTCACTGCATTCTGTCATTTTAAGAATTGTAACTTATAGCTTCTACCTGAAATAATATTAAGTCAGAGTAACTAATCATCCAATGCATTAATACTGTAGCACAATTTAAAGCAAAATTGTGAAATAAAACTATTAAAGAAGATGAATCACATATATTGCTCTTTTATATCAACATATTTCTAATAACAAAATGGTAAAATTTGATTAATGTTTGACCATTTAGGTTTTGTGCATATAATTGTTGATCTCAAACTTGATTATTCCATCATCCATCTCTCTATATGCATGTGAGTATGTTTGTGTGTAAATTAGTTAAATTATAATAGTTAGTCAGAAGTCAAAAGTAAATACAGTAGTACATTTTCATGGCATTAAAGGTTCACACATAAGTATGAGCATTCAGAGTGCACATGTGCAATGGACTCTCATACTGGATATCTTATAGTCACAGAATAGGTTAGCACTGTTCTATTATGTTCAAGAATCTAATGTTCCCTAATAAATATGTACTGTGTGTATGTACTGTACATACATACACTGATACTGTACTGTACTGTAAATGGCATAAATCTGTTAGATTCCTATTATTCAGTAATTTTCCATATAATGCAGAGGAGGCTTACAAATACTTGTAATCATACATGTATATAAGAAAATTCTGGGAGTAATAAATTCTCTTGTCATACCAACTTCTTTTGTGCTTTGTGAATTGAAATGTGCATTAATCCTTATAATCTGTTTAATTAATAAACTTACTATGTTCAAATATGACTGCAACCTGTAAGCCCTATGCAATATCAGTAGTGCAGCAAAAGACCTGGAGATGCTCACTACTACAGTCAACTGGATGATAGCAAGACACGACATGCACATACACCTGGCAAGACAGAACATATAAAAATCATGGCCACTGAAAACATCTATTTTGTCGGGTCTCTTGGGTGTAGGCTATTTCTTGTCACGAATCCATTACTCCAAAACAACAGTTTGGGAATAAGAATATGGGAGAATATCTACCAAACATTGCATATTACTTAGAGGACCTAACAGAAGTATTTGTCTGCCATGACTTTTAAAACATCCATCATGCCAGCTGTACATAGAAATTTCCTTTTCCTTTTTCTAAAGTTCAATACAGTACTTTCTGTCCTTAGTAATATTTATTCTACCTGAATTTGTACTAATAAGAAAGTAGTTCATTAAATAAATCTGGCATATCAAAATGTGCTTACATTTAACCAATTTTGCCATACGGTACTTAGATATGAAAGAAAGATATATTATAACATTAAAATCTCTCAACATCAGAAAAACAGCACTAGCTATAGCATAAAAAAAAATCTACAGGAAACTATACTTTCTAACCACAGAGATCTGTTTTCTAACTCAAGTACTTCCATCAAAGGACAAGATTTATCTAGAGAAAACAGGAGTATTTAACGTATTTTTGACCAATTTTTTTAACTCAGGACTAATCCTTCCCAACAAGCCTCCCTCATGTAAACATCTGATCTGACAGAAGGTGAGAACACACAAAAACAAATTAAACTTACAATAGGATTGAATGCAACATCAACTGGATGCAGATTCTAAATGCACACACATACATATATATATATATATATATATAAAGGCTTTATAAAAAAAACTAAAGAGGTTATTAATATAAAAAATGCACATATGAGTACCTGTACAGCATATGAGGTGCTCCTAGACCAGCATGCCAAGCCTTAAGATCTATAAAAAGAACAATAAAATACAATAAAAACATCCTAGATACTAGTGACTAAGAGAAGTAAAAAGAAATAATTGTTAGTGTAACATATTCTCTTCCTTAGTCAGTATAGCTACCAATAATTTTTGTGGGCATCTGTCTAGCTAAATTTAGTTCAGCTATCCGGAGAATCTGAAGAATATAACAGGCATCCAGGTCGGTATTTGGTCAGTCATGTCTGGGAGCAACTCATATGTGATCATCACTGTCTATACTCTTTAATTAATCTCCACATTACCACTGGGTTCGACCTTCATTTGTTGGACAGGAAGACAAACACATGCAACCTGACAATGAATTCCATGAAGCTACTAAAGGAGGACATAAGAATTTGGACATATAGTAATACTGTAAGTGGTTTGTCATGGAAAGAGGAAGGCACAACATTTTACGTATGTCCCGGGGAAAGATGTGAAACGCTCTTTGAAAAGGGATGAGTACCTTAGAGGATGCTTCACTAATATGCTTTTACTTATGCATCCACATTCAGACTTTAGTGTACAAGAAAAAGCATAGTTTTGAAAACTAAATCAATTAAATTCACTGACAAATAATCATTCTACAGTAATTTCACAAAAAGAAAGTTGAGTTCAAGTAAACTATATATCTATCCATTATATCAAAAAGATGGTGAAGCTCTATTTTCACTAATAAAAAATTAATTTTACTTGAAATATCAACAATTAATAACACTATCATGTAAATTTACTTGTGTAAGAGAGTAATATTTAGATATTAAATAAACATAAACTGTACTGTATTAGAAAAGAAATTAACAAATGGCAGTAATTCACTATGTGATGGATGCATGTATGTCTTCCAATTGTATGAAGACAAATTATGTTGATACAGTAATTACTTTAATGATTTACCTACAATTTAGCAGCCTCTATATTCTGTCTGTCAACCTGAATATACAGTATGTATAAATTTCTATAAATATTAGAGAAATTATATTATTTACGAGTATCAAATATACAAAATAATAATAATAATCTTCCTTCTAGCCTTCCTCAAGTCTCTTTTCATCTTAATAAGTTAAATGAGCAAGATTTGTCTAGACTTTATAAATATGGAGACACAAGATTGGTTAATGAATTTATCACTCTGAAAAAGAAATTTTAAAAAGCAATTCTTAACCTATTTTAAGTCTCACTAGATCTATAATTATTACAAGGGTCAAGTGCAGTAACAATCAGACATTACACCTCAGCACTTACTGATCATCATCCCATGTTATCTTCAAAGCATAGTCTAATCTAACATGTTGGTCAGCTTTAGTTCTACTGTAATGGCAAATTTTCACAGAAGATATATTTAAAACAAGAGAGTAACAACATCCTCATGCCTGGTAATATAAGCCATAGGGTACTACATTATCATGAAAGAAAACAGAAAAACTAAATAGAAAAGAGCAGGTTAGTTACACTGTAGTTGAATTTCAAAAAGATGACTGATGTAGAAAATAAAGGTCTTTATAAAGGTAAATTTCTACGGTCAATATTACAAGGGATACCTGTGATTGGTGTAAGATTGCTTAAAGCTTTGTGTTAGGAATTATGCGTCAGCCATAAAGATACAGGGCAGAAGCCTCTTGTGACAATGGCAGTGGGTATATAGCATATCAATGGATACAAAGCGTAGACCAAAAGACTAAAGATAATGTGGTTGATTCATTTCTCATAGCTTCACAGAACCTAGACCAAATGAACCCCCTCCCAATTCTAAATCAATCTATCTTAACTTCACATACTGTACAATAGGGTAATGTCCTCAGCTACTGCCCTCTCACCGATGAAAAAAGCTTCTTCTTGAGTGTCATTATGTATTGAAATATATAAAATGGCCTGGCAGCTGTTTCCTAGTAAGCATACTTCTAAAAGCCAGCTCTCATTATTAATGATAATGTAACATCAAGAGCCAAAACTTTCCCAAGTTGGACATTTGAAAGAGGTAATGGAGATTTGAAATATAATATAAATTAATATAAAATTCAATAAAGAAAAGTCTTAACAAAAATATAAATTATAATATTCACAATTACTGGAAAAAATAATAAAAGATTACTGATCCATATTGACAGTACAGTATTATAGCAAAGATACAATTATACCAGCATAATACATATTACTTTCAAATAATATAATATCTATGTGTAATGCCAATTAGAATTATATTTCCACAACAGTAACAAGACAATGCAGACTGGCAATATAACCAATTATCTCTGTGACGAGAGAGACTCAAGACATGTTGTCAGGGAGGGGTCTGATAAAATTAACACCGGCAGGATATTACTCTTGGATTAATATATACCTATGGAGGACCTGGTGGGACAACAAACACAGACTAAACAAGAAAACTACAAAGCCAATTTTTGTCTTGAGAAGTTACACCCAGGTTGATCACTCACTCCCAGATCTCAGTTGCCCAGGGAGTGTGATTGGACTTGGCTCTTGTTAGTATGACCATCTTCTGTTGTTTCCTCTTGCCAACTAACATGATTATTCCAGTTTATAGGTTGCATTCCTAGTCATTTGGGCTGGATTTTTTGACAACCAAATTACAACTCCCATGTTTGTAATATTCATATTCAATTTCATGCCCATCTTTGGGTTCCTTAGAAAGTAGTGCAGTCCTAACAGATTTTAGACTTTCAATTGTACATTAATCTTTCAGGTTTGACTAGGTTTGGTGACCTATATCCGACAGGTGTTAGTGAGCAGCAGGTATCAAACAAAAGTAACTATTACTAACAATCATCCAGTGTCCAAGCTCCTCAGGTGAGACACTTGTGAGTGAGGCAGTACACAGTACTGAGCCTGGTTGTAATCTATGTGAAATACAGGCCTACAAACTGGGAGCAAAACACACATTCTAAGTATAACTCCTCCCTCCCCCACCTTACATAGACTGTGAAACATGTACAAAACAATATACAGTACAGTACTGTAGTGGTGTGGTAATATTTCACCAAAAATATTGATATGACCCCAATCTGCTGGTCCAATCTGTGAGGCCAAGTTCCCGTCACCAGACATGTGGATTATCCTCTTTTGAAGGAGTGCCCTCACAGCCCTTAACTGAGAGGAGACAGAATATGTTTTGTACTGGGCACATGACCTGGTTAGAATTTGGCTCTGTAACAAAGACAAAGTTTTCAGATGAATTTACTGTAAATATCAACAGGTTCAAAGATATAGTATACAATAATGAAATAAAACTTATAATTTCAACACTCTGTTCATGAGACTATTTAATATCACTATCCTGTCATCAAAGTGGAAATAAAGGGGATGAAGAATTTTAGATAACAAGAAATCTAAAACATATACTAGCAACCCTCAATTACGATTGTAATACATTCCAGGAAAACCTATTGTTAATTAAATGACCAATTATTGAACACATATGATGACATGGGTTATATGTTTGATGAAGATGTGTTCCAGGATGCTGTAAACCATCTGGATACCACCTTGGTATCTGGATTCTCTCCAGTGCCTAGTGATTAACTCCTGCCGATTACTACCATTCCCAGTATCCTACTGACCTATGCCTGTGTTATTGTTCTTACTTTATGAGTGTAAAGATGAAGAATAATTCAACAAAAGTACACAAAAGTCTATCTATTTTTATTTCTACAATAATTTTTTGGCTGAAACTGAAAAAAACTATCAATAAAGAAGCATTCGTTGTCTAAAACACAAAGTTAACATTACACAGCTTTTATTTTGATAACTACCAATTTTAGTTAAAGAATAACACCAAAGGAAGAGGAGCCTGTATTGACATTTCATAATTGCTTCTTCAGGTCAAAGGCTTTTGAATGAAGCAGCAGTTGTGAAACATAGTCAATAAATGCTCCTCCTCATACAGTGTTTTCCTTAACCATTCTGTCATATTATTGCATATTTCAATTCAACTAGGCCTAACAGTTTTATCCATCTTTATATTTTCTTAATCATCATTAACACCTTACTCCCCTTTTTTTCAAGCTATTACTACTATACATTACTTCTATGACCATTTTATTGCTTGTAAAAAGTTTTTCATCTCAGGAAATGGGATTCGACAAAGTTGGTTGATAACTCAGCAAATTAGGACTTACTTTATCCTCCCAAAACTCAGATTAATTACAACTAATATTACTGAGGAAATAATTAAACAGTCTCTATTTCACTTACTAATACATATCATCATTACTCCATCTCAGCAATTAGCTTACAAATTTTATGTGAAGGAGTGCTGTAATATGCAGACAGTGAATCTACAGTATTAGCAGTTTTTTTCAGTTCTGTCACTACAAGTCACTAACACCAGAGAGAGAAGCACATAACAATTAAAATCAATAATTAATTGTTCTTGAAACACAATGCAGTCTATGACAATCCTACAAAGTATGGTATGCATCATAAAGACTTAATGCACCACACTCACCTCAACTGGTGACTGGCTCCTTTTAATAGTAGCTCTTTTTCTCCTCCTCCTCCTCTTCAGGAGCTTCATCAAACTTGCCGCTGACGATGTCTGCCCTGAGGGTGTCCAGTTGGGGTGCCTCATGTATCCGCTTGACACCCCTGGGCAGGGCTCGACATGAGGTCAGGTTGAGGCTCTGGAGCTGGCTGCAACGGGTCAGGACTTGCCGGATAGGTAGGAAGGTCACTGAGGACCCACACATGTTGAGGTACCTGAAAGTGAAGGTGTTTTATCTTACAACAGTCCCATTACTACCTGGTTTAATAATAATTTTGGATCTAAACATATGTGGGTAACTGGTAGGGTCTTAACCAATCCTGGCATAAACCTGTTGACAGTGAAATATCTTACACCAACCATCATGCCATTTCTAAGAACTGAACTAGTGGGATGTTAATTATCTTACACCAGTATAGGCATTCATTGAAAATTTTAAATAAACTGATGGTTTGTTTGATTATGCCAAGGAAACTTCCACAAAGGTAAGGCAAACAATAATAATTTAATCTAATTTGGCAAAGTTTTTTGCAGGATGACTGCATATCAATTCCAAAGGAGCCATCACTCACTACCTCTAAGAGATTCCATGGCAGTTTTGAGTATAAACCTCTTAGGATTTTACTCAAGAGTAACCAACATTGAACAGGAAAGAGAGTGATGAGTATATTACATTTTCTGGATATAAAGAAGGTACCACAAAGGAAATTATTATGAAAGTTAAAACATAGAGGCAGTTTAAGAAGAAACTTGATCAAATGGGTGAAAGATTATTTGACAGATAGAATAATAAAAACTGTAAAAAGAATATTATTGTACTGTATATATAATCAGAAAGGAGAGATTATCACCAGTTTTCCTATGCTTATTGAAATGTTTTTACCCTTTTTTATTCATATAATTTATTTAATATAAAAAAATAGTTTTACAGCTTCATTATTTCACTGTGTATAAAACTATGGTTAGATGGTACTACCTGTACAACCCAATTTCTTACTAAATACAAAATTCCTCTATCGACAGCTAACTCTGAGTGATCAACCTACCTGAGCTTGTTATCAGACTCCTCACTTATGGCCATGAGTGCTGCATCAATGCTATCCGAGTTGGCAGTCCAGGAGAGATCCAGTTCCACTAGGGAGTGCTGCCACTTGCGCACCACCAGCTCCAACCGATCAGAATATACTTTTGGGCTCGCTGAGCCTGCCAGGAACAAGTGCTCCATATCCCAAGGGGGGATGCGCACCAGTGATGAGTCCGTTATATTTCGGCATCTGCAAAATTTTATTTTAGTTAAACATGTACTGTATATAATGTAAATATAACTTACAACTGCAGAACATTTTTGTTAAGAAAGATGATATACAACACAAAATGAATTTATTGAAATGTTTCTGGAGGGGAAATAAAAATAGATAGATAGAAATTCAGACCCAGAAATTTCCCAAAAAACTAGCAACTTGTTGCCAGTCAAGAGGCCCACTTTTGGTAATAGTTTGATAAAAACCACACAAAATTATTTGCCAAAAACGGTTATCACAATCAAACAGACAAACAAAACAAACTAAAATACAAGCCAGCATACAAACAAATGGAACCAATCGAAAGGAAGGGCAGTTGAAGTGCCGAAAGGGAATAACTCAAGACTGAAGGGTGTCAAAACTCAAAAAGTTCATCCACATATCTGCAGGTAATATCCCTTACAGAAAAAACTTTTCCTAGAAAATATTCTTCCAGCAAGTCACACACTACACTTTATACACAGGGTTTTAATAGCTCCAGAGGGTTGTACCTCAACTGTTCCACATTTTTATGATCTATTACACCAAAATCACAAATTGGTAAAATAATCTTATAATGAATTACATAGATGTATGGTTTGGTCTTACCCTCTGACATCGAGGAGACGGAGCTTGTGAGAGTTCTTCAGAATGCGTTCAAGTTCGCTGTCATTCATTCCCACTTTGCTTAAATTTCCAATGACAGCAAGACTCAGTTCCTCCAGCTCTGGGAAGCCAGGTGATGATGCCTAGATTTAAAGAAAGTGCAATTACTGCAACTGTAATAATAAAATATCTTTGTAAAAGATATGCTGTACTGTAAAGTGACACTAATCCAATGAAACCAAAGTATACCATTTGGGTATCTAAACCTCATGCTTAGCAGACATACTGTATACAGCATGGTACCTGTACTGACAAAATAACTCATTACACTGTAATTTATGAGAAAAAAAAAAAAAAAAAAAAAAAAATCTCGTCAATATTAAAATTAACTGTGGTGAAATAAGAAATATGAAGGAAGTAAATGGAACAGGTAATGTTATATTTTGAAGCAAGATCTGTCTTCTTCTGTATATACGTCATAATAGTTTGGTGTACAGTACAGTTGTGGACAGGAGTTCCTGTATCCCCTTTCTTACCTCACACCCTACCCCTCGACTAAATGTGGAAACTCAATTGCCACTCATGTTCGTCATTACAGAGTGAAAATGTCTTCATTCACACAGACGTTCACCACTTCTGCAACGCTGCCAGATCTGGTCTAGGCGTAGGTTAGTGAGATAAGAAAGGGGATACAGGAGTTCCTTTCCTCACCTGTACAGTAAGATCTCGCATCTAACGTGTTTTAATCTAACGAATTCGTATCAAACGACGTTTTGGACATCTACCTATATTCTCATCTAACGAGTATAGTTTCAAATCTAACGAAAAAATCCAGAGTGAACAGCGAAAAATCCCGAACAAACAGCCACTACCCACTGCCTCTCTCACTCCCGCTCAGTGTTGCCAGGTCTGCTTGACGAAATTTCCCTTACTTCAACATCAGAATTTCCCTTTTTACCTCAATTATTCCCTGTTTACTCTTGAACAATGATGGTCTTTTTGGTATTTCATCTGGTAGAAATTTCCCTGTTTACTCTTGAACGAACTGTATATTATTTCCCTGTGTGGACTCCAAAATTCCCTAAAACAGATAAACAAGAGCCGTGAGCTTCACGAAATTATGGAAAATCTTGATGAAAATGATGGACAAGAGACTGTGAGTGATGGTGAGGAGGATATAGTGAACATTCTTAGTGACATTCCTGATGACTTTGATGGATTTATTGTGAAGGAAAAAAGTGCAGACAAAAAGATAACAAAACTCCGAGCAGCATCACGAGACGCAGCAGACAGTGAGAGGGAGGATGGTGGTGGAGGATGTGGTGGTGGGAGTGAGGGAGCAGCATGCCGCATGTGATAAGTGATAACGTGTGTCCCTTGCCGCCGCATACAGAATTCATCCCTCATAGGAGAATGTTCCACATTTCTTTATTATTTTACACATTTCTTGTATATTTTTTTATTACTGTATGCCGTACATACAAGCCAATTGAGTTTCAGTTTTATTTTTGGTACCGATTATAATTTCCGTCATATGTTTATATATTCGCATCTAACGAATTCGTATCTAACGCACCTTTTTTGGCACCTATTATTCGTTAGATGCGAGATCTTACTGTACCATCAAATCTATCTCCTACATAATTAATATGTTTCATAGGCATGTTAATGCTTATCAAACCTAACATAAATAAACAAATAAGCAGGACACATAGCTCTAATTAGATATCCTTTCAGTACTTTCACTCATTAGTGGAATTTATATGAAAATTATTCAAAATTATATTTTCATAAATACTACACCACGAAAGTAACTAGTTGGACTTGACAGTATATTGAGTCTCCGGGCTAAACATAAAATCAACAATATCACCTTAATACAAATATGCTACAATCATTTCTTAAGTATATAGGCCTACCTGTTCTGCCAGTGATGTCTGTGAAAGTCTGACCATTGAATTGGTGAGTCTCAGTGTCCTCAGCTTTGTACATCCCTTTTGTAACCTTTCAATATTGATCAGCACACAGTCTCGGCCGACAGTCATGACATTAGATAGATCCAGTGTTTGGAGATTAGGGCAATTATTCTGCAAATGTTATTTAAAATCAGTGTCTATAGGCTAATCAGGAAAATATATCTGAATTATACATATATCCCTGCAACCATATATTTATATATATATATATATATATACAGGATATATACAGTACGATATAGTATGGTATATATAGTATAGTACTGTATATCAAAACATACTGTAAAGAGCTCTATGAATAAAAAAATGCCAAAAGAATATAACTGTAGGCTTATGAAGCTCCAAGAAAACATAAAGACTTGTAAAATCACAAGCAGGCATATTTAAACATGGTAAAACTGGGCAGTTTACTAAAAATATATACCCTATTATTGAAAGAAGATCCACAATAAATACACAATTTCATACTCTTTCAATAACGTGTATCCTATATAACAGCCAGTTATGGTAGGATATGGTCCTTACTGATAATGAGTTGATGAGCACTGGCATGTTGGAGAGTGTGTTGTTAGCCAGGGTGAGATGAGTCAGTCTCTCCTTCATGGTAGAGGTCAGGTCAGAGAGTGTCTGCTGGCCCACTGCACACCTCGGGGTTGGCTTGTGGGACTGATGAATGACAACACAGTAATACTAAAGTATTTTCACTAATGCACTGCACTACATTTCTGGTTAACCAAGGTGAAACATGACCCTAATTTTTCCATCACTTGTCCTCTCCTAAATCCTAACAATTATTCATTTGTAGAAGAAACTAGTATGGTAAGTGAAGGCAAAAAGAGCAATGACTATTTCATAGATTTCACTTTAAAATAACACCAAAGTAAGACTACCACTATCAATTTCCTCATGAAGCAGCATACTCACAGCCATTATGTTGGTAAGGTCAAGGCGCTGGAGCTTGTGGCATAAAGACAAGTAGGTGTGCATATTCTCCGAGTGGAGCTTGTGGCAGTAAGACAAATTAAGGCCATTTACCTCTGGACACAACTGGACCAGTCTTAACAAGACAGGGGGCGTCACAGCCTCATTCCAACCCGCTGCAAATGTGATATTGGTGAAATTAGTACCTGTAATAGCACAGGAGATAGAAATTCTACATACCGGTACCTATTGCATACATGCATCCATAGACAGATGGATGGACACACACTTCCAAGCATCCACAAATGCACACATAATCATTTTGATAAAGACACCAAAATAAGCCAATCATCCTACATAATGGTCAAATGACAAAGCCCTACAGTTCTACAACAATCTCCAGAATGACAAAAACTGTATAGATGTTAGCCTATAGGCTACTATACTTACAAAGGTTGAGATCTCGCACATCACTAAGTCTGTGCTCCAGGAGCCAAAGAAGTTTCTTTTCATTACGATGGCGTGGCTTAATACGACCTGTGGCCAAGTCAGCATTGTGCCACAATCTCTTGTCTGCTGACACACTTCGCCACAACCGGCACACTTTTGATGTTCTGAAAATATAAGACCAGCCATTTAGCAAATTTATACTGCAGCTGGCTTAAAAACATTCAATAACATAGAATGCAAAATACAATCAGATTTCAAAATGGAAAAAATATACAAATAAAACAGTAACATACCTCAAAATGCAAACAGCTCTCCATTCCACCCTATTATATTCGTTATCAACCTGTAACCTAATTATCTCCTACAATATCTAATATTTTCAACAGTTAATAACTTTTACAAAAATATTTGGCAAATGGTATAAGAAATTAGATAGTTTGGTAGTATAAAATGATATCATGCAATAATATCTTATCTTAGCACCAGTTCACAAATGCCTAGTTGTAAACCCAAAGGCCAATTAATGACAGCTTCATACCAAGTTTCAGGGGCCATCAACATCCAAGTCAGAGAACAATTGGCTCAAAATTTATTGCACTATGATAGGGGCTCTTGGAAACCTTTATAGAACTTGATTAAGCCACACATTTGTCACTTAAAACCCAATTTTTAACTTCCCACATCCTCCCATGGCCATTAATCTAAAATGCTTTTAAAAACCTAATATGGTAGACAGCTTGCTGAACGAGTAATAATAAGAATAAAAATCAATAATACAGTGTTGCACTCACTTCATCTTTCACACCTGGCCTCACATCTCACACACATAGCAATACAATCGATATGTCACACAAATGATGTTCAGTGCAATATGAGGTCTACTATACTAGAAAAGCCATAGAAATTCTTATACACCACCAGACAGGCAACTTCAGCCTTCTCCTTGCTTCTACCCCAACAGAGTCACACTCACAGTCCCATCTCAGACTCTGTCAGCTTTCTGAATATGGTCATCTAGGCTTAGGCTATACAGCAGCACTACACTACTTATAGAACTAGACTTATCTCATTCTTCAAAAAAAAAAAGTATTCTATTTTTCCCATGAGGCCTAATATTTGCTTTCATAATTTTAATTTTAACATTGTCATGCCACTAATTATATACAATATTGTATTGTACTGTTCTATAGTCCGTCTACAGGAAACTGACCACTGGGTGGGGCCCAAACTGATACTTCCTTAAGGTAAATATATGGTATAGGACTACACTGTAACTTTAATTATATTAGAAGTAGTACCTATATAACTCACACATGAGATAGAATAATGTGGATTTAGCCTGATTTCATAGCCGTGGGGGTGATGAAATACCAGTATATGGCTAAGCATCACGCCAGAGGTCAGTTTCCTGTAGATGGACTATAGTACGGTACCGATACTACTGGTAGGATCCTAAAATATTAGTAGGCCTTGGTACTCACACACGTATAGGGCCTACCCTCACTTTCCTTCTAACAAATTTAGCTACCGGGTACTGTATTTCTATTATCACATTGTACAGTCACGGCACACAGTCCTTGATCAGGGTGTAAGGGGAAGTCTGGTCAAGGATTATGTGCTGCAACTGTACATCTACTCATGTACCTTCAGAACATTCCACACTGCATTCCATTCAACTTTGTGAAGAACTTTCTCCTTATCCATAAACTCTGCATTCCAGTTTTTTCCCTCCAACTGCAGAGTACAATACAGTACTTCTCACCTTCAATGACGAAATTCAGGTAAACACAAATATGACTCTCTTACATATTCCCCAGAATGGTCTATCCAGCCAGCACATCATAATTACCGTAAACCTATATTTCTCATAGTTACACCTTCCAAAGTTTCAGGACATGTAGCTAGCTACTCACAGTCACCATTTGTTATTACACTTTTTCTTTTTGTCATTTTGGATTTTTTGTTTTAGATAGGAAGTCTTTGCCAACCAAAATAATGTAAAGACATGCAGATTGATCGCCTGCTTCAATTTTCTTATTAGTACGAGACATGGGGGATAATTACTATATTAACTGTTCAGAACCATAACTGCAAAACTAATGATAACCACAAAAAAAATCTTCAAAAAGGTAATATTGTTATCTATATAGCCCTGTTGTATTCTATCCAATATACTGTCAATGTTTCAAGTTAATATTACTGTACTGTAGGTATGGAAAAGTTATCACTTACACACTGCAGTTACTAAGGTGGTTAATTCTTTCTTTAAGCTACTGGCATTTTCCATTAAAATCAATGATATCTAGAGAGTATTATTCTCCTAGGCAGTGCCAATATAGCCTATAGCTAATAGCTAGCAATACACTATACACAGCCTAATAAACTACAATTCCAAGAAATAAGTACCGTACATTACCGGCATCTACGTTGTGGGAGAGAGCTACCAAGGAAGGAAGCTATGGGGGCCAAGCCGTCACAAAATCCCCCCGCCCCCACCAAGGGGGCGCGAGTCCCTGAGAGCGGTTTCGGTCACCAGGGCAATACCTCACCCCTCACACAGCTACTGTACACATTTTTTCGTCACTGAGATATGATTCTCCAGCTCTCATTTCTCGACTTATACTTCTAGCCAGCGACATTGAAAGCAATTCTGGACCTACTAGCAAATACACATGTCTGACATGCTCAAAACCCATCACATCTAATAATCAAACAAGGGTTCAGTTCAATGCAACTCTTGCAAAAGTGGACCCATTTCACATGTACAACACTTGCCTCCAGAAAACACTACACAAACACATGGACCTGTCCCTCATGCCCCATACCTCTACCAACACTACAACCTCCATCATCCTCACCAACACTCCCACCTCCATCACCCTCACTTCCAACACCATCACCCCTACCACCATTATCTCCACCTCCATCCCACCAGACTCCTCCTCCTCCTCACCCCCGTGCAAGGAGCATTTAACACACACCACACACACAACATTAACATACTTCAATTAAACATAGATGGCATCAACACCAAACAACAAAAACTCACACACATCCATCATACAACACAACATACACATTGCCATCTTACAAGAAACAAAATTGCGTAAAACACTTACATTTCCCAATTTCACCACCATCAGACAAGACTGGGCCAACGGCAATGGCGGTGGACTCATCACCCTAGTCCACAAATCCCTCAATTACAAGAGGCCAGTGCACACCTCGAATCCCTTCTTCCCCATCATGACACCACCACAGAAATTCAAGCCATTATAGTATGCACTGGCAAAACAATAAGTATTACAATAGTTATTTTATACATCCCCCCTCAAACCTGCCCGACAGTTCCCCATAACTTTCCCCCCCAGCTCCAACAAATCACCAACCAACCTGACCTCATCCTGGGTGGTGACTTCAACGCCAAGACATCGGCCTGGTATGTCAACAACCCAGACACAGACAGAGGGCTTGAAATCCTTTCCCCCAAACGGACAAGCTCATTACATTAAATAACACTCACCAACACACCCACATCCCTCACCAAGCCCTCTTCCAACCATAGCCTAATCACCTGACATCACCTTCTGCTCCCCCAACCTCACCCCCAGAACATCATGGAAGGAGGTCAGAACCCTCGGCTCTGACCACCTCCCAATCATAATCACCACAAAGACAAGAATCACCCCAACTGGCCACAGACACACATACACTAACTACAAAAGAGCCAACTGGGAAGCCTTCACTACCAAAACAGAACACTTTGAAACATTGAACAGTACACCCATCACAAATATCAACACTGCAGTACAAAAATTCAATACAATTATACAAAATGCAGACAAACAACACATCCCTAGAAGCAACAGAAGAAAACACAACCCCAACTTTACAACAGATTTTCAAGGCCTCATCAGACAACAAGACACACTTAAACTCACATCCCCAACTCCTCTCTCACAACACATTCTACACTAAATACACAAATAAACAACAAAATTAAAGAACAGAAAAACCTGATCACAAAACAAACACCAGCAAATTCTACAAAACTCTAAACAGCATCACACTGTCCAACAGCAACAGTACACAATTACATGCAGCTATCATAACAACAGACACTATACCCTCAAATAAACAACAAGCAAACACCCTCATCCAGTATTTCTCTCATGTCAGCCACCTTCACCTTCACCCTGAAGACTGCCGAGTTATCAGACGTATGGTAAGAAACATTTCCCCACTGACGCAGACTATGCACCATTCACAAACAGTCAGATGAATCGCATCATCCACAACCTCAAGCACTCATCTGCCTGTGGTCCTGACAACATCAGTAACATACACCTTAAACACCTTGGACCACAAGGCATATCCAATCACTCAAGATCAACACTCAGCTGCTTACACGACCTCCTGACATTCACTCATCTGAATTCTCCCTTCCCAATGAGGACAGAGTCCAACTGGCCAGGCTACAATGCGGCCACCACCCAGCCCTACTGACATATCAGAAGAAGCTCGATGGAGCCATTGTGGATGCCTGTCCGGGATATAACACAGCACCCCATTCTATGAAACACATTATGGAAGACTACAATGCACACAACCACATTTGCTAACAACACAACATACACTCTCTGAGTGCACTGTGGGAAAGCCCGGCCAGACAGCTTGAGGAACTTCAACAATAACGACCGGTACTGCCTTTTTTCGAAGGCATAATTAAAATCAAATTCAAGAAATTAAATACACTACTGTAAAACATAGCCCATTATTGGCAATGAACAATGTTATCCTACTAAGTAGTCATCACCATCTCCTGGTAATTGAGAAGTTACAGAAACTGAATTCTGCTGTACTTACCTTACAAGAAAAGGAATTGTTCCAACAGTCCGAGTAGCTAACTTCAGAATGTAAAAAAGTGCATCATAGGGCAGTTTACATGCCCAGGGGGATTGGGGTTCACCATTCACTTCATCTAGTACAGGGCCCCACTCTGTAAATTCCTCAATTTTTCTTTTCTTTCTTCCACTTTCCCCACATGACACTTTTAAATGTTCACTATCACTTCCATGGGCACCTTTCCTTTTTCCAGGCCCTTTTTCACTTGGACTAGATATGACTCTCGAAGTTCGGTTAGGTAGAGAGGAATCTGTCACAGCACGAGAATTGTCCTTAACTGGAGGGAACATTTTAATCTTCATTCTGATTCCAGTCTCCTCAGAGTCCTGTGAAATCTCACTCTGATACTGTGTCCTGGTGGACTGTTTACGTTTACGTGGCTTTCTCGGGGCATTGGGATCCTTGCTCTTCTTTGTCTTTACTTTTATCTCACCACTGTACCTAATGTCCATATCATTTTCTCTGTGTGGCTCACTGACACGGCGTCTGTGATCCTCACAGAGTATACAGGAACAGTCATCACGTCGCTCACTGTCTCTGCTCCCACTGGGGTGAGTGTGCCTCACAGGACCACTCTCACTCTGCTCTGACACTTTCTCCAAGAGCCCACCATCTTTTGCCCCATCTACAAAGAGCCCAGGACTGCGAGGAGCCTGCCTTTCTGGAGTAACATGTTGATCAGAGGGTACAGACTGGTCAGGAGTAATGGGCTGGTCTGGTGTGATGGGCTGGTCTGGGGTGATGGGCTGGTCAGGTGTCAGGGGAGTGATGGGCTGATGATCTGAGGAGGGGGTGATGGGCTTCATCATACCTACATCCTCTTGAGTATTATACTGGTAAGGGGTTGATCCTGCTGATGGAATGGAGGAAGGAGTTGAGCCTGCAGATGGTATGGAGGATGGAGTTGAACCTGCAGAAGCTGTTGTTAAAACACTTGGGGGTGAGCTCATATTGTCCTCTGGTCCAGACATAGGACTAAAGCCTTTTGGGTCAATGTCCATCCTAGAATCTAATCCAAGGCTCTCTGTAGGCATCTTAGTTTGTGTTTCAGGAAAATATATACCAAAAAAAATATTATGGCTAATGCCACTTCTCTCCTTTTTTACTAGAAAAATCTTCACTAGAGCCAGCTAATGAGGCCCAAATACATATGTTTCACTTTTCTGTAAGCTTAAGATTTACCAGATGCTCATTACAAATGTCTACGGAGAGAATCTAAACTTTTGAAACTGTGTGGTACAAGACCAAAAGAAGAATGGCCTACACCAGACCATAGCTTCTGAATTAGGGAAGTAAGAGAGGGAGCAAGAGAGGCACCATGGAGTCATGAAGGAGACACCAGGTAAAGGCAACTTTATAACCAGGCTACTGTCTCCTCTTTGTCACTTGATGTTGTCGCTGTGGTCATACATCTTGAAGAGAATTTTCTGAAAATGGAAATAAACAACAAATAAATACTGTTTGGCCCTTAACACTTGCATAAATTAAAACTAATTTACTCCAATCAGATTCAGACTTAGAGCCAATTACAAGGCTAATTTAATGTAATTATATATTACTCTTGCTTTCTACAATAACTGTCATAAATGATGTTTTATAAATTCAATCTACTAGTATTGCTATACTGTACTGTATTACAAGTGATGCCAAAAAACAAAAATAAAAAAAATCAATGTTTTTTTGTACCAATAGCAAAACCCATACTGGCCGACTACAGGCTTAATCCCTAACAATTTAATAATAGCTATTCTTCCATATATATTGATGACATTGTGACTTTCTAGCAATACTATACTTGCTCTCTTTACAGTAATTTATATCCTATACAACCAATTGGTATCATATATATATAATCTCACAAATAACTATGGTGTCCTACCCAGTTCAAAGATTTACAGCTTGGTCTCCTTAACCAATGTGAATGTCAAGTTTATCTAAATTTTTCTGTTGCTATAAGATAAAGGCCAGTACCAGTATATTATTATGAAATATATAAATAGGCTTTTATTTAAAAGTATAATTGAAATATAGTACATCTAAATTTGACATAAAAGATTCAAGAATAATAGGTAATAGGTAAGGTACCATAAGGTTCTGGATGGCAGAATTATTGTCTTCAAAATTGAGATATTACTAGGCAGCATTATTGCATGATCTTATCAAGAGCTCCAGGTCGACTAGAGAAATGAAAATACCACAGGATATGGGTACTGTCCATTTTATTATCTTTTTAATGATGTAGCTTATATACTGTATTGCATAATTGAGTGGTCTGAAGCCTTTGTTTAGTTATATAACTGATAAATTAGAAGGGCTATCTGAGGCTATGTCCAGTCTGTATTTGTTTTCCCGTACCACAGTAAACTTGACTAAAAATTATGTACCAATACCACTAGGCAATGCCTATAGGCCATAGGGAGCATGGTGGGGAATCCCTCACACTGCTACGGTACTCAGTGTACATTATAGACCCTCTAATAAGAAATGTACCAATACCAATTAGATCCAGACTGTGATTGTTCAGCACCATGAGTGCCACAGAAAAGTCAGAGTATGTACCGTATCTTAGTAAACATCGTCATTGTAATCATATTGTTATTTTTATGCATCAAGTTGATAGATTTTGTTTTTCCTAAATGTTTGTTATACTATACATTTCATTCCCAGAAATAAGAATATGGGTGAAGTATAATTCATTCAATCAAGATTTTCGTATTCCAAATGTGTTTACTAATATAAGGGACAATGGCAGCATCTCTACAAGTATGAAACTACTAGAAAGCTTTACTGTACCGGTACTTTTTTATTACCGTACTATATTTCTTTCTCTCAAGTACAAAGGATCAGATTATGAGGCTGATGGAAGTGTCAAAAAGTAATGTTGCTCATGCAGAAAACAATATACAAATCCAAGAGCATTTGAATTATGGTTTCAAAGTAATGATGGGAGTGTCTGGTGATTACTACACTGTTGAACTCAAATTTCACAGGCTGGCAGTTGGTGCCTCTCTCTTTAGAGGATCATTGGTGTATACAATTGGTGACACATTTTACTCAGACGGCTTAGTCTCTGAGTTCCAGTTCCCTGTGGTGGGGATGCCTCATACTTCCCTCCCCCTTCTCTGTGGGATGATGGGATCAGTCCTTGCCTCAGTATTATTCTAATGTACCAGGAGTGAAATGGCAGTGCCCCCAAAGCCTTTCTAGTCATTGCCACTCTCTTCTACTACTAAACATTGATAGATAATATCATTATAAGACTGCAGCATATAATAATGCTACAAAAACTAGGAGCTCTTGGTAAGATTTCCCACATATTCTTCTAATTATAATACTAATCCTCTCCTGAGCATAGTACAGTTGAACTTCAAACAACAGTACTGGGTTCATGTTACTACTGCAGTAATTGTAAATACTGTACATATCTAATACAAAAAATTCATCGACACGAGCAATTGTTCGTGCTACTTAGTAACACATCTCAAATAACATCAGTCCCTTGTGCCATCTGCATCAGATGATTTAACACATTAGGTACCGTAACATGATGCACATAGATCCCCTTCTTTACAGACAATAAACGTTTCTCATCCAAAGAACTCCACTACATGATCACTGTCTAGACTCTGAAGGCGACGTTTGGTCATGATAGCTGGTGAGAGTTGCTGAGAAAGTCACCTCATTTTACTTATATCAAATCACTAAACCACCAACACAACACATATAAACACTCTATGAATACTAACTTACTTCAGGTAGAAGATTCATGACACAACTCTTCCTGATTCTCGTAAAAAATGAGTAAATAACGACGAGTGAGCCACGGCGGGCGTCCCAATCTGCCTCAGGGTTTGTTTATTGTTTATGGTCGCACGAACGAACAAACTTGACTCTTTTAATTTGTATATTTGTCTGTATATACCATACATATGACCATATGAATATCTCTCAACTGCACAGCATATAAAAATGTACAAGATCTGAAATTTCATTTTGCTAGAAACTTGCAACTGTAAACTATATTGGGTAAACTAGCCTCTTCTCCAGCAGTCCGACATTTTGTTGGCCAGTCTGTTTTCTCAAACAGGTTCCGTTATATTGATTTTTGTATTTTAATTTCACCTTCTGATTGACAACATACGAAAACATATATACAAATTTGTAACAACTGAACATGAAAAGCTTCACATGTATTGAAAGCATATGGATAGCAACATGGTAGATACATAGAAAGCAGAAACAGACACAACTGCCTTGGTGAAGTGGTGGGACGTCGTCTGCATATTAGCAACTTTTCATTTAATTTGCACACCATATTACTGAGCAATATTCTCCTATATCTAATTTCAGAATTGTTAGAACTTCACTGTAGGAAGTTACATTAAGCATATAATTTGGGCATACATGCATAAATAAAATGATAGCGGTGTTTGAAATGGGGCGCGATGTGCAACAGGGATGGATCGACCGCCTCACTTCGGGTGAATCGGGTCTAGACCATCGCGCGCAGGACAGATACCAATCAATTTAAGTACATTTTATCGCATTTGCAGTTTTCATGATTACAATAACCATGCAATAAGATGGAAACATTATGGCGAGAAAGTGAATGCTGGCTGAAGTTTTGTCGAATCGGCGAGGTGCATCTCTGTGGTTGCCTGCAACGAGATTTGTACAAAACAAACAAATGCCATACACCACTTATCGATTATATAAATTTATATATTTTTAATTTTCAAATTATGGATGATAGTGAGAAGAGACACTCATATTGATATATCACAATAGAATCCAAAATATAATCAAGGACATTATGCAACTAGGCAAGTTAGTCTAAGTTAAAATAAATTCTATGAAGTTACGGTGCTAAGCTAACACTTTCAAGGTCCAAATAATAACGAATGACTTGAGGTTACACACGCGTTCCCCATTCATACCTTTAGTTGGTTTGATGGGAGTATTCAGTGCTCCTTTTCAAGAAACAAGTTATATTGCACTCGAAGAAGACTCCAATATATACCAAAGGATTAAATAAATGAAAAGTGTTAACTTGGTGTTATACTAAATTATGCAAGTAATATGTACAGCCATTAAAACTTCAGAATTTACGCCCTCTATTGAATAAAACCATCTGGCATTACATTGGGTCGGGTTAGCTAGTAGGTCCCCAGGGGCAGAGAGGTCCAGTTTCATGGATCCTGTCACACTCACATTACCAATAAAAGAAGTTTAGAGGCATGTAATGTGCCGGAGTAGCCTATATTCATTATCATGTAGTCCGCTGCATATAAGATTATACTTTCAGTAATACGCATTTAGAGGAATATCGTGAAATGGAAGTGGGGTAGCTGCATGACCGTAGCTCCATTAAACTTTTAAAGGTCAGTTTACACAGACTTCATAGATCATAATCATATAGTAGGTGCTTAAGTTACACTGAAGGGCGCTCTCTCCTCCACAGAGTGCGTGTAGTGACTAAATGTTAGAAAGGTGTTTTTCCGATATAGGACATTATGGCCTACCGGAGGATGGTTACAGGAGGGTGCTGCTCAGAAACACTGCTTTTGGAGGAGGAAAGGTTATAGTAAGGAGAATTTTTGTACTTGATGAGAGTTGGACAGAATAGGGATGAGATTGAGTATTCAGTTTGGTGAGTGTTTCATGCATTCTTGAGTGGGGGAAGCATTCATTGAGAGACTTCAGAAGAGCGATGTCCAGTACAAGAGCGATAGAAGAGTTATGTAACTTTGTGGCAGAGAGAGAGAGAGAGAGAGAGAGAGAACTTCTCTGAGGTGGGTTTAGTCTTGTAAGTAAATAATGAATTGTAAGTAAATAATGACAACTGAAGTAACTTAGTAAACTTACCAGTACAATTAACCCAACGTTAAAAATGAAGTAGTCTAATGCGAAGCGTACTATCTAGCGCTGCACCTGCTATGCAGAGACCCCATACTTAATATTACATTTCTTGTGTAATCTCACCTCTTTCCCTGCAGTGATGCGGGCAGTACTTTCAGGGCTTGGGCGCCTCTTAGAAACAGAACCACTTTCATACAATTCTTCTGTCCCACCTTTCCTTTCCTTCATGTTTACTGTTCCCCTTCTCTGTCTTCTTTCTTTTCCAGCCCTAGCGTGACTTTACTTCCATCCTCTGAGTCATAAGCTGGCAGCGCATTCTTTTGTTTATCCAATATGTATATTATAGAAGCAAGCAAACTTTAATGTGCTTGGTTCATGGTAAAAATGCAGTCTCCTGCATGGGCTATAGGCTGTTTATATATCATGTACTCCTTAAAAGTTAAATGAGGGCGCTTCTCTTTCCCACAAGTTGTACAGTCACGATAAAAAGTCCCATATCACCTTCGAATGAAACGGCCTCAAAATATGGTGGAAAACTATAGCAATTGGTGTCTGTAATATTGATTCATTCATGTGGGTCATTTACATTCACCTGAAGCTGGACCATTGACCGTGACTGTACCTGCAGTGACCCGCCTCAAGCCAGGACTATTTGGATGCGAGGTAAAATCACCATCGCTGCACCAGTCCCAATGCCCTGTGGTACAGCAGCCTTCATTACTCCTATAGGGACATCTGTGGTAAAAGGTATGTGCTGAGCCCACACCTACTCTTACTCGACGGCTGCAGGTGCAGTAGTTGAGTCAAACTATTATTATTAATGTAAAGTCACGAGCACTAATAAGTATTCAGGTGTGCTTCAAATACCTAGAGATACAGTAAATAAATAAATACACAATAAGATCTCCATTGCAATTAGTTCGTTGGTGAACTAGCTTGACTTCAACTAAAGCTGTATACTTTTATTAGTGCTCGAGACTGTACCATAAGGATTATGTCGGAATTCAATAACAATATCTGAAAGATGGCTTTATTTACGATAGAAAAGGGATTATACTGATGTCACAATACAGATGTATAGCTACAGAGCTGTAAATATCTTACTAATAATTTTACAGAGCATAATACATGTATCAACTCGCTGGACTGTAACGTAAGACTGGGGGATTTTAGTAATGTAATCTACAGGGTTACTCACAGGTAAAGTTTTGCTACATTTTAAACTTAAAACACAACGATCATAATATAACAGAAAAGGTGGCAGAACAAAAGCATGTTTACCAAAATTAATGCGAAACTAAAATCCATATTTTATTTCTGCGCAAATAAAATATATTTAGCAATATCTTTCTACGTAATAAGAACTATACGTAACAAATAATGTTGGGACAATAACTGATGTTCACAGGCTGATAAAACCCATGAACCATCCACGGGTTTAAAACAGTTATCTATCTAAAGAAATCTGAATAACAACCAGAAACAGAAAAGAAGAGTCACAATAAAAAATATCAAGTTAATTACGGTAATACTTAAATTCAAGACGACGGGGCTCTTTGACTGCATTTCCTCTCGTATTCCGTATAATATAATTATGCCTTCATTGATGTAAGTACAAACCTCACTGTTATTACACGTCTAGGCCTACATGCAAGAAGTCATACTGCAGGTTAAGTGATGAAGCCGACTCCACAAGAATGGTATTGACACTTCGTACTGGTCATCGTTATCACCTAGCTATTGGTATCCAGTGATTTTTACCGCATATGGTTCCTAATACCACGCTAATATAAACAGTGTGACTCAGATACCTTTATTGTGGACGTATAGTCGTCAGGAGAAGTTGGCTAATACCGACAGTGTATGTAGAAAAGTTGCTTCATGTTTAATTAAATGCTGTTCGGCTAGATCACTGCTACTAGCAGGAGAAAAATAGGAGTTGGACGTTAATCTTGGGTGCATGGCGTTACTCCCAAACTTACAGCTTTACGAATGTAGCTAGAAGAAAAATTATAAGAATATTCAGACCAGTGTGGTGCAAATACAGTGCTAGTACCGAGAAGAAAAAAACAACAACTTAATGAAGAGAGAGAGAGAGAGAGAAGAGGGGGATGGATGAGGGTGGGGGATGTATGAGGAAGAGGGCGGGGGTGGGGGTGTGGGATGGGGGATGGATGAGGGAGAGGGAGCGGGAGAGTGAGAGGGAAGGAAGAGGGTGGCAGGTGAGAGACTATATAGGAAGGAGTTATTAGCAGTCAATGATACTCTCAAACATCAGAGTATTATTTTCATACGTCATTTTATAGCATGTTCTGATGGCTTCTACATTGTCCTATTGGTATTGATAAAATCTATTAAGCTAATGATCGATTTTCTGAGCCAACTCCAGTGATAATGAAAACAATATAATATGTCCATACAAACATCTATATACACACGTGACACCTACTATATGCATCGTACACTATTGCCAGACCACTTGACTTTGTGAAATTACTGAGGACTGTACATGTAAAGGCAGTCAAACAAACTTATAGTTAAACAAACAAACAACCAAACAAAATACCACCACCAAAGAAAACGAACCAGAAAAAGAAAATGCAGTTGTTTTGAGCATAGCCTCCCCTAGATATAAATAACTCTCCATTTATTTTGTCTCATAAATGTTATAGTATAAGATAATGATGTATTTACGTTAAACTCTGTCTCTATAGATACATTTAGAGATCATTTTCTATTGTAGCGTATGTATGTTACTTAATTTCCAAGACGAGGTCCAGTATAACATTTTGCAAGGTAATTAATTAAGGCGCCATTACATAATAATTATGTGCCCATGGACTATATATTTATCTAAGTTACTGATTAATACTATAGTAGATAACATGATTATTATAACCGAATTAATAAAACATTTCATCATCACATTCTTCTGACATTTCATCACAACATCCATATCATAACTTCCAACCTTACTAGTGAAGAATATCTACAAAGTATACACATACATTAGCAAAGTTTGAAGCTTCAGTTAGTAAATAAATAATGATACATTACATATCTCAGAATTGAGAAGATATAACTATTTAATTCAATCTTTCAAGACAGTGAAGATGAAAGTTGCCTATACTAGTAATAATGAAGAATAAAGCCGAATAAATACAGCTGTTTTTTTGCCTGTTTGGTCAGTAATGGGCACCTTAAGGGCTTAACTATCATATATATATATAATACAGTACAGTACTGTATATATATTGGAGTAACTATTGGAGGAGATAAGTCTGTATATACATGTGTAGGAAGGTCACTTTTGGTCAGTGATTTGATACATCCAATCCATAACATTCAAAAACATGTATGGAAGCATAATATGATGACTATATATATTTCTAATAAAAGGAGGATAAATAACATGTGACGAATACACCACTATAAATAACAAAATAGTGTGCTGTTGTTGTTGTTGTTGTTGTTTATAATGAGGAAAATGCACCGATTCCCTTCCAATTAACTAAGATATCATTGCATGCATTTTTCGATTTTTTTTCCAGTGTAATTAACTTGTAGATAATGATTTTGGTGAGGACAGATTAGTTGGAGAGAGCTGATGCATTTCTACATAAAAACTACGAGTGTAAAAAGCTGTTGGTTTGCATCTTCCATGAGCCTGAGGAGGGAAAATTAGTAATAAGAATCTTACATTAAGGAACCCTGTGATGTAGTCAGAATGTTGGAGGTTTGGGAGTCCTTCAAATATTGCCACGAAACACCACCTCTATGGAAGGATCATGTTTCATGGCACTGACAGTAGGAATCAGAAGCCACCAAGTATTATACACGATCACAGGGTCCTTAATTTCTACTTGACTCACTTCACATTATTTTGAGGAAGAAGCAGCCTTCAATTCACTGTTAAGGGAATAGTATAGTGTTGGTAAATTTGGAGTAACTGATTCCTCCAAACTATTCCATGTAACAGGACATCATTATTTTTGCTAATCTGGCCCTTTTTCCTGGCATTATACATTGGAGGAATCAAGGCACTGCAATGTACCAAAAATATACTATCTCTTTCACATCTTACACTCTTTGAAAAATAAAATAGGTTTTAACTACAGTATGTATTTAAAGACCCCGTGATCGTGTATGAGACTTGGTGGCTTCCAGTTCCTTCTGATTATGCCACAACACAAGCTCCTTCATTATAGGTGGTGTTTCGTGGCAAAGTTTGAAGGACTCGCTAACCTTCAATTTCATGGCTACATCACAGGGTCCCTTAAAAAGGCTTCAATTACTTAATTATTAATTGTCAACTTATTTAATTTGTAAAGGGAAATGGTAGAGCCTAATAAAGCACACCGGGGATACTATTGGAATGTAGGAATGGGAACATGTTTATTTATACAGGGAAGAATATGAAACCTAGAGAGGTATAACTTAACCTACTGAACAGAATGGAGGTATAGAATAAATAAGGAAGTAATTAGATTAGACGCAATAAACCCAACCATAGTATAAGAGTAGACGCAATTAACCCAAACATAGAATAAGAAAGTGATTAGATTAGACGCAATGAACCAAAATTAACATGGAGTAAACAGACTGATTGGATAGATATAGATAGAACCAAGCTATCTTTACCTTGGATAGAACAATATAGGTGGGTGGGGAACTCTGAGATTAATTTTTGTTCTTCCTGTTGAGGCTTTAATGTTGAATTTTGTTGTGGGCATATTGGAAGGTTAACGATTCTTCCATACTATGCAATAAAACAGAATTATCTACTCGTTATTTATAAGATACAAGTCTAAGAGTTTCCTGGCGTAGTTAGGAGGAAACAGGTGTCCTTCACATTGATCACAACAAAATTATGATCCCCTTAATAATTTGAAAATTAAGCTGAAATAAATTGTACTTCCACAGTGAAATCAATGAACCACAACCGAAGTAAAGGATCATGAGTATCACATGCATTAATAATTATAACTATTGAAACCATTATTACACTGGAACAGACTGACGACGAAAAATGTGTGTATATGTGTGTGTGTTTGTCGTCAGCTCCGGAAAGTCTCCCATTATTTCTGTAAAATTATGAAAGGACCCTGTGATATAGTCAGAAAATTGGAGGTAAATGAGTCCTTCAAATATTGCTACGAAACACCATCTATGTGGAGGGAGTTTGTTTCGTGGCATAGTCAGGAGGATTCATAAGTCTTCAATCCTCATACACGATCACAGGGTCCTTAAGCACAGATCGTTGTCAATAAGAGTAACTGGGTAAAATCAATATTGCATATAATTACTAATAAAATACATCAGAGTTGCAGATTTGTATAACCTTTCCAAATATACAATACGTTTGGTTGACTCACTCACTCACTCACTTCTATACCCACATGAAATTCTTTTTTTAACAATAACAACATATTAGTACACCCTATTGTATATCCTTCAAATTCACCAGAAAATTAGAGTTTGGAATGTCACTATAATAATCGATGTCCAGTGCTTCAAATCATACTGACTGACCTATAATGAATGAATGAATGCCGTCAAAAAGTGTTGTTACTGAGGGGTAGATAATGGGTGTAGACACGAACACTCATAGAGAGGTATTATTAAACGAGGAAAAAAAGGCTCTTCGTTGCTTAATTCCTATTACAAAACAATACGGATTGACTTACGAAGACCCTTTTCCTCGTTTAATGCCACTCTAACTGTTGTCGCTTTGTTAAGGGACCCTGTGATGTAGTCAGAAAATTTGGGGTTAGAGAATCCTTCAAATATTGCCACGAAACACCCCCTTGTATGGAAGAGGCGTATTTCGTGGCAGAGTCAGGAGGAATCAGAAGCATCCAATTTTCATATACGATTACAGAATCCTTAAGAATTATTGTAGGATGAGCTGAGCCAATGTTCAGAACCCATTGTGACATCGTTCATTGTGTCATATTAAACACAGTATCACAAGAACTTTTTTTTTTTTGTAGGCACTGTACATGACGACAACAACTATCACATCAATCAATAACTGAAAATATTAATCCTTCATCTCAATAATTATGTCTCTGATTAACACTAAGTGAGCTGAGTTTATATACAGTAAAATGTGTTTCTGATTGAATTAGCTTAAGGGGAGGGTACAGTTTTAGCATTTTTTTGAGATAATGATTCCTCCAAACTATTCCCAGCAACAGTACACCATTATTTTTGTTAATCTGGTCCTGATTCCTGGCATACTTTGGAGGAATCAAGGCGCTCTACTGTATCAAAAGCATACTCTCCCCTTAAAGCTGCCTGTAGTGACAACATTACACTCTGAGATGGTAGCAACAAATGGCAACTCCTTATTTTGGGTGAATTGAAGAGCTAATAATTCCTCCAAACTGTGCTGGGAAACAGATAACTTTTGCTTTCGTGTAGCATAGTTCAGTAGTCGTAAAGTTTCCAGACACATAATGACCCCTAGGCTTAATTAAGGGCCCTGTGATCGTGTTTGAAAATTGGAGGCTTCTGATTCCTCCTGACCATGCCACGAAACAAGCTCCTTCCATATAGGTGGCGTTTCGTGGCAATTTTTGAAGGACTCGTTTACCTCCAATTTTCTGACTACATCACGGGTCCATTAAAGAGTCCACGAAGCCCTCTAAATACTGAAAAAAAAAATCCCTTACTCGTATACTGAGATAGTTTGTTTTCTTACATAGTTTGAAGGAATCAGTAGCCCTCCGTTTGACACCATTAAAACAACAAACACTTTCGTAGCATTTTTTCCACACATAGAGATCCAGGGTGGGGAAGGGGGTTAAACTCCTTTCTGAGGGATTTTTGTGTTTATATTCTCATCGGCTCTCCCGCCCTTCCTTCCTTCCTTCCTTCCTTCCTTCCTTCCTTCCTTCATGTTTGCTGGCCCTCTCTGTGTTTCCATTTCCTTTGTGATAATGTCTCTCTGGCCAAGCATAGTCTACTTTCTTCCACTATTTTTACTTTCTATTTAGTTCCTAGGTATATCCAATATGTATCAAATGATGAGAAGTACCTAGTATGGATTCCAAGGCCCCTCTGAGAACTGACCCTGAACTACTGTACAACATTACATTTTATCCTGAACGAAGCTTTGACGTTCAGTGATGAGTGTTGGATAATGTATATACTCCTTTGACAAAAAAATAATAATATATATAAATGTGACGAATAATATGGAAAAAAATCATGTTACAATCAACTATAGATGCTTAATGTGTAACGCTTTCACTGCTGGCAACTGTACAGTGATCATGGTGGAATATTCTAAGGCACAGTCCCTCAAACAAGTATCTATAGTGTTGCATCTTTTATAGTCCTGGCGAAAATGCACCAATTCCCTTCTAAGATGTATAACCTTAAATACAGACACGTTTCGCTTATATTCTAGTGTTTATATGTTGCAGTTAAGGGGGAAGAACACTGTTGGTAAATCTGGAGCAAATGATTCCTCCAAAAAATTCCAGGTAACAGGACACCATTATCTTTGTTTATCTGGTCCTGTTTCCTGGCATACTTTGGAGGAATCAATACACTCCAATATAACAATAGTGAATTACCCCCTTTTAAGTGCCTACAGTATCTGTGTACAATTTTGGTGTAATTCATTTTGGATTGCATTACATTTACCTAACATGCCAAGAAATTAAAAGAGGGAGCCGGTACATTTTCGCCAGATTAAATACAGTGTAGTATAGATATATATTATCACTCATTTATATTATATTCTTTGGTCTATACCGTCTGCCACCAACCAGTCAACCAACCAACCAACCAACCCATTGCTGCTTCGTTTGTATATCGGGTGTTCTTAGTTCTTGTGATTATCTTAGGGTCTAGATACTTTTTTGAGAGACAGAACAATGACAAAACAAAGATCGTCAACATATTTCTTGCAAGTATCAGGTCATTACTTCAACAGGATTACATACATACAGCTAACCTCCACTTCATTTCCACATTAACTCTAGGACCATCATTGTATTATTCTATTCCTGTGACAATATAAATCTTACGTCAATAGTTCAGGGATAATTATTATAATAGTCTTCAGTTTTTACCCTGTCTACTTCAGAATTTCAGAGAGTTCCCTTTAATAAAAAAATATTTTTGATGTTAGTTGTTATGTTAAAATTGTTCATTGGTGTTTATGTCGTGTTAGAATGGTCCATGTGGTATTGAGTGTTAAGTGGCTGAGATGGTGAAGTGTAAGTTACTAATAGTTTCAATACAAGGTGAGAATGCAAGATTGGGAGTTCGCTAAGAAGGTGTATACATGGGAATTAGATTAATTAAGTGTACTGGTGTGAGAGGAAGACCGCTAGTTAGATGAGTGAAAAGGATCTCGTTTATAGTATTTGGCTTCCATTCCCAAGTGGGGTTCTCTTTGGAATATATGTACACGTTGTTGTGTGTTCGTCTTGACATTACACGTAATTGTCTATCTGGCATAAGAAGAACGTCTGAAGTTAGTCAGGATAAAACTAAGACATACAGTAGACAGGCAAAGGGTAGCATGACAGAAACCCATAACAATAACAGTAAGGAATAACAACGACCTCTGCATTGTGTCTAGGGACCATATGCAAGAAGAGTCATTCATGGGTCTCTCTCTATACACGATGATGGTACGACCACTTCATGTAATGTGTGTGAAGCCATCGTACCGGGCATTATCATCGTCTACCTCATGACTATTCCTGCTTATAGTTATACAAATACACAATATAATCATACCGTATGTCCGTGAAACCAAACGAGATTGAAATTAAGAACCGGTCATACAACATCATACATCTGTAGTAAGATTATTATTTTTTTTTTTTAGCTTGGAGAGAATACACGTGTTTCTTCCAGTTAATTAATATCAAACGTCACCAACATGCTTTCAGTAGATTCCAGTGTACGTAAATAACACATTCTTACGTATAGGTGTAACAGTGTCTGAGAAATGAGATGAGGGAGCCTATGCATCTTCGTCAACAAGAAAGAAGGGTATACTGTACATACATACATACATACATAATTCTTTAGTTAGTTAAGGAAGTTCATCATCAACTCTTCAGTGTTAACCAAATAACTAATACAACATCAACAAACTTATTATCATCGCATTGTGACCTTTTCATCGTTTTAAAGCCTAAGAATAAATCAAACTATGGAATAAAAATAATGAGTCCTGTGATTCTCATACGACCTCCTCACTTGAGCCAGATGCAGTGTTCCTTGGCCTTCCTTGTAGAAAACATTAAAATCCTCTAAGCAGAGACTAACCTAAAGTATGTCTGGTTATATGATATGTTTTGGGTGACCGCCTCATGGATATAGTAAGGCAACTTATATATGTATTTCAATTATATAACAAATGAAAGGGTAATAACATTCTATACATTAAATAACAATAATTATAACAGTGACAACAACTCCAATAAGAATGAATCACAGAAACGTTGAAGTAGCAAGTGCACTTAATTTATGTCTGTATAAATATCCACATCTCACAGAGGGAGGTACAAATCACTATGTATTTCCCTCAGTCAACCCAAGATTCATGTAACATCCTATACCATCAGTGAAGCAGCACCATCGCAAAGCCTGACACACACACACACACACACACACACACACACACACACACATAACACACACACACACACACACACACACACACACATAACATACACACACACACACACACACACACACACATACACACACACACACACATAACACACACATAACACACACACACATAACACACACACACACACACACACACACACACACACACACACACACACACACACACACACACACACACACACACACACACACTTGCGTCAGGTGTTTGTTATTAGGTCGTTTTTATTTTATTCCAGGCGAAAATTCACCTGTTCCTTTTTTAGTAATAGGATTTTATTGTGATGGGCCAGAAACACCTTATACCACAAGGAAGAAGGACAGGGAGAGAGAGAGAGAGAGAAGGGAGAGCAATCACGAAGGAAATATATTGAATTAAAATTGTACTGTGGTCGCTAAAAATAAAAGAATATTACCACCATCAGTGTAAAGAGATTGAATCTAAAGAACAACAAAATCAATGTGGTAGATAGAAGTATATGTGTTTCATTGTTTAGCACTGAACTAAGCATGTGTTTCCTTCTCCGGCCACCAGAGGGAAGTAACAAGAAAAAGAAAGGATAGTTACCGAAATAAAAAGAGGTGAATATTAGCCCCTGATTCATACATATATACTGAACTAAACTGACAGGCATCACTGAGCATGTGTGTGTGTGTGTGTGCGTGTGTGTGTGTGTGTGTGTGTGTGTGTGTGTGTGTGTGTGTGTGTGTGTGTGTGTGTGTGACTTGCTTTACGATTGGCAGTATTCTTGATATTCTTCACCAATATCTGAATACTGTGCTTGGTGATTAGAGAATAATATTGTAGTGTGATTATATACAATTATGTGGAAGAAAAATTGTGTGTAAATATTCTTAATTCTTAATGTGATTAGGAGTTAGATTGTATTTCTGTAATTAGAGGTTCATATATATATACTGTATATATATAACAATTATCAATCAACTTATAATTAATTGCACTTTGCACGTGTTTGTTGCTTTATAGATGAAGCTGTATGTAATCATAACGATCGATTAAAACATTGAAATTTGTAACTCAAATGATATAAAATGTACATAATATTTGATGAGGTGTTATGTAGACATCTTTGAGTAACTTAAGGACCCTGTGATCGTGAACAAGAATTGGAGGCTTCTGATTCCTCCTGACTATGTCACGAAACACGCTCCTTCCATATGGGAGATGTTTCGTGGCAATATTTGAAGGACTCATTTACCTCAAAGTTTCTGACTATATCACAGGGTCCCTTAATGTGTCAGTTGTTGTTGTTGTTGTTGTTGTAAAGTTAGCTAAGGCAGTTCCACCATGTTTGTTCACCTCCTATGGATATTCAACCTTATTGTCGTCCCACACAACAAGTACTGAAAGGGCAAACAGTATGTTGCTTTCGAAGTGGAGGCTACTGATGTCTCCAAAATATTCCTAAAAACAGTCCACATTTCTCTGTCCTAAGATATTATGTCTCTCGGTGCATTCTGAATGAAACAGAACCTTCCAATTCGCCAGCAACATCTTATTACCATATTAAAAGTGTTCTATAGTCTTTGCTGATCATTAACAACTGGAGTCTCTTCTTATCGTATGAAGTACTTGATTATTACACAAAACTCAGTAGACGAATATTGACGAGTGTGTAATGATACTGTCGGTGAGTTGAAGACTACTGACTACTCCAAAGTACTGTATATTATATGCAGTGAAACATATCCCTCTATAGTATATTGGAGCTACGTTGAGGCACAGTTTGGAGGAAGCCAAACACTTCAATTCGTCGACCACATCACAGTCCTCGTACATCACACATCAACTACATTCCATGGAACTTTCAAGTAATGTGTTGAGTTGTGAAGAAGTCCAGTGTTTACCAGTCATCAAAGGCAAGAACAATACTACAGTGCTTTTGTTTGTAACCGAGCGAAAATGCACACTACTTATGAACTCATGTTAGACGTTTTATATAAAGATTCTAATGTTTGTAAGCTACACACGATTACCTACCGGAGCTCGTGATAATATTTAGTGTTAATTACCTTAATGTACTTTGCATATAACTTAACGAGAACGATATAAAAAAAAAAAGTATTCTGGCCGTAGCATTTTCGCCAGGGTAAAGGGGGTCGGTCGTTTTATTAAGTCACCGAAATGGAAGGCCACTCATTCCTGCAAACTATGCCAGGAAACAAATCATTCCCGCTGTCTTTACATGGGGGATTTGTTTCGTAGCATTGCTTGGAGGCATCAGTAGCACCACATTTCGCCCACACAAAAGTTGACCCCCTTAAATAAAACAAATCCTGTACTTCTGTAGGTAAAGGTGAGGGGCGACAATTAGGCTGATTAACCCTCTCGTTCACGTATTTTGACTCGGGTATTGGAAACTATTTATTTTTTACTTTCTCGCTGACTGGTACATTCGTGGTCATAAAAAATAAGTAAAATAAATAATTCTCTCTTCACTCCCAACAGCTGGTACACTCTTTTCTACTACGGAAATCACAGAGAGGGGAGAGGGATTAGAGAGATGAGAGGGGTTGGAGAGGTGAGAGGGGTGGGAGAGGTGAGAAGGGGTGGGGGAGGGGTGGGAGAGGTGAGAGGGGTATAAGAGAGGTGAGAGGGGTGGGAGAGGTGAGAGGGGTAAGAGAGGTGAGAGGGGTGAGACGGGTGGGAGAGGTGAGACGGGTAGGAGAGGTGAGAGTAGTGAGAAGGGTGAGAGAGGAATAGGGACAAGACCCACGTGTGGTGTTGAGAAAATGAATTACAGAGGAAGAAAAATAAACGCCCTATACATAAAGGCCTGGAGGACCCCGTTGGACGAAAGAAGTGATAGCGAGGAGGGACAACACACAAAGAAGGACACTGAAAGAAAAGAGGAATGGTCGATGAACTTGGCATGGTGTTGAGAGAGCTAGAGAGTGATAGCGAGGAGGGACAACACACAAAGAAGGAAACGGAAGGAAAGGAGGAATAGTCGATGAACTGGACATGGTGTTGAGAGAGCTATATAGAGTGAAAGAGATGAGAAGGTGTGTTGTGATTTGCCGCGCCTAATGGAGTCACTCAGGTACTACAGGGCCCAAAGAAGGGGATAGATAAAATGTTTCATCTTATCATGCATGACCTTACTCCCATATGGCAAGGCTTCTCATACAGGTAAAGCGAACACGAAGCACCAGACAGTATTTTCGCGGCACAAAATAATTACGGTACACGCCTACGAGAGGGTTATTGGAGTAATACACTGACAGCCAACTGGAGGGTTAGTGATTCCGTCTACGTGTGTCTCGAAACAGGTTCACGTTTTTGTAGATACTGATTTGTGGCACAGTTTGAGGGAATGAAAAGCCTCCAATTCGCTGACCAAAGAATACCTCCTTTATGACCTGGTTTTTGCATAGAGAAGCGTGCATGGCGAGGCTTCATGGCAAACATTATCACTCGTTATTTCCTAGCTGTGTTACGGATAGTGATTTGATCGGGTGTTTTGCAAGCGACGCGAATACTGTAAATACCTGCATAAAAAGTATTGTACTGAAACCTTTTACAACAGCAGGAAGAGACAATGTTTACCAAAATGGGTCTCGCCTCCCGAAACCACGAGAGAAAGGCTGTAGCTTGGCACATTTCAGGCACATAATAACAAGGTTCTTAACTAACAACAATGAATAAAATACTCCATATAACTTTATCACATCGGCAACCCTCGGTGAGACATTCAGCTTCTTTTCATACTGGTCAAAGTGTTGATCTTGTTAGTTTGATCCAACACATCACTTATTTCTTACTTAAACTTATGTGATTTAGATTCTGAGGTTTTGATTAGGAAAACTAACTTTTGATTGCTACAGGAAAACGGGCACTAGTTATTTGATTTTAACGGTAAATAATTTAATGAGTATAAGATTCACTCTGCTATTATGCTTTTTATCTGGGTCCCATTCATTCATCACCACACATTTGTAACCATTGGGGCTTCATGTTACACTCGTCAGACACTGTTTGTTATTTAGTGTTTCCTTGCCCTCAGTACCGCACGGGGCTCAGAGCGTAATAGTTCAATCTGCCGTGTTCAGTATCCGACACATCAAACGGGATTTTGAGGCCCATATTTATCTTGTCTTTATTGTGTTTGTCCACCGCACCATCATCATCACAACAGCTCTGTACATCGACGTCTTCCCTCACCCCACTGTCTGTCCGCCTGGCTGAGAGTCCCACAGGCTCCGGGCGTGATTGGGAGTCCACGGAATCAGGCGACTCACTCCGTATTATTTCTAGATCTGACGTTTCCGAGTCGGAGTCAACACCACGAGTCCACCGCCCCGCCCTTCTTAACCGGGCTCGTTTGGGTCTTAAGGAGGTATTTCTGGGACTGGCACTCACACTTAGCGAACTGAAATTTTCCGCGTCCGATGAAGGGGTCTCAAGGTCACCTCTTTTCAATTCGATCACCTCGGTTGGTTTGCTTGGCCCCTCGGGATCCCCGCCCCCAGCCTCATTCTTAGACTGGAGCCAGTGACGTAACGGGCTTCCACTCTCGCTGCCTCCTTGGCTGGTGTCCGGACGCTCGTGGATCACACTAGACTGGACATCTGCTGGGGACACAGAAGCCCTGGTCCTCAGTCTGAACCTGGCTGGACAGCAGGACACGTCTGGTACGGTACTCACACTGGGGTCTTGGCCATTACCACTACCCGACGCACCACCGCTGACACCAGACCCTCTCTTACACTTCTTGCCAGGACTCACTTGACGATTGATGACCACTTCAATCTGTTCATCCGGGGTCGATACCAGAGAAGCAGAGTGACCTGTGGATAACAACATCAATTACTTTAGGGAAACTTATGGTACAAACTCTATCTCTTCCTCAAGGGATAATCTTTATATCTATAGACTACTCTTTTTCATTCACTCAATCATAACATATTTCTACATAATTTTAGTTACAGCTTTCAAGTCCAACTGTTAGCAATTTTTCAAGGACGAAGAACACTTACCGATGCTGATGGAAGGATACTATTTCACTGACTTTTTCACCTTCTTTCATTTAGTTATGCTACCAAAAACAAAAAACAAAAACGTAAAAGTGAGTAATGAGAATGTCTTGATAATGAAGAGATCAAAATAATAACAATAATTAAGTAAACCCGTTAAGGTAAGAAATTAAATTGAGTCATTGATAGTCTGAATACATAGATAGAGAGATAGATAGATAAATAGGTAGAGATAGATAGATAGATAGAGAGATAGATAGATAGATAGATAGAGAGATAGATAGATAGAGAGATAGATAGATAGAGAGATAGATAGATAGAGAGATAGATATATATAAAGATAGATAGATAAATAAATAGATAGATAGAAATAGATAGATAAATAGGTAGTAGAAAATAGATAAATAGATAGATAAACAATAAACACTGACCGAGGAGATGAGCAGCGATGACTTTGGTGGCGTTGCGTCCCGTTAACCTGGGTGGCTGTGCAGCGAAGACACCCAACACTCTCTCCACGGTCTGTCCCTCCACCATCCTCCTGCCTCCCTCCCCAGTCACCAGGGCCTCTCCCGGAACCTGACCCAGAATCTCGGCCGCCAGAGCTCGGGTGTTGAGGGGCTGCACGTTGTCCTTGAAGCAGTGTTCGATGTTCCCTGTGGATGGACACATGAAATATTGAGAATTTCTAAAACTGGTTCGTGTGTGTGTGGCTGTGGTAGATGGTGTGTAGGTGGGGTGCTGTAGTTGTTTGTGTGTGTGTGTGTGTGTGTGTGTGTGTGTGTGTAGGTGTGTGTGTGTGTGTGTGTGTGTGTGTGTGTGTGTGTGTGTGTGTGTGTGTGTGTGTGTGTGTGTGTGTGTGTGTGTGTGTGTGTGTGTGTGTGTGTGTAAAATTTGTCATGGGCTTTATCGTGTTGGACCCACGTGATGTAGTCAGAAAATTGTAGATTAGTGAGTCCTTCAAACATTGGCATGAAACACCACCTATATGGAAGGAGCTAGCTTGTTTCGTGGCATCGTCAGGAGGAATCAGAAGCCACCAGGTCTCATACACGTTCACAGGGTTCTTAAAAAACGTCATCAGTGTGTCCTTCGTCAGCAGTACTTACCTGCAGGAGAGTAATGAGCCACAACGATGATTTTCCCTGACCTGCTCCTAGCCTTGCCCACACCGAACTCCCGACTTCCCGCCCACACCATCTGCGTGAAGGGACCTGCGCGGGGGAGGCAAAAAGTAAAAATAAAGAAAAAAAAAAGAATGCATATGAAAATGCAATTAATATTCATATATCACACAACATTAAACCAACAGTGAAAATTAACTATATGAGAACTAACATAAAACAGACGATTGAAGAGTACACAGCTACAACATAACAACAACACGACCTACCAAATACATCAAGAAATAAAGAAAGGCAAACCTAAAATAATACATTACCATACATTATTATGCTTTATTAAATATTATTCTTACCCTGAGACGCCTGCAGTACTCCTGGAGGCCTGTTGAATCTG
>JAWQEG010002660.1:0-5000 GCA_033782935.1 Petrolisthes cinctipes | reverse complement strand
AAAATAGATCGAGATATAGTCTTCTCTCTCTGACGTATGGAATAATAAGACCTTTTTTTCATTGAAACTGTAGTGTGTATATATATATATATATATATATATATATATATATATATATATATATATATATATATATATATATATGTATATATATATTTATAGTAGATACTATTCAATGGGGGAAATGCAGCGCTTCATATTTTGTCGGATGCTTCGTCGCCTTTCGTTCTATATGCTTTAAACTGTTTTATTATTGTCTTTTGTTTGCTATTCTTGCCCTATGTTCAATGAGAGAGAGAGAGAGAGAGAGAGAGAGAGAGAGAGAGAGAGAGAGAGAGAGAGAGAGAGAGAGAGATAGAGGGAGAATCATGAATGGTGGTGTGAGGTTATCACTGTTGTCACAATGTAACTTGCCTTTCTGTCTGTGTGGCTTTGTATGAATTTGCATTTGTATTGTGAGAGAGAATGTATTTGCAAATATTATAAGTGCACCCTTGTACACACGTGCATCTGTATCAGTTTCACACACACATACAGACACACACACACACACACACATTAAGTCAGAGGAAACCAAGCAGAGGGAGTCAGTATAAGATGGTGTTGGAATATGTATGTTCTGTACTGGCGGGTAGGAAGGGAGAGTGAGAGCAAAGGAGTGTGTAAATATGACTGTGAGAAAGTGAATATTTATTCCAATATACGTGATACTGAGTGACGGAGTGAGCCAGTATAAGTGAGGGTAAGTGATTTCATTTGACCGTGAGTGGATAAAGATGACAGGGAGAGTGAAGGAAAGTGGATAAACATGACAGGGAGAGTGAAAGAGTGATTAAATATGAGGTAGAGTGAGTGACAGTGATAGTTACCGTGAGTGAATAAAAATGACCTGGAGGATGAAAGAGTGAGTACATGTGATAGTGAGTCTAAGTGACAGTGACATGGAGTGAATAAACATGATAGGAAATATGAGAGTGAGAGCAGTTGTAACAGTGAGTGGGTGAGTGAATAAGAGTGAATGAATGAGTGAGTGAGTGAAGATGTAAACAGTGAGTGAGTGAGTGAGTGAATGTGTAAACAGTGAGCGAGTGAGTGAATGAAGGAGTAGCAGTGAGTGAGTGAGTGGGTGAGTGAGTAAGAGTGGATGAGTGAGTGAGTGAGTGAAGGTGTAAATAGTGAGTGAGTGAGTGAAGGTGTAAACAGTGAGTGAGTGAGTGAAGGTGTAAACAGTGAGTGAGTGAGTGAAGATGTAAATAGTGAGTGAGTGAGTGAAGGTGTAAATAGTGAGTGAGTGAGTGAAGGTGTAAACAGTGAGTGAGTGAGTGAGTGAAGGAGTAGCAGTGAGTGAGTGAAGGAGTAGCAGTGAGTGAGTGAAGGTGTAAACAGTGAGTGAGTGAAGATGTAAACAGTGAGTGAGTGAGTGAGAGTAGGGTTAACAGTGAGACAGACAGACATAGAGTGAGTGAGTGAGTGAGTGAGGAGGGGAGTGTTGGGGGGGGCATAATAAAACCTGGGGTTACCTTCGACGTCCTGGGGTGGCGGGGGTTGTCTGTCCCCTGTAAGATCAGAGTCACCCACAGGTAATAAATATCAGGAACACTTTGACAAATCACAAGTACCATAACACATTAGAAATACATAGAAATAAATTAACGACAGCTCCATGACACATAAAAAATACCTCTAAATAATTAACGAGAGCACCATAACACATTAGACGTAATTATCAGAAACATTGTGACATATTAACAGAAGTACCATAACACATTAGAAATATATCGACATTAGTATCAAAAGTACCTCGACATGCTATAGAAACAGGCAAATACATCAGAAGTAGAGTTGGCCACAGGAATTTTTACACAGGCTATAATTATGGTAATAGAGGTCATTATTCTGGAAGTACTGCAATAAATAGTCCACCAAATGACTCGGTGATAGAAAATGATAATTTAATAATAATAATGTTGTACTGCAGTCTCGTAGTCTTCAATTTTCTATATGTTGTAAGCCCTTAAAAAAGACAACGTGTGTACGAATTCTTGTGGCCAACAGTACATTGACACGTTAGAAATACCTCAACACATGACCACCACCACCACCACCACCACCACCAACAACAACACTGTCCACACCCTGATTGGAAGGTGTGTGTGTGTGTGTGTGTGTGTGTGTGTGTGTGTGTGTGTGTGTGTGAGGTCCTGCTACACAAACATGAGGGAGGGGAACTAATTTTAGTCTTTCCATTAACTGATCACATGAAAAGCAAAGTTTGAAAGGACTCTCATTCTTTTAAACTTATGCCACGAAACAGATCCCCAATTAATTAAGCACAATTGAGGGCGTCTGTGTTCAGGTATAGCCAGGAGGAATCAGTAGCCTTCCAATTTGCCAACAACACAGTCTCCAGAAGTGGATAATTTGATTTGGGTCGATTTGAAGAGCTACTGATTCCTCCAAACCAATTGCATTATCGTCAGACATAACTGCTATCAACAACCATAATATGTTTTCTGGGGACACCAAAAATGCCAAGACAATTATATATGACCCATGAGCACTGACTACACCGCACGACACACAAATTATATATTCATACTGCAGTACAATATTTTAATGATAATATTGCAGCAGTGGTTTCATCCACAGTATATCTTCCTTTGTGGCACATAATACCCAAAGGATGTAATAACTTAAGACTTAGTACTCCAATGATAAGCCTAATGTATTTACCACCATCATGTCTCAAGCACTGATAATTCATCCCCCTAAGCTGGTGTTATGAAGCAAGTTGGAAGGTAATGTGTGTGAAGGAGGGAAGGGGTAATGTGTGTGTGAGGGAAGGGGTGATGTGTGTGTGAGGGAAGGGGTGATGTGTGTGTGAAGGAGGGGGTGATGTGTGTGTGAGGGAAGGGGTGATGTGTGTGTGAAGGAGGGACGTGGTAACGTGTATGAGGGTGTTTGTGATGTGTATGTGAGGGAGGGGATGATGTGTGTGAAGGAAGGGGTGATGTATGAGGGAGGGACGAGGTAATGTGTGTGAGTGCATAGGAGAGGGATATGGTGCAGCATTGTTAAGATTGTTTGCGTGTGCGTGTGTGCGCGCGCGCGAGTAAGAGAGAGAGAGAGAGAGAGAGAGAGAGAGAGAGGAGAGAGATGAGAGAGAGAGAGAGGAGAGAGAGAGAGAGAGAGAGAGAGAGAGAGAGAGAGAGAGAGAGAGAGAGAGAGAAGCTTATGGTGGGGAGATTAAACTCGTAGCACAGAATGATGCTTAGGGAGAATTATGCTCCAAAATGGAGACGAAAAATTCAAGTAGGGAAAATATAATGTGGAGAGAGAGAGAGAGAGAGAGAGAGAGAGAGGAGAGAGAGAGAGAGAGAGAGAGAGAGAGAGAGAGAGAGAGAGAGAGAGAGAGAGAGAGAGAGAGAGAGAGAGAGAGAGAGAGAGAGATAATATAGGTAATGTCGAAGGGATAATAATATAGATAGCATGGGGGGTCGGGGGGGGGGGTGACTCTGCTGTATACAAGGCAAGGTGAACTTAATGGTGCTCACAATACAGTTCATCATTCTACACACAATAGACTATACCCCTAAATGTATGACTAACATTAGACCCTTACGTCTTACGAAAAATGACTGTACTATAATTATAATCTATACAATATTATACTCTACTATATTATCGTGCTACTCTTATTTTTATACCCAGCTCTTTTTACAGTCTTGAGTCACATCGCACATTCACTCTCCATCCATTTATATAACTCAGACTGCAATAAAAAATTACTGACATTCCCATATAATAACGTCCCACATGCCAGCACCGACTGCCAAACTACTTCACTACACACACACACACACACACACAGCCGAGCGCGCTCAGCTCACTTCCGAGAGGGCCTGGCCCAGTTCGAATCCCCGGTCGGGTGGAGACAATTTGGGATTGTTTCCTTAAATGTGTAACCCCTGTTCACCTAGCAGAGAATAGGTACGGGACGTAAGCCGAGGAGTTGTGACCTCGCCATCCCGGTGTGTGAAAAGGTTCCAGCCTTACCCAAAGATCGGTCACTACGAGCTCTGAGCTCATTCCGGAAGGGTAACAGTTGGTGAGCACGTGTCCAGGACGTGATCAAGACCAGGTGAAACACACACACAGATGGATGGTTACTTATTAAACGCCGTCTCTACTTGCAACCTCCATATAACCATCAACAATACGATGCAAACAAATGGCATTCCTCTTCACTCACTGGAATCAATACCCCAACACCACCATCACGTCCACTGAAAGACAAACACCCAAACAAGTAAACAATCTAATGTCCACCATATTGTTTCTTTAGTAGTACCAGTAGTCCCGTGAACAAGAGAGACAGCTGGATAGTTTCCCCAAATATTATGTCTTTGTTCACGAGGCAGCAAGTACTGTAGCTAGTCACTCGTAGATACTCATTAGCTTCTGCCTAATCAGCCTTCACCTCTGTGGCCGACTATACCTTCACATTCACGTACTTTTGATAATAACACATGTATAGTTTACCGTAGTAACCCAATCACCTGCTCCATAGAATGACCATCAAAGGGAGTCTCTCTTATTGATGAATTAGAGGAGTAATGTTTCCTACAAACTGTATAAGGTCACAGACTACCTTAATGTTATTAAAAGGGGATCTTTTCCGTGGCATAGTTTGGAGAAATCAGTATCCCCTCAATTCACCAACTAGAGAGTCTCCGCTTTAGCTCAGACCGACATGTGATGGACCCACCCAAGATAAAGATAAGCCACCTTGGACCCACTCACCTGTGATATCTGGCATGACTGAAGTGCGGCCCCGTAGGATGAGGGCTGTGTTCCTGCAGAAGAGGTTTTCTCCAAGGCCGGGCTGACCTCGGTGCCTCAGGGTGCCAGTGTGTGCCAGATGGTTCACCCACGCCTGAGCCATGCCACACAGCTGAAGTACAGAACACCACCTGATTACGTGGTTGAAAAGCATAGAG
>JAWQEG010002659.1:5000-24765 GCA_033782935.1 Petrolisthes cinctipes | reverse complement strand
TTCTTCTTCTTCACACACACACACACCTTCCTCTCTCTCTCTCTCTCTCTCTCTCTCTCTCTCTCTCTCTCTCTCTCCTCCTCCTCCTCCTCCACCTCTTCCTTCTTCTCCTATTCTTCTTCTTCACACACACACACCTTCATCTCTCTCTCTCTCTCTCTCTCTCTCTAATCCACCTCCTATATTCTTCTTCTTCTTCACACACACTAACACACACACACACACACCTTCCTCTCTCTCTCCTCCTCCTCCACCTCTTCTTCTCTCCCCTCCCTCTCCTCCTCCTATTCTTCTTCTTCACACACACACACACACACACACACACACACACACCTTCCTCTCTCTCTCTCTCTCTCTCTCTCTCTCTCTCTCTCTCTCTCTCTCTCTCTCTCTCTCTCTCTCTCTCTCTCTCTCTCTCTCTCCCCTCCTTCTCCTCCACCTCCTTCTTTTTCTTCTTCCCATCTCCCTCCATCCACCTCATCTACTCCTTCCATACCCCTACTTTAATACCCCTTTATATACCTCCCTTTCTCTGCATCCTTTCCACTTTTTCCACTTTTACCTCCTCTTTCTTCTCTTCTGCTCCTCTTTCTCTTTCTTTTCTTCCTTCCTCCTCCTTCTTCTCATTCTTTCTCCCCCCCCTTCCACTTCTCCATCTTTACCTCCTCTTCCTCCTCTTCTCCTCCTCTTTCTTTCTCTTTTTTTCCTTCCTCCTCCTCCCCCTTTTCTCTCCCCCCCCCCCAATCTTTCTCTGTACCCTTCCACTTCTCCATCTTTACCTCCTCTTCTCCTCCTCTTTCTCTTTCTTTTCTTCCCTCCTCCTCCTCCTCCTTTTCTCCCCCCCTTCCACTTCTCCATCTTTACTTCCTCTTCTCCTCCTCCTCTTTCTTTCTCTTTTCCTCCCTCCCCCTCCTCCTCCTCCTCCCCCTTTTCTCTCCCCCTTTCCCCTCCCCATCCCTCCTCCACCCTTCTCCTCCACACACTAGTGAGCTGCACCACTCTGGGAATATTAAAGTCGTAGGCAAGAAAATGAATTCACTCTTCCTCAGACAACTCTCACTCACTCACTCTCTCTCTCTCTCTCTCTCTCTCTCTCTCTCTCTCTCTCTTATATGTATTTATCTATTTCTAGCCGATCTCTCTCTCTCTCTCTCTCTCTCTCTCTCTCTCTCTCTCTCCTCCTCTCTCTCTCTCTCTCCAACCCTTACCCAGTCTACATGGGAGCGATTGACGCAAAAAAAAAAAATGAAAAAAAAAATGAAAAAGCTGAAAAAAAAAAAAAAAAAAAAAAATAGGTGATGCCACTCTCCCCTCACTCCGACAAAAACAATAACATCGAATTACTGGGAGTGAAACAATAGAAGGGGCCGCCCGAGAGACAGCCTATAATTTGGAAAGAGCCGGGCTGGGTTGAGGAGGAGGAGTAGGAGGAGATGGAGGAGTAGGTGGATGAGAGAGAAGAGAGAGAGAGAGAGAGAGAGAGGAGAGAGAGAGAGAGAGAGAGAGAGAGAGGAGGAGGAGTAGAGAGAGAGAGAGATATGGTAAGGGAGAGAGAGCGGGTAAAATGAAGATAAATACATAGGAGAGAGAGAGAGAGAGAGAGAGAGAGAGAGAGAGAGTATGGAGTGACGTGATGTGGTTGGTGGTGGTGGAGAGATAGGAGAGGGAGATGGAAGAGGGTGGAGTGGAGAGGAATGAGGAGGAGGTGGGAGAGAGAGATGAAAGAATGGAGAGAAACGGCGGTGGAAGGAAAAGAAAGATTAGGGAATGGAGTGAGAGGAAGAAGAAGAAAGATGAAGGAGGAATTGAGGGAGTTTAGTGGAGAGAAGCAGTGAAAGACAGAAATAAGAGAGAGAGGAAAAAGAGGTGGGTAGGAAGGAAGGAAGGAAGAAAAGAGGAAGGAAGGAAGGAGGAGAAAAAAGAAAAGAGGAAGGAAGGAAGGAAGGAAGGAAAAATAAATAAAGAGCAAGGAAGGAAGGAAGGAAGAGAAAGAAGAAAAGAGGAATGAAGGAAGGAAAAAGAAATAAAGAGCAAGGAAGGAAGGAAGAAAAATAAAAAGGAAGGAAGGAAGGAAGAAAAAGAGAAGTAAAGAGAAAGAAAGGAAGAAAAAGAGAAGTATAGAGAAAGGAAGGAAGAAAAAAAGTAAAAAAGAGAAAGAAAGGAAGAAAAAGAGAAGTAAAGAGAAAGGAAGGAAGAAAAAAAGTAAAAAAGAGGAAAGAAGGAAGAAAAAAAGTAAAAAAGAGGAAGGAAGGAAGAAAAAAGTGACAAAGATTAAGGAAGGAAGGAGGGATGACAGGCTGGTTGGGTGAAGGTTAGATAGATACAAGTCTGGAGAAAACAAAATCTTATAGCAACGGGTGAAGAGAGATATACAAGGGGTGTGGAAGAATGCAGAGGGGGTGGATGGATAGGAAGAGAGTGTAAAAGGGGTGGAGGCACGTAATGAATGAGTGGAGGAGGAGGAGGAGGATGGAGAGGAGGAAGAGGAGGAGGAGGAGGGGGGAGATGGTTGATGGATGTTTTGGGGTTAATGGCCGGAATGGCGTTTTTAATAGAAGAAAACTTGTGGTGTATGCAGTAGAGAGAGAGAGAGAGAGAGAGAGAGAGAGAGAGAGAGAGAGAGAGAGAGGAGAGAGAGAGAGAGAGAGAGAGAGAGAAGAGAGAGAGAGAGGAGAGAGAGAGAGAGAGAGAGAGAGAGAGAGAGAGAGAGAGGAGAGAGAGAGACAGAGACAGAGACAGAGACAGAGACAGAGAGAGAGAGAGAGAGAGAGAGAGAGAGAGAGAGAGAGAGAGAGAGAGAGAGAGAGAGAGAGAGAGAGAGAGAGAGAGAGAGATCTTGGAGGGAATGGCACGAACTATAAGGGTAGGTTTTGGATTAATTAAAGGACCCTGTGATGTAGTCAGAAAATTGCAGGTAAACGAGTCCTTCAAATAATGCCACGAAACACCATCTATAGGGAAGGTGCTTGTTTCGTGGCATGGTCAGGAGGAATCAGAAGCCTCCAATTTGATACATTAGTGCTCGTTGATTCCTCCAAAGTATGCCAGGAAACAGGACCATATGAACAGAATTCACGGTGGCCTGTGGCTTTGAAAATAATAGTGTGTGGAGGAATCATTTGCTCCAGATTAACCAACACTATAATCATTCCATATGCATTGTTTGACGAATGAAGTTGGTATGATAAGATACTTTTACTATTGACTCTATCTGTCTCTTGACCAAAAAAAATGTAGCACCACTTTACCTTGTACTGTATACATATATATATATATTCAGTGTCAAACAAACATATCAACCCTGAACTATATTTATTCAGAGTCAAACCAATTCCCCTTCTTTGTATTCACACACTCACTCACTCACTCACTCACATCACTCACTCACTCACTCACTTACTCACTCACACACACTCACTCACTCACTCACACACTCACTCACTCACACACACACACACACACTTACTCACTCACTCACTCACTCACTCACTCACTCACTGTTCCTCTTCAACCCATGTCACACACTTTTCCCCTCTTGCCTTCGTCCATTATTCTCCCCTGCATGCTTCCCTTCTTCCATTCTTCCATTCCATTATTCTCCTTTGCCTTTCAATATCCTACCCTGCATTTTCCATTCTTCCCTTCCATTTTTCTTCCAATATTCTCCCCTGTATCTTACATTCTTCCCTTCCATTATCCTCCCCTGCATCTTACATTCTTCCCTTCCATTATCCTCCCCTGCATTTTACATTCATCCCTTCCAATATTCTCCCCTGCATCTTACATTCTTCCCTTCCATTATCCTCCCCTGCATTTTACATTCGTCCCTTCCAATATTCTCCCCTACATCTTCCATTCTTACCTTCCATTCTTCCCTTTCATTATATTTCCATTATTCTCGTCTGCATTTTCTATTCTTCCCTTCTATTATATTTTCATTATTCACATCAGGTTTCTACCACAACACAACAAGTCAATCACCACCACCACCACCACAGACTTCACTCCTGCCTGCTGTCTACATCTTTTGAGGGTCTACTTCTTTCTCTCTCTCTCTCTCTCTCTCTCTCTCTCTCTCTCTCTCAGCGACACACATTTCCCAACACTCCCGACACAAAGCGACTCCAATGATATACAACTATTTCCATACGGCTTCCATCAGTTTACACGCCCCAGAGAGAGTTGGAGGCTGAGAGGGGACGAGGAGGAGGAGGAAGGTGGGAAACGAAACGCGACCGCAAAGAGGCGTGACAGAGGTAGAATTTATTATTAGATACTCGTGTGTGGTGATATATGCAGAGTTGGCTGGCTGGCTGGCTGGTTGGTTGGCTGAGGGGGTGGAGGAGGAAGAGAAATACAAAGGAATACAAAAGCTCATTCACATAGCTACAGAGAAGGAGGAATACAAAGGAATACAAAGGCTCATTCACATAGTTACATAGAAGGAGGAAGAGGAGGAGGAATACAAAGGAATACAAAGGCTCATTCACATAGTTACAGAGAAGGAGGAAGAGGAGGAATACAAAGGCACTCTCTAACAGCAACAGTAAAGGAGAAAAGGAATACATATGAATACTTAAGATCTTGAAATAGCAAATGAAGAGGAGAAGGAATACAAAGAAATACAAAGCACTTTCAAGCAGCAACAAAGGATGAGGAGAAATACAAATGAATACAAGAAAGAGGAGAAGGTAAGGAAGGAAGGAGAAAAAGGAGAAGGCGGGGAAGGAAGGAGAAAGAGGAGAAGGTAAGGAAGGAAGGAGAAAGAGGAGAAGGTAAGGAAGGAAGGAGAAAGAGGAGAAGGTAAGGAAGGAAGGAGAAAGAAGAGAAGGTAAGGAATGAAGGAGAAAGAGGAGAAGGTAAGGAAGGAAGGAGAAAGAGGAGAAGGTAAGGAAGGAAGGAGAAAGAAGAGAAGGTAAGGAATGAAGGAGAAAGAGGAGAAGGTAAGGAAGGAAGGAGAAAGAGGAGAAGGTAAGGAATGAAGGAGAAAGAGGAGAAGGTAAGGAAGGAGAAAGAGGAGAAGGTAAGGAAGGAGAAAGAGGAGAAGGTAAGGAAGGATGGAGAAAGAGGAGAAGGTAAGGAAGGAAGGAGAAAGAGGAGAAGGTAAGGAAGGAAGGAGAAAGAGGAGGAGATAAGGAAGGAGGAGAAGGAGAAGATAAGGAAGGGGAAAGAGGAGAAGATAAGGAAGGAGGAGAAGATAAGGAAGGAAAAAGAAGAGGAGATAAGGAAGGAGGAAAGGGAAGAGGTAAGTAAAGAGGAGGAAGGGAAGGAGGAGGAGGTATTCAGAGAGCAAACCTTATAAGTTGTAACATGGAGAGAGTTTTGTTGATGCAGTTTATCCTGACAAAAATTTAAGGTACCGATTCGATTCTAAGTAATACGACCTTAGATACGAGATGCACGTACATACATACATACATTCCAGTGCTAATGAAATGTAGACAAGATCAAAGTTGCGTTGGTTATGAGAGAAAATTAATTCGTCTTGGGTTGCATTACAGTCACAGAAAAAGTTAAAAAAAAAAAAAAAAAAAAAAAAACACACACACACACTAAACGAAGAATATGAAAAAAGTGAATAAATAGAAATAGCATAAACAAACATATTCGTATATATTCGACAGGCAAAAAAAAAAAAAAAAAAAAAAAAAACACACACAAAAACGAAGAAAATAAAAAAAAAAAAAGTAAAAAATAGAAATAGCATAAACAAACCATATGGATCATAGCTGTCTGTCTCTCCCATGTCTATATTCTCAACAGTCTCTCCTCCTCTGCCCCCCCCCCCACGCCCCATTCCCCCTTCCTACAACAACAGAATAATATTATGGAAAATATGCAAATAAAACAGGACAAAGGGAACCTCTTGGAAGGTGGTGCTGGAAAAGACATTTGCACAATAAAGAAGGAGTGTTTTTCTATAGTGGTTCCAGGTAATTATGTTCGACAAGAGGGAGGTGTGTGTGAAGGGGAGAGAGAGAGAGGTGTGTGTGAAGGGGAGAGAGAGAGAGAGAGAGAGAGAGAGAGAGAGAGAGAGAGAGAGAGAGAGAGAGAGTTACAAGGAGTTACAAGGAAAAGAAGTACCCTAGAAGACCTTACGATCCATACAAAGAGGGTACCTGTGGGTTTAGTTGCGCAAGTAGGCGACCGTCCTCGAATGTGTCATGTGAAACCATCAAGGAACACTCGCACAACGGCTTAAACACCTAGACGGTGATTTAAGGCTTTGTCTAATCTGGACTTGAACTGATCCACAGAGTTGCTGTTGACTACATCAGCAGGAAGCGCGTTCCAAGTACCGCAGATGCTGTATGTAAAGAACTTACCACACAGATCACGGTTGTATCGCTTCAGTTCAAGTTTGTAGCCATGATTCCTGGTTGTGCCCTCACTGAGTTGGAAAATGTCCCTGTAGTCTACATTGTCAAAGCCTCGTAGTATTTTAAACACTTCGATAAGCTGACCACGCAGTCTCCGGGTTTCCAAAGAGAACAGGTCGAGTTCTACCAACCGATCTTTATAGCTCTTGTGTCTAAGAGAGGGTATAAGTTTGGTTGCCCTGGCTTGCACTCGTTCCAATCTCGCGATATCCTTTCGGTAAAAAGGACTCCAAAACTGGACTGCATACTCCAGGTGCGGTCGGACAAGGGAATTGTACAGACAAAGTACTATCTCCTTGTTCCGGTATCCAAACTGTCGCTTTATGTACCCTAACATCCTTTGGCTTTCTTCTCAGCCTCAATACACTGCTTTGAGAACTTGAGGTCACTGGTGATAGTTACACCCAAGTCTTTCTCAGTATCAGTGCTTACGAGAGCATTGCCCTTAAGGTTATACTCTGTTCGGGGGTTTCTGTGGCCTATATGCATAACTTTGCATTTGTTCACGTTAAATGGCATTTGCCACGTGTCAGACCACTCCCCGATCTTCCTAAGATCTTCTTGTAAGCGGGTAGTATTTCCTTCTTTCGCGACATTCATACCAAGCTTAGTATCATCGGCGAATTTGGAAATCTTGGCAACCATGTCGCCATCCACGTCATTAACATAGATGATAAACAGTAGTGGTCCCAGAACAGAACCTTGGGGAACACCGCTAGTAACGGGCACCCACTCTGAAGCCTGTCCATTCACTACCACCCGCTGCCGTCTGTCACTTAGCCAGTTCTCTATCCAATTTGCCACATTTCCGTCTATGCCCAGTGCACGCACTTTCCGAAGGAGGCGGCGGTGGGGTACCTTATCAAAGGCTTTCTGAAAGTCTAAGTAGACAACATCGACCGCTTTATCCCGATCATGCTCACTGAAAACAAAATGGAAGAATTCCACCAGATTTGTGAGGCATGACCGGTGCTGCCGGAACCCATGCTGGGAACCCCTCAGTAGCAAATTTGATTCTAAGTGTGCTGTTATTTTGTCCACCATGATGCTCTCCATGAGTTTACAGACTATCGAGGTTAAACTGATGGGTCTGTAGTTTGACGGTTGGCTAGCATCTCCCTTCTTGAAGATAGGAGTCACCTCTGCCTCACGCCAGTCTCTAGGAACGCATCCAGTCTGGATTACCCTGTTGAAGACCATGCACAGGTGCCGTGATACTTCACCATGCACTTCTTTCAGCACTCTAGGTAAGAACCCATCCGGACCGGGGGACTTGTTTGCTTTTAATTCGATTATTTTTCTCTCGATTTCTTCTTGGGTGAAGACCATTGACTCCAACTTCTCACTGAAGGAGTCCAAAGGTTCGGGAATGGGACCACTCTCCTCAGAGAACACTGAAGAGAAATACTCATTTAAGAGGTTAGCATTTTCTGCATCAGAGTGCATCAATGCTCCATCCTCATTCACCAAGGGACCGATCCTGCGTCGGATTGGTTTACGGCCATTCACATAACTGAAAAACTCCTTGGGGTTCTCTTTGCAGAGTCTAGCCACACGGACCTCCTCAGCACGCTTAGCCGCCCTTATTTTGGACTTCACGTTTCGATTCAGTCTTCTATGACCGTCAAAGTCCCCAGATGTCTTCGCTCGACGATACGCAGTTCTCCTCTCCCTTAGTAGGTTACGGATTTCCCGATTAAACCACTTAGGTTGAATGAACTTCTGACCTGTTCCCTTCAGAGGAATAAAGCGCGACTGAAGTTCCATGAAGGAAGACAAGAATGACCTCCACAGATCATCAGCACTCTCTCCCTCCTCTAGTTCCATTTCAGCAACACTTTCACGAAGACCTGCAAAGTTCGCTCTCCCCATGTCTAATTTTCTATGCACCGGGGTCACGGACTCCATATTAGGGACTTTAACTGAAAATCTTATAAGCTTGTGGTCGCTTCCACCTATTTCTTCGTTTACAGAGAGGTCTTGAATGATGTCATCCTCTGAGGTGAGGACCAAGTCGAGTATGTTAGCACCTCTTGTTGGCTCCCTTACCCATTGAGTGAGGAATTCATCATTTACAAACTCCAAGAGTGGTGTGTTCTCGGCAGAGGGCTCTCTGGTTTCCCAGTCAACATGTGTGTTGAAGTCCCCCATAAGGATGCACACCCTGCCGTCCACTAGTTCACCCAGCAACTGGTATAGGTCCCTGTCCATCTCACTGAGTTGTCCAGGGGGTCTATAAAGCAGCAGGGTTCTGTATTTTGCAGTGCCTATTTCTAGGTCAACTCCAAGGAGCTCGTGGTTCGATGTGATGTTGCAGGTCATCGATTTGATGGAGTTCTTTACATACAACAGCACACCACCACCCCCTCTGTCCTCTCTATCTTTGTGGAAGAGTTGGTAGCCTGGAATCACGAATTCCCCTTCAAGATCTCTGTCTGAGGTTCTCAACCATGACTCCGTTATGGCCACCATCTCGGGTTCCTCTGTCGCAACGAGGGCCCGCAGTTCCAAAAACTTGTTTCGGATGGACCTGGCGTTGAACAATAGAACCTTCAGGGAACCCCCAACTGCAGGGCTCCCTATACTCCTCCGTTTCCCGGTTTGGTCATTGTCTTGGTAGTGCTGGGGATATCCTTCTTCAGGATCTCAGCGAATGTCTTCTCTGGGGTCACTCTAGCATAGCGACGAGGGCTCTCCTCCACGCTCGGTCGAGTGCTCCTGAGACATCGTCGGACGGCGTCTTCCATTAATTTGGAAAGCACTTCTTTCCCCTTTAGTGAGAGATGTGTGCCATCCCTCTGGTAGAGGTCGTCTCTACCAAAGAGTGAGGTGTAGGGGTCCACAAAGAACACCCCCTCGGCAGTACACAAATCAGCCAGGCGCTGATTTACTGCAATGTTCTTTGACAGAGCAGTCCCTAAAGGGCCTCTCCTTGGGAGCATGCCGACAACTACCCTTCTGCGGGTTTTTAACCCACAGTCATCTACTGCACCGATCACATCCGAGAGGACTCCTTCGGTCATGCCTACTCTACCATTTCTCAGGTAGATGTCATTACCACTCACCATGAGTGCAATGACAGAAGATCTGGACGTTTGGATCCTCTCAGCTTCCTTTCGGAGGTCAGCATTGCCATAACCTGGCAAACAATTCACCTTCACAGAAGTGTGAAGGCGATCTGCCATTAGGGGTTGCAGCCCTCGTGCCTGGGAATCACCTACAATGTGTATATCCACAGGCCTCTCCTTGGTAGGAGCACGAGATGCCTTGTGAGGAACCCGAGAGTGTTTTGAATTCCTGCCGGGCTCGTCACTTCCTCCAGGTTGCTTCTTCTTCTTCTTTTTCTTCTTCATTTTCTTTTCCTTCTTATTTGATTCCTCACTTTCTTCTAATCCCTCCTCAACTGTCTTCTTGGGTTTTTCTCCCTTCTCCATATTCCCCTCCTCTTTTTCATCACACTTTTCTGCAGTCTCTTTTCCTTCTGCAGTCTCTTCTCCCTCTTCATTGTTGCTGTTCTTCTTCTTGTTGTTCTTTTTCTTGTTCTTGTTCTTCTTCTTCTTCTTTACCGCCGTGGTGGAGCTCTCCGGTGAAGAAGCTCCTTGGACTGCCTCGTCTCTCACATGGCAGTCACACCTCTGCGAGTTCATTCGGAGAACTTCCTCCTTTAGGGAGTTGTTCTCCTTCGTGAGCAGTGAGATGTGCTTCATCAACCTCTCCTCGAGTTTGCAAAAGTCGCAGACACTCGAGGAGTCTAGGTCGCTCGCACTCCTCCCGCTGAAGTCCTCACACCAGCGGTACACCTTGCATGTAGTACATGTAAATTTTCTTGCTGATGGACCAGTCATCTCGCTCTAATTCAATTTCAGACCAATAATATAAAAGAAAGGGTAGTGTGATTTGGTCTCGCATAAGTCTCATCCGCCTACTTCCAGAAGGTTTTCGGTCGTTCGGCCAACAGAAACCTTATGAGCCAAGCACACCAACCCTAAGGTCTCCCCTGGGTCGGACGGCCCCAATCGTGCCGCAGCTCCCAACTGAGCAGCACAAGAGTCCTAAGTAAATGGGACTCTGATTTTTCGACAGGGGTGCTTGAAGTGTAACCGTCGTCCTACTAATCCCTACTAATCCTCCATCCGCGGCCAAACTTAAAGCAAATAGTAAAACTAAATGTCCACGACTTAATCCGAGATCTTTTACTGGCCTGGCAGCCAGCGAGGCACGAAAGCTCTCTCACCAAAGAGCAGTCGAGCCTTTAGGCACCTAAGAACGGTCACAGGGAGCTGGTCAGGCTTATTAATCTAAGAGAATACCTACGGGGGTCCTGAGGCATCTCCATTACTCGTACCCCACACGCCTGAGATCCCTTCAATCTCAGCCCTTTCGAAACCTGTGAGCGTTAAAAGGCGTTGTTTTAGGAGGTTCCAAAGCCTCCCTTCTCACACGGCATAAGGTAGCTGGTGAGGTCCTTAACAATAAAAGTGATGAAGATTTTTTTGTTTTTTGTTTTTGTTTGGACAGTTGAAGAGCAGTTGTGAAACTTAATATTAACATGAAGATTTGACAACTCTTAGTCAGGATCCTAATAACGCTACCTTTCTGGCACGGGTAACCCAACTGGACTAAATGTCCCCCAGCATAGCTAGCAAAATTCAAACAGATCACACAAGCTCTCTCACCGACGGCAAGGTGGTTGTCTCGAGAGAGAGAGAGAGAGAGAGAGAGAGAGAGAGAGAGAGAGAGAGAGAGAGAGAGAGGTGTGAAGGGGAGAGAGAGAGAGAGAGAGAGGTGTGTGTGAAGGCGAGAGAGAGAGAGAGGTGTGTGTGAAGGAGAGAGAGAGAGAGAGAGAGGTGTGTGTGAAAGGGAGAGAGAGAGAGAGAGAGAGAGAGAGAGAGAGAGAGAGAGAGAGAGCCAAGAAAGAGAGAGAAGGTGGAAGAGACAGTAGAAATGGAACAGTTTACATGCAAGGAAGGACAGCCCAGAAAATTAAGAATGAAGGGAGCTGTGATATTAGTAGTGGTGTGCTACATTAAATGCAAATCCCATGTACAGGAGATGCACGATATTGTGTTTGGGAGACGGAGCGAGTTTCTATTGTTTTTATCCCAGAGTACGACGCTGTTGTAGCATATTAAGTTTGGCTACAGGAATTCTTACACTGGCTATATGGAAAGAGAGGTCATTCATTCATTATTCTGGAAGTACTGTAATGAAATGGTCTACCAAGTAACTCAGGGATTAGTAAAACAAGAAATCTGATAATGATGTTGTGTTGCAGTTACGTAGTTTTATAGTTTCTATACGGTATGTTGTTGTAAATATTCTAAAACAATTTTTTTTTTTTTACGAATTTGTGTGGCTAATCGTACTATGGAATTAATTTATTCGTCTCGTTTCTACTATTTTTCTCTTCACTGTCCTAGAAAATTCCTTGTTTCATCTCTACCTCTCATACTGTCTTTTGAAAATTAGTTTCGCAAAGTATTATGAAAAGAAAAATTTATCTGATCACTTCTGTATTTAATTTTCACTGTCTTCTGAAAATTCCCCATATTCCCCTGTATCTCTCCTTCACTCTCCTTTCAAAATTAAGGGGGTGCGGGAGAAGGGGACAGGCTTGAGGGGGGTTGGGGGGTGCGGGAATAGGGGGACAGGCTTGGGATGGGTAGAAAGCCTGTCCCCTATTCCCGTACCCCCCTAACCCCCTCCCCCAAGCCTGTCCCCCTACTCCTGCATCCCCCCGCACCCCCCTAAACCCCTCCAAGCCTGTCCCCCTATTCCCGCACCCCATTAATAAGCACCGATGAATATAGAAGCAGATATATTTTTCTGTATTACATGGAGTATATTTAATTATTGTCCTCTCGTTTGAAAATTGATCCTGGTTAAATTAAGGTGAAATTCTCTTTTTGGTGAATTGGAAGGTCTGTGATTCCTCCAAACTATTCCAAGCAACAGAACACCATTATTTATTGTGTTTATTTTTTTTTGGTCCTGTTTCCTGGCATACCTTGGAGGAATCATGGCACTCCAATGTAACAAAAGTGAATTACCCCCTCAATTAAATCAAGCGAAGAATCCCATGTATGTACAGTCGGCGGCAAATGTCCTGTCGCCTCCTTCAGCTCTTTTTGAAGGATAACATAAAGAATAATCATCGTACAAACACATTCACTAATACAGAATTACACTACCACGGGGTAAATTAATAAACCTGTCTTATTTTTTAGTTTACGAGCCTGTGAAGCTTATATTTCCATACTTACTTTATGACTTGGCAGATTTGACGACAGGACATTTGCCGCTGACTGTACTTTCGACCATAGTTTCAGGACCTCTACAATGTGCCATTTCATTTATATATATATTTTTTTTATCTTCAGCTCAATTAATGTATGGCTTCCGAGGGTAAACTTTATTATTGTTGTTGTTGTTGTTGTTGTTGTTGTTGTTTTTGAGTGGCTTCGTTTGGGGAATAGCATTGTGAGGCAGGAATGGATTTATTTTTTCACGACGAAGAGTTCAATACATTTTTCTCTATCTCTCACGACCAACCAAACTCACTGGAAGGGGACAACTAACTACTCAGGAAGGGGAATAATAATGAGAGAGAGAGAGAGAGAGAGAGAGAGAGAGAGAGAGAGAGAGAGAGGAATATAGTTAGGAAGGTAGGTGGGAAGGTATGTAGGTAGGTAGGTAGGTAAGTATGAAGGAAGGAAGGAAGGAAGGAAGGAAGGTAGGTAGGTAGGTAGGTAGGTAGGTAGGTAGGTAGGTAGGTAGGTAGGTAGGAAAGTAGGTAGGAAGGTAGGAAAGTAGGTAGGAAGGTAGGAAAGTAGGTAGGAAGGTAGGAAAGTAGGTAGGAAGGTAGGAAAGTAGGTAGGAAGGTAGGAAAGTAGGTAGGAAGGTAGGAAATTAGGTAGAAAGGTAGGAAGGTAGGAAAGTAGGTAGGAAGGTAGGTAGGAAGGTAAGAAAGTAGGTAGGAAGGAAGGAAGGTAGTAGGTAGGTAAGAAAGTAGGAAGGAAGGTAGGAAGGTAGGAAAGTAGGAAGGAAGGTTGGTAGGTAGGCAGGAAGGTAGGAAAGTAGGTAGGAAGGAAGGAAGGTAGGTAGGTAGGAAGGTAGGAAAGTAGGTAGGAAAGTAGGAAGGAAGGTAGGAAAGTAGGAAGGAAGGTAGGAAAGTAGGAAGGAAGGTAGGAAAGTAGGAAGGAAGGTAGGAAAGTAGGTAGGAAGGAAGGTAGGAAAGTAGGTAGGAAGGAAGGTAGGAAAGTAGGTAGGAAGGAAGGTAGGAAAGTAGGAAGGAAGGTAGGAAAGTAGGTAGGAAGGAAGGAAGGAAAGTAGGTAGGAAGGTAGGAAAGTAGGTAGGAAGGAAGGTAGGAAGGAAGGTAGGAAAGTAGGTAGGAAGGAAGGTAGGAAAGTAGGAAGGAAGGTAGGAAAGTAGGTAGGAAGGAAGGAAAGTAGGTAGGAAGGTAGGAAATTAGGTAGGTAGGTAGGTAAGTAGGAAGGAAGGTAGGTAGGAAATTAGGAAGGAAGGAAGGAAGGAAGGTAGGTAGGTAGGTAGGTAGGTAGGTAGGTAGGTAGGAAGGAAGGTAGGATGGTAGGTAGGTAGGTAGGTAGGAAGGTAGGAAAGTAGGTAGGAAGGTAGGAAAGTAGGTAGGAAGGTAGGAAGGTAGGTAGGAAGGTAGGTAAGTAGGAAGGAAGGTTGGTAGGTTGGTAGGAAAGTAGGAAGGTAGGAAAATAGGAAGGAAGGTAGGAAAGTAGGTAGGAGAGTAGGAAGGAAGGTAGGAAAGTAGGAAGGTAGGTAGGTAGGAAAGTAGGAAGAAAGGTAGGAAAGTAGGAAGGAAGATAGGAAAGTAGGTAGGAAGGAAGGTAGGAAGGAAAGTAGGTAGGAAGGAAGGTAGGAAAGTAGGTAGGAAGGTAGGAAAGTAGGTAGAAAGGTTAGTAGGTAGGTAGGTAGGCAGGAAGGTAGGTAGGTAGGTAGGTAGGTAGGTAGGTAGGTAGGTAGGAAGGAAGGAAGGTAGGAAGGAAGGTAGGATGGTAGGTAGGTAGGTAGGAAGGTAGGAAAGTAGGTAGGAAGGAAGGAAAGTAGGTAGGAAGGTAGGAAAGTAGGTAGGAAGGAAGGTAGGTAGGTAGGTAGGAAGGAAGGTAGGTAGGTAGGAAGGTAAGAAAGTAGGAAGGAAGGTAGGTAGGTAGGAAGGAAGGAAGGTAGGAAAGTAGGTAGGAAGGTAGGAAGGTAGGAAAGTAGGTAGGAAGGTAGGAAAGTAGGTAGGAAGGTAGGAAAGTAGGTAGGTAGGAAGGTAGGAAAGTAGGTAGGAAGGTAGGAAAGTAGGTAGGAAAGTAGGTAGGTAGGAAGGAAGGAAGGAAGGAAGGTAGGTAGGTAGGATGGTAGGTAGGAAGGAAGGTAAGGAAGGTAGGTAGGTAGGTAGGAAGGTAGGTAGGAAAGTAGGTAGGAAGGTAGGAAAGTAGGTAGGAAAGTAGGAAGGAAGGTTGGTAGGAAGGTAGGAAAGTAGGAAGGAAGGAAGGTAGGTAGGTAGAAAAGTAGGTAGGTAGGTAGGTAGGAAAGTAGGTAGGTAGAGGAGTGACGAAATACTAAAAATTGTATGATGACACTAAGTCTTATACTATGGTTGGTTGGAGGGGAAGGAGACGATGAGGGTAATGACAGTGTTTCCTTGGGTGTGGGGGTCAGGCAAAGGGAGAATATAGGGTGTTAAATCTTACATAGGAGCGTGTTCAGGAGTAGAAATGAAGACGTATGTGAGAGAGAGAGAGAGAGAGAGAGAGAGAGAGAGAGAGAGAGAGAGAGAGAGAGAAAATGCATATACTCAGGTTGAGAGATTGAGCTACTGACAGATATAGATAGATAGATAGATAGATAGATATAGATAAATAGATAAATAGATAAATGGAGAGACAAAAAACAAACAATGAGTGTAAATCTAAACATGAAAACTGCTTACATATCATAATTATGCTTACGGTTACTGATTATTATAAAAGGTGAATGCTTACACGAAATATAATCATTAACAGTATATCACATGCAAAAATGCTGAAGGGAAAATTGGACATAAATGAGTCCTTCAAATATTGCCACGAAACACCAACTATATGGAAGGAGCTTGTTTCGTGGCATGGTCAGGTGGAATCAGAAGCCTTCCATTTTTATACACGATCACAGGGTCCTAAATGTAGAATCAGACGAATGAGACGACACAGAGATAAAAGCGAAAAGAGAGGAACAGACGAACGAGTGATGGGTGTGGAACGGGCAGGAGGGAGGAGAAGAGATGAGAAAGAAAGGGGTGGAGGGTGTAGATATATGACCTGTGAGGTGAATAGATTCCAGTCTGTAGAGGCATTGTACAAGGAAGGAAGGAAGGAAGGAAGGGACGAATGTGAGATGGTTGAAGAGGAGAAGGAGGTGAGTGTGAAGATGGGAGAAAAGAGGGGTGGTGTGTGTGTGTGTGTAGGTGTTGTTGTGTGTGTAGGTGTTGGTGTGTGTGGGTGTTGGTGAGTGGGTGTTGGTGTGTGTGTGTGTGTGTAGGTGTTGGTGTGTGTGTAGGTGTTGGTGTGTGTGTGTGTGTAGGTGTGTGTGTGTGTGTGTGTGTGTAGGTTTTAGTGTGTGTGTGTGTGTAGGTGTAGGTGTGTATAGGTATGTGTGTGTATAGGTGTGTGTGTGTGTGTGTGTGTGTGTGTGTGTGTGTGTAGTGGGTGCGGGTGAAAGAGGACTGAATGAAAGGAAGGAAGGAAGAATAGAGGAGGGGTGAGGCTATGGTAAAAAGTGATGTAAGGGTAAGGTGTGTAAAGGTGGAAGAAGTACCGTAATGTAGATGAGGGAGAGAGGTCTTGGAGATGTATGATCAGGCCAAGAATATTTTCAACAGTGTCTACTATGGAAAGCATGGAAGGTAGGGAATAAAAAAAAAAATAAAAGGAATGAAAGGGATAATACTCGATAGATTATTAGTGTATATAATAGACATATAACAGACAAATCTCAGGTTATAACATCATAACTGGGAATTGTGAGAACTAATGATATCTCAATGCATGGCGTAATAACTGAAATTAATTTATCGAGAAGGAGATATGCAGACGATGATAAAACTCAGGTAATGTATGCGAAGGTTTAGGGGAGCAGAGACATTATTACAGAAAAAGTATACGAACCATCTGCATGAAAATAATCTCACGGCAGTTAATCGTAAGTGACCCTCTGTGAAAGCAAAATGTAAGGAATGTGTGATCTAAAAATGTAATGGGTGTAGGAGAGTTGACGGCGACTGAAGAAAGAGGGAGGAGTTGTATGTATATGTGTGTGTGTGTGTGTGTGTGTGTGTGTGTGTGTGTGTGTGTGTGTGTGTGTGTGTGTGTGTGTGTGTGTGTGTGTGTGTGTTTATGTAAATCTCTGTTTGTCCGTACTTGAGGAGGAGATAAAGTTTCAAGAAAAAAGGGGAAAAAAAAAAGGACAGACTTAGGAGAGAGTCTGCATGTGTAAGGAGAAAGAATGAATGTTTGTTGGAGTTTTCTTTACTTTGGAAAGGGAACAACAGGACGAGTGTGGTGACTCCTTCGTGTGTAAAAGACAAGTAACAATAAATGACTGAAAGAAGGAAAACCCCAAGAGGATGATGCTACAAGATAATGAATACATGGATAAACTAACATTTAAACACACAGGTCTTATGTACACAATGACATTCATGGTAATAGGAAAAATTATACTGCATACTCTAATGTTAAATACTTCATACAACCACAGGCGGATTTTTACTTCATTCACTCCTCTAAAGGATATAATTACATACAACATTCTTCCTTCACCAGTTGTTCCAAGCAGTTAAAACCTTCTTTCCCACAAATAGTCAAGTCGAAGGGTATAATTAACAAAGCACATTAAGGGAGATATCTATTTTGTGTTGGTAAATCTGGAGTAACTGAATCCTCCAAACTATTCCAAGCAACAGAACACCATTGTTTTTGTCCATCTGGTCTTGTTTCCTGGCATACTTTGGAGGAATCAAGGCACTCCAATGTAACAAAAGTGAGTTACCCCCTTAATGACCGTGTGACGTATGGGAAGGTTGTGTCTTCAGCCCATTAACATTTACACTTTAAGGACCCTGTGTTTATTTATGTATGAGAATTGTTGGCTTCTAATTCCTCCTGACCATGCCACGAAACAAGCTTCTCCTTCCATATACAGTAGGTGTGAGTGTTTCGTGGCAATATTTGAAGGACTCACTTAACCTCCAATTTCTGACTACATCACAGGGTCCCTTTAAGCTGGTGAAGTATGGGAAGGACAGGCAGGTGGACAGGTAGGCAGGGCATGTGGCCAGGTGTGTGTGTGTGTGTGTGTGTGTGTGTGTGTGTGTGTGTGTGTGTGTGTGTGTGTGTGTGTGTGTGTGTGATAGAGAGGTGTGACAGCAAGCAGAAAGGAAGACGTTGTATATAAGTAACATAATCCAACGCAGCGCAGAGGAGTTACGATGATAATAATACTGTACTGTAATAAAAGCATTCTCACCTTTACCGTCCTTTGCCGTCTAATCAAAGAGTTGTGTGTGTAAGAAAGAGGTGGAAAATATGGAACAACGAGGGCCATTCATTAACCCCCGACACGGAACATAAACTTTGAGTCCAGCTACAGCCATACTTACTGTACTTAGTGTACTCCCTCCTTCCCTCCCTCCCTCCATGGTATACCAGGCTGGGAGACACACACACACACACACACACACACACACACACACACACACACACACACACACACATTTATATAAACACATGCACACATAACCAGGCAATCACATAATTATATAAACACACACACACACATACGCTTATATAAACACAAGTACACACAAACAGGCACACACAGACTTATATAAACACAAGTATACACAACCAAGCACACACACACACACATTTATAGAAACACACGTACACAAAAACACACACACACACACACATATTAACACACCCCATACACACACCCAAACACACACACACACGATTTTCCCTTCCTTCCTTCTTTCACTTCCTCACTATATTTTCATGTCTGTTCTCTGTGTCTCTAACTCCCTCTAATCTTCTGTCATTTTGTCCAATCTTTCTAATTGCGTTTTCTCTTTTTCCCTCTTTCTCATCTTGCTTCAAGCTTGTCCCTTTCTATCTCCTCGTTATTCTTCCTTCTCTTTCTCTCTCTCTTTCACCTTTCTCTCCTTCGTCTACCTTCCTGCATGGTCCCTTCTCTCACTCACTTACTCACTCACACACACTCTCTCTCTATCTCTCTCTTTTAGTATCTCTCCTAGTGCTACCAGATTGTAATTATTATCTCTTCACCTTCATTTCTCTCCCCCCCCCCACATCATACTCTCCCTGCTTTCAATCTTTCGTCTGATTTTTCTATCTCTTCAATCCTTATCTCTTCTTCCTTCCCTTATATTTTACCAACACTGCTCCTCCTCCTTCCTCTCCTACCTTCCCCCCCTCCTCCTTCCTCTCTTACCTTCCCCCCCTCCTCCTTCCTCTCTTACCTTCCCCACCTCCTCATTCCATTCCAAATATTATTCCTGTTTGCATTGCTTCTTTCACCTTCTCTCTTTTGTGCCTGCCTCTTTTACTCACCTTCCTTCCTTCCTTCCTTACCTACTACATTGCCGTCTATCCTTAGTTTCTTATAATCCCTGACCTATCCAACATTTTTACATCGGCTTGTGTCCTAAATTCTCTTCCATAGCAACGCCTTCATATCTTTCCTTCACACTATTCTTAACCTCCATCATCTTTCTATTTTATTATTATTCCTTTTTTTCCTATTTTTCCTCACTATCTTCTCTTCTATTTCCATCCCACAGACCATTCGTTTAGAACTCAACTTCCTACCTACTCATCATTCACTCTCCATTACCTATTTCTTTCATTCTGTTTTTTATCCTTTCCTTTCTCTGTTCTTCCCTTACCCTGTCTTCTACCTCTCGTAACTCTCGTCTTTCACACTACCCTCCCACCCATTCCTTCCATCTCTCCCATTTTTCTTAATATCTCTTTCATTTCCTTCACTATATCAACCCTCCCTCTCATCTTCCACCACCACAACCATAAGTCTCTCCCTCCGTCCTTTCATTCCTTTCTCTCATTATTGTTAATCTTTCATTTCCCTTTCCATATCAACTCTCCCTCTCATCTTCCACGACGACCACCACCACAACACAACCACAACACAACCACCACCACAACAACAATATTACAACCACTACCACCATCACAACAACCATATTACAACCACCACAACAACAATATTACAACCACCACCACTACCACCACCACCACAACAACCACCACCACCACTATACACCACCACAACACAACCACCACCACAA
>JAWQEG010002658.1:52500-73929 GCA_033782935.1 Petrolisthes cinctipes | reverse complement strand
AATTTTCTGACAACATCATGGGGTCCCATTAAGTACACAAACGTTCGATATTGACTTTTTCTCTGCCGAACGTTTACAAACACAATACTTGATCTCAAACGTTTATCATCTGGCGGGTGAGTCGTGAATACTCAGGTCCTACGTTAGAAAGAAAGAGAGTTGATAAATGTGATAACTTGGTAGTATTAATATTTTCAGTATTTTGATCTCTCATAATATGTTGAAGCCTGGATAAATATTTTGGAGTCCTAAGGTTATGATGTTGAATTAATTCAACCGATTCATAATGTGTACTTGATCAAAAATGTTTGGTTTACTTTCATTTGAGTAAGTTGAGTAAGAGGGAATCGTTCAGGCGTTCAAATGAGCTACATAGTGTTATTATATCATGGAAACACAGACGTATTGAAGGTTGGCAAAAATACACAAGAAAAACAAGACTACCTCGTGTCAGATAATTATACACTCAGGGGATTAAATATTGAGAGAAATCTGTAATACACTCATCCAGTAATGACGAATAGAACCCGGATATGGTCTCAATTTTTTGTTAGTGATGCATTGAAGTGCTGGGTTGTAGTACAGTATACAGTTATATATGACAGAACACAGCAATTTATCTCTTCTATTTGTTCTTGTACTCAAATGTATACAAATAGGAATACTATGAATTGAATATAAAAGTATCAGATTGAGGGTAATGCAACCTTTTCCAAACTCAGGAATAATATTTAATTGAGATGAAAATAATACGATTGGTGAAGTTGAAGTGAAAGGTAAGACTTCTTAATGTGTTTCACGATCTCAATGGGAAATTTACTCTGGACACTTTAAGGAGATGCTTATAGGTAAAGTGTGTGTGTGTGTGTGTGTGTGTGTGTGTGTGTCGGATTGGTTATTCATTATTGAGTGTCTAGGATTTTTTTTAGTGCTGCTGCTGTTTGTTTGTCTGTCTGTCTGTCGGCTTAATGCGCTTGTCTTTGCTAAATTATTATTATTATTATTATTATTATTATTATTATTATTGGGTAAAAAGTCGACTTGATTGATGGTTTATCTAATCGTACGACTTAGTTTCTTTTACACACACACACACACACACACACACACACACACACACACACACACACACACACACACACACACACACACACACACACACTGCATACCCCATACGTCCTTCCCTTTCTACCCTATATCTTCCCTTTCCCCATCTTTCCATTCTTTCTTTCCCCGATTTCCTTTCCTCTAATGCACCCCTGCACCACTCCCTCATTTCCTTTCCCCTTCTCCTAGTTAATCATTTCATATTTCCTTTCTCCTCTCATTAGTTCTTTCGTCGTCATCCATATCCTCTTTCCTTTTCTCCAGTTCTCTAATAATGTATTCTTTCTCTTCTTAATACTATTGAAGATTTTTTTGTTTTGTCCTATTTTCAATTTTAGTATATTATTTAATTTTTCATTCATCTTCTCTTCTCTCATTTTTCTTCATTCTTCTTCTTTCGTTGCCTTTCTTCGCCTTTTCTCTCTTCCATTTATCCTCTCCTCTCTCTTCCATTTATTCTCTCCTCTCTCTTTCATTTATTCTCTCCTCTCTCTTTCATTTATTCTCTCCTCTCTCTTTCATTTATTCTCTCCTCTCTCGTCTGCTTCCCCTTTATACGTCACTCTTACCAATCGTTTTTTATTTCTTTCCTTTTGCTACCCTTTCCTCTTTCAATGCCTTCCCTCCCTTCGATTTTCCTTCATGCATTTCCCTCACGTCCCCTCATAATTTCTCTTCATTCCTCCACTTTTCATTTAAACTTAATAATTTGGTGTTTTGTATTATTCCCTTTTCCTTAACTCTGCATCCCTCTTTTCTTTTCATTTCTTCATTAATTTTCGTACACAATGGTTATTTAGCTTTATTCAGTACTGTCCTTCTCTCTTCGTCTTCTCCCTTCCTGCGTCTCTCCCCTTCCTCCTCTTCCTTCTTCGCCTTCTCCTCCCTACACTCCTCCCCCTCTCTTCCTTATTCTCCTGTCTCATCGTTCTCATTAAATATTCATTATCATATGGCATCTCTTTTTCCTTTCCATTGTTTTCATCACATTGTCTTATTTAGTATTCACGCTCTCTTTGATCCTTAGTAGCTTAGTCATTATTTCATTGGCATAATTTTGTTCTCCTTCTCTCAGTGTATATATTCAGTTGATATTCTTTCATTTCATACTTCTTCCACACATTTCTCAGGTCCCCGTGTAATGCTTATAGATTAATTCATTACCAATTCTGTTAATGGACCCTGTGATATAGTAAGAAAATTGGAGGTAAATAAGTCCTTCAAATATTGCCACGAAACACCACCTATATGGAAAAGGTGTGTTTCGTGACATGGTCAGGAGGAATTAGAAGCCTTCAATTCTCTTCCACGATCACAGGGGCCTTAATGTATTAATATATATTAAATCATATGCCCCATTTACTTGCTGCTACTGCTGCTTTTGTTGTTGCTTATGTGTGTGTGTGTGTGTGTGTGTGGTAGATAGTCATGGTCACAAGTAACAAGGCAGGCAATAGTAAACAGTACACAGGTGACCAAATGGATGTTCGAACAGGTGTAACAAATGGTCAGGTATATGGATGTTACAGGCTGGGGTGTTGTATAGGTGTTCAGGTGTGTTGGAAACTGTGTATATCTTGTGTAGTAAACGTGTACAAGTGTGTGATGAGAAGATGGTGTCCAGGTGTGTGATGAGAAGATGGTGTACAGGTGTGTGATGAGAAGATGGTGTACAGGTGTGTGATGAGAAGATGGTGTACAGTTGTGCTGTACTAATGATTGCGTAGGTGTGTGATGAAATAACGTCCAGGTGTGGGTTAATAATAGTCGTGCAGGTGTGTAAGAAATAGTTGTACAGGTGTGTGCTGTTCCAAAAGGGGATCTCCACTCCTCCATCCCCTTATCACTTCTCTCCTCCTCCCTTCCTCCACCTCATCAGACTGCATTTTCCCCATCCCAAAACTAAACACACAGCAATACAAAGATGATTCAGGAGGGTAAGACAAGGGAGGATAGCAATGTAAGAGTATACTTATTTCTCCACGCTCCGACACAAAATTTACAACGAGATATGAAAGTCTGCTCAATGTACATTTTTAGGGACAAGTATTTTCCATCCCACAGACAGTATCTTGCCAGTTATTATTACACGACTGGGGTTTTCTTCTGATCTTCAAGTTATCTGGCGTTAGCAACAGTGATGTATTTATTTATTAAATACGTCTTGGGTTGTTATTAAAGATCGTACAGAGTATTGACACACCTGGGGTTACGTATATCCACATTCCATTATGCGTCAATATATATAAATGTTTAAAATAGATTAAATAAATAAACTTATGTTTTGGTGGTAGATGTACACATTAAATAATTATCCTTAAACTTTGCAGCGAGAGAATGAGGCGATGTATTCCAACTGTCTTCACTGCCACCATTGTGGTTTAGAAGGAAAATTCAATAATGTGTGTTTTTGCAATGGTAGGCCACGTGTCTAAAGTTTTTGTGGAGGTAGAAATCTCTGTAATGTTGATGGATGTAAGGGCGTGGTTGGCATAATTGATTTTACTCGAAGCAATTAAGGGACCCTGTGATGTAGTCAGAAAATTGGAGATAAATGAGTCCTTCAAATATTGCCCCGAAACACCAACAATATGGAAGGAGCTTGTTTCGTGGCATGGTCAGGAGGAATCAGAAGCCTCCAATTTTCATACATGATCACAGGGTACTTCATGGAAAAAGAAGTAAAACAAATGAAGGAAGGAAGTGAGGGTGGAGGAGTGTCGGTGGTCAGGTGGTGGAGGTTAGGAGGTGGAGTGATTACAGAAGGAAGAAATGTGGAGTGGAAGAAAAGAAGAGAATCAGGAGAATAAGATGGAAATAATGATGAAGGGGAAATAAGAATAAGTAGAAAAAGAAAGATGCTGCTGTGGAAAATGATGATGATTATGACGAGAGAGAGAGAGAGAGAGAGAGAGAGAGAGAGAGAGAGAGAGAGAGAGAGAGACACCATATTGAATGAGAGCATGAACAAAAAAAAGTGAATGAATGAGAGGGAAGGGAAGGGGAGGGTTTGTTTGTTTATTTGTTTGTTTGTTTGTTTGTTTGTTTGGAGGAGTGCTTGCTGTGCCCACCCCATGCATTTCTCTGTACCCTGTTCACTAATGTCTCTTTCCTTTGTAGTCGAAGGCCGAATACACACCTGTAAGTACATACCTTCCCAGTTTTGAGGTGCGTTCGTTAACATGTGGTAAAGGTTATTAATTAAATTTATATCTGTTTTAATCAACCAATTCAACCTCTTTTTTTTTTATTAATTCTTTTTCTTTAAATTTTATCCAACTACCACTCATTATTTATTATGTTGTCTAAATTCATTACGTACCCATTATAACTTTTCTAAATTAATCCCCCCTTGCAGATAATTTTTATACTTTAGTTAATATAATTATTTTTACTTTATTTGCCAAAATTAATACGTTTATATTTTGTACTAAATCGAAGAAGACAACTTTTTCATTAAGTATTCATTATGAAATCGCCCAATCCAACCTTTTGACTTAATTATAATTAGATACACGTTGATTTTAATTACTTATTACAAAATTTTATTAATTTCAGTTTCCCATAAATATAAATTCATTACTTTTCTGTAAATCGACAAAGAACACACGTTATTTCCCTTACACATTAACCCACAACTTTTCTTTCATTTCCCAGTACATCATTAATTACTTTGCTTTAAGGACCCTGTGATCGTGTATGATAATTAGAGGCTTCTGATTCCTCCTGAATATACCACGAAACAAGCTCCTTCCATGTGTGTGGTGTTTCGTGGTAATATTTGAAGGACTCAGGTACCTCCAAATTTCCTAACTACATCACAGGGTTCCTTGAGTATCCATAACACCTTACTTTGAAAGAGACGTGGAAGAGTATGTTGGTTTGGTATGGGGGTTGTGCACGTGTTATGTGGTGAAGAGGTATATAATATATATATAAATATTTTTTTTTAACATAATCTCTCCTGGCCTCAAAAACTGTATCTGATACTAATGACTAATTCTGGGATAGTCTGATGGATTAACCTTTTCTGCCGTAATTTTATTGTTAATTCGGGTAGATTTGTTGGAATGCTAAAGTTATGAAATTGATTTAAGTATTTATTACCCATGTGAAATAAAATTCATTGCAATCCAAGTGATGTTTATTACTCTTATTACAGTTATTGGTTATTTCATGTATTATGGAAAATATTTTGTGTATTATAAAAAAATTCAATGGATCTTCAAAGTTACTGATGCTTAGGTTGGTATGCAAGAATATCCATGGTGTTGACTATCATATGGTATCGATACAATGGCTTTGTAATGTGTCTAGGTAGTCATCGTACCGGCACCACGCCATCGTCAACACCATCACTGTTCTAACCTATACCACTCTTCATGTTTCGTCAGTTCAGGTAAATTGTCTACTACTCTTAGTCACAATGTACTGTACCTGTGTGACTCTGGACCCACTATTGACGAAGGAAGGTTATTGCAGCACCCACGGAGGAGAAGAGCAAGTAGGAGATAATGTGGTGGGAATGAAGAGGAAAGGAAAATAGTGGAGGAATTGGAGGAGGAAGATAAATAAGATAGAGAGAAGGAGGAGGAGGAAGTAGGAGATAATGTGGTGGGAATAAAGAAGTGGAGTTGGAGGAGGAAGATAAATAAGATAGAGAGGAGGAGGAGGAGGAAGTAGGAGATATTGTGGTGGGAATGAAGTAGAGGAGTTGGAGGAGGAAGATAAATAAGTTGGAGAGGTGGAGGAGAAGGAAGTAGGAGATAATGTGGTGGAAATGAAGAGGATGAGTTGGAGGAGGAAGATAAATAAGATGGAGAGGAGGAGGAGGAAGAAGTAGGAGATATTGTGGTGGGAATGAAGTAGAGGAGTTGGAGGAGGAAGATAAATAAGTTGGAGAGGAGGAGGTGGAGGAAGTAGGAGATAATGTGGTGGGAATGAAGAGGAAGGGAAAATAGAGGAGGAGTTGGAGGAGGAAAATAAATGAGATGGAGACAGAAGGAAGATATTGTGTTGGAAATGAAGAGGTGGAGTTGGAGGAGGAAGATAAATAAGATAGAGAGAAGGAGGAGGAGGAAGTAGGAGATATTGTGTTGAAAATGAAGAGGAGGAGTTGGAGGAGGAAGATAAATAAGATATAGAGGAGGAGGAGGAGGAGGAAGTAGGAGATATTGTGGTGGAAATGAAGAGGAGGAGTTGGAGGAGGAAGATAAATGAGGAGGAGGAAGTAGGAGATAATGTGGTGGGAATGAAGAGGAGGAAGATAAATGAGATGGAGGAGACAGAAGGAAGGAGAAATTGTTTTGGAAAATAAAGAGGAGGGAAAGTAGAGAAGGATGATGATAATGGTGGGGGAAGATTAGGTGAAGGGTGAATCAGAAAGGAGAAAAGGAAGGAGGAAGAAGAGAGGTGCGAAGGGGGAATGGAATAATGATGATGATGATGATGATGATGATGATGATGATGATGGAGGAGAGTTTTTCCGAAGTAGGAGTGATGGAAATAAAAAGATGGAGAGGATGAGACTCTAGATACTGACAGAAAAAGATAATAGGATGAGAAGGATGATGAAGGAGAAAAAGAGGATGCTGAGGATGGGAGAAGGGTAAGTATAAGGAGAAAAGTAGATGTATGGGAAAGATGATAATGATAAGAACAATGAGATAAGAAAGAGATGAAGGGGATGATGATGATGATGATAATGGTAAATGAGGGAGATTAGACAGAACATTGGGATAAGAAGGTAAAAGTAGTGATGATAGTGAGATGAGAAAGATGATAATAATAGGGGAAAGGCTGAACAGTTAGATGAAAAAGATAATGATACTGATGCTGGAGACTTGGATGCTGAGGAGGACACACATACACAGGGAGAGAAGGAGGGAAGAGGGGAGAGAGGAATGGAAGGCCCTGTGGGGTGTAAGGATAGTAGACAGAGAGAGAGAGAGAGGGGGTGGGGAGGAATGGAGGGCTCTGTGGGGTGTAAGGATGGCAGACAGAGAGAGAGAGAGAGAGAGAAGAGCCAGTGGGTTGGAAGGATTGCAAAGAGAGTAGGGGGGAGAGAGAGAGAGGAAAGAGCTTGTGGGTTGAAAAGATGGCAAATAGAGGTAGGGAGAGAATGAGGAATGGAAGAATGAATGGCAGACATACAAAGGGAGGTAGAGAGAGAAGGAGGGAGGATGGCAGTAATTATCATCCTCACCACCAGAAAGTCAACAATGGACGCTGATACAAAAACGAAAAAAAAAAAAAAAAAAAAAAACTTATCACCAGCGGATGTAGGACGTAAGGAATGTGTAACCAACCCCTTCCTCCCTCAAAAAATGTAAATAAATAAATAAATATATAAAATCAGGAGAAGTGAATTAAGTGTCTAGAATTAACTGTGATGTATATTTGTTTGTTTGTCGAAGTGGGAGATAGCTAGTAATATTAAAGTAGTAATTATTATCTATATACATAAAGCCAAGCTTCTCTCTGCGTGTGTGTGTGTGTGTGTGTGTGTGTGTGTCCGCGATGCACGCCTAAACCGTCCAACTTTGTGTCCTCAAAATTTGCATGTAGGTGAGTCTTGATCCCGTTCAGGTTTAGGGGGGGTCATACAACGAAACCACATATAACGAAACGTGCTAGCGAAATAATAATAAATTACAGGGGAAAAATCTACGGAATCACCATACCACAGTTCAGCCTTTCGCAAAAACACGGTCAATTTTAAAGTTTCATTTAGGTAAATTTTTTCTTACAGACTTGTAGAGCTTGATTTTACACACCAGAATCTGTAAACTAAAGCTTCCTAGGTTCATTGGTTTGCGTACAGCAGCGCCATGAGTAATAAAGTAGTTACCCCTAAAAATGAGAACACGTATTCTATTATTAAATTATCGGATACTGGTCCAGAAATCAACAGCTCATGAACATAATTTAAGGCTACAGCACGGATATTATTCGATTTGTTTATGCCTTATCTCAGTAAGTATATTGTCGTTTACCTATATTATTACATTTTATCCATTTTTATGATTGATTTCTACCATATTGGTATAATATTTTGGTAAATATTGAATGAATTACCGTTATTGCATACCGTTTTTCTACCTTCATTACCCACTTATTTAGACCATTCTAAGACTATTTTCTTCTATGGCATTTCCTCCACAAATGCCCCATTTCCAAGATAGGGCATATTCAAATGGGGCATTTTGAAATTAGCCTGACCTTACCTGACCTTACCTAACCTAACCTAGACCACATCAGACTACCGGGACCTAACCTGGCCAAACTACCGGGACCTAACCTGGGCAAACTACCAGGAAAACGGTAATTCTTTCAATAATTACCAATATTTTTGTACATTATTTTCTTGAGCTCTTGATTCCTGCTCCAGTATCAAACACCATTGTCATATTGATTCTCATTATTGTCCTATAGAGTTTCACTTTTGTCAAATTGATTTTCATTATTGCCATATTTATTTTCAGATTGGTAGAATATTTTTGTAATCCAGTATCAAACACCATTGTCATATTGATTCTCACTATTGTCCTATAGAGTTTCAGTTTTGTCAAATTGATTTTCATTATTGCCATATTTATTTTCTGATTGGTAGAATATTTTTGTAACTTATTTTCTTGACGTCTTGATTCCTGCTACGGTATCAAACACCATTGTCATATTGAATCTCAGTATTGTCCTATTGAGTTTCAGTTTTGTCTAATTGATTTTCATTATTGCCAAGATAGGGCATATTCAAATGGGGCATTTTGAAATTAGCCTGACGTTACCTTACCTGACCTTACCTAAACCGCATCAGACTACCGGGACCTAACCTGGGCAAACTACCGGGAAAACGGTAATTCTTTCAATAAATACCAATATTTTGTACTATATTTTCTTGAGCTCTTGATTCCTGCTCCAGTATCAAACACCATTGTCATATTGATTCTCATTATTGTCCTATAGAGTTTCACTTTTGTCAAATTGATTTTCAATATTGCCATATTTATTGTCGTCAACCGGAGTCGTGAAAAATGTCGTTTACCAGGAGGCACTTCAGTAAAATGCTTAGTGACGCAATTAATAGAAAAAGAAGGAAATATTATTAATTATGCTAATATTAGAATGATGGAGTTATTGAATGAGGGAGAAAGATTGATATAATAAACATTTAAAAACGACTAATACCTCCAATTATTCACCCACCCACCTCTATTACTAATCATCCATCCATCCATTTATTTTATCTAACCACTAAACCATCCCTCCCTCTCCCCCTTCCTTCCCTCCTTCCCTTCCTTCTATCCACCCACCACCCGATCTGCTCCAAACCGCCCGAAGGGCGGTGGAAGGGCGGCCGCAGGCCGCCAGCCCTCCGCAGGAGCTAGCGGCTCCTAGCCGCCCGAAGGGCGGCGGAGCAGCTAGTACCTATATATACGAGAACTGAGATTGGTTATTGAGGAAGATTGGGACTGTATAGGATACTTATAATAAGAGAAGGATGATGTGTATTTTTTGTGACCATATTTATTGTTGTCAAAGTAAATAGTAGTAATGATATTCAGCTTTGGATGGCGTTGAAAGGTAAGACTAATATTAGGGTAAAAATAGCTGATGTTAATAATAATAGTGATAATGATGATGATAATAATAATAAGAAATAAGTACGGTATTTGATTGATTGAATGATAATGAAAGATGGGTTAGAATGACTTGATATGATAACTGTAGAAGGATATGTGTAGCTTGGATAAGGAGACAATGTGAGGAAAGGAGATGAGGTGAGGTAGAACACGAAAGAAGAGAAAGAGGGAAAGTGAGGAATGAAGGGAGATGAAAGAAGTGAATGAGAGGAAAGAAGGAAAGGCGAGGGAGTGAGAGACCGAGAGAGAAGGCAAGTGAGGAAGGAGGAAAGGTGAGGAGGGAGGAAGGAAAAGTGAGGAGGGAGGGAGATACTGGGAGGAGGGGAGAGAAAGAGATAACAAGAGGGAGGAGGGAGAGACGGAGAGACAAAGAGGGAAGGGGAGGTGGTAGGAAAGTAGAGAAAGAGGGAATGTATGTGTGTTTGTGTGTGTGTGAGGGGGATACAAAACACAGCCTCGTGACTCCTATGTGACGTTCAGCACCAGTTCTTACCTCTCTCTCTCTCTCTCTCTCTCTCTCTCTCTCTGTCATTTCCTTCCCTTTAGTCTTTCTCTCTCTTTAGTTTCGTCTCCTCTCATCTCATTCTTCCATCTTTCTTCTTCCTTCCTCACTTCCTTTTTATTCTCATGCTCCCAATTCTTGTCTCCATTTTTTTTCTTCACCTCATGATTATTTCCTTTCTTCACTCACCCTCTCAGTCTCTTCTCTCTCATTATCTCTCACCCTCTCCTCTCCCATTATCTCTCTCCATATTAGTCTGTATCTCCTTGTGTATCTCCATTTTTCCAGCAGGTTTTTTTTCTCTTCCTCTTCTTCTCCCTTTCCTCTTCCCCTGCCATTTCTCCGTCTGTTTTCCTCTTCTTTCTTTCTGTTATTCCTCCATTCTTCCTCCCCATTCTTATTCCTTTCTCCCTCCTTATTTTCTTCCTTCTCTCTCATTGTTCCCTCTCTTCCTCCTCCTATTTTCCTTATTTTCTCCATCCTTATTCCTTCCCTCCCTCTCCCATTCTAATTCCTTTCTCCCTTTTTATTCCTTCCCTTCCCTCTCCCCTCCCTTGCATTCCCTCCCTTCCCTCTTCCATTCCTTGCATTCCCTACCTTCCCTCTTCCATTCCTTCCCTTCCCTTCCCTCTCCCCTCCCTTCCCACTCCCCTTCCTTGCATTCCCTCCCTTCCCACTCCCCTTCCTTGCATTCCCTCCCTTCCCACTCCCCTTCTTTCCATTCCCTCCCTTCCCACTCCCCTTCCTTTCATTCCCTCCTTTCCGGATGCACTCCTCTCTCTTCTCTTGATATGGTAACAGAAGGAGGGGGAGGAGAGGGGGAAGTGGCAGGAGAAAGTCGTATAGAGGAGGTGGTAATGGGAGCTGAAGGGAAGGGGAAGGGGGACGACTGCAAGATGACCCCACCCCATATTTCCCATACCTCTTCCCACCCCTTCCCCCATCTTTCGATCCAACTTCCCTTCTTCCCATCTTTCCCTAAGATTTCCCTTCATCTTCCCTCCTCCGCCACATCTCTCCCTCCACCTCCCCATCTTTCCCTCCACCTCCCCATCTTTCCCTCCACCTCCCCATCTTTCCCTCCACCTCCCCATCTTATTTACCTCCATCTCCCCTTCTCTCCTTCCACCTCCCCATCCTTCCCTTCACCTCCCCATATTTCCCTCCACTTCCCCCATCTCTCCCTCCTCCTCCCCATCTCTCCCTGCATCTCTCCATCTTTCCCTCCACCTCCCCATCTTCTCTCCATCCTCCACCTCTACATCATCTTCTCTCCCTCCTCCACCTCCCCATCTTCTTCTCTGCTCCACCACCACCACCACCTGCTCCCTGCTTACCTGGTCTCTCCTCCTGGCTTCACCCTTGGTTGAGCGGGTAATGGCGTGCTTAACTCGACCTCCTGTTTGCACTGCCCATGGGGGTTGCTCTGCTCTCTCTCTCTCTCTCTCTCTCTCTCTCTCTCTCTCTCTCTCTCTCTGTATGTGTGTGTGTGTTTATTTGTTTGACTCTATTCATGTCTATCTATCTCTCTCTGTATATATATCTTTCTTTATCTTGATATGAATGAAGAACGTGAGGTAGTTGTGAATAAGAGGTGGAGTAACATTAGTGGTGGTTAAGTATTGTAGGTTGGTATGTAACGTAAGGGAGGTAAATGGATGATGGGTGAAGGGAAGTGGGATGAGAGAAGAGAAGGGAACGAAAGAGAGAAGTGAGGTAAGGAAGAAAGTGGGTCGGGGTGGTGTAAAATGGAATGTTGGTGTGGAGAGAGAGAGAGAGAGAGAGAGAGAGAGAGAGAGAGAGAGAGAGAGAGAGAGAGAGAATATGTTGTAACACCTAATAACCATACACACAAAGACAAGCAGACAGAAACGAGCAGGTAGGCAAGCAGATAGCGTTGAGAAAAAAGCAGGAAGAGACTAAATTAAATCAGCTCTGTGTGTGTGTGTGTGTGTGTGTGTGTGTGTGTGTGTGTGTGTGTGTGTGTGTGTGTGTGTGACCCTAAGTCAAATAGTTAGTTATAGGGGAAGATTTTTTTTTTCTTTTTTTTTCTTTTTTTTTTTTTTTAGGGAGACGGGAGTGTTACTTTGCCATCTATGTACTCTCAGCCAAAAGGAGGAGCCGACTTATTTTTGTTCTTAATTCTTTTTTTTTTTTTTTAGGCGGTGTTATCAGAAATATCTCCCTTTGTTGTCGGTCTGTCTCTCTGTAGATTCAAATTCTCGGTTTTCACTTTAGCCACTTTTGCAATTTTTTTTTTTTTTTTTTTTTTTTTTGTAGAGACTGGATGCTGTGTATGTGTGTGTGGTTTAGTGTGTTGTATATGTGTTTCGTGGTGCTTTTTACTATGTGTGTGTGTGTGTGTGTGTGTGTGTGTGTGTGTATGTGTACGGTATGTTGTGTGTGCTTGAGAATTTGTTGTGCGTGTGTGTGTATATATCTGCTTAGTTATTTATTAATTTATTTTTATTTTTTCAATGTGTGTTGTTTGAATGTTATGGTGGTGTTTTGTTATCACACTCATGCATTACTGTTTGTTCAAGTGTATTGAGGTCAGTAGGTGTATGTTATTGTAGCTTGTTATTGTCTGCTGTTATTTGAGTTCTAATGTTATTTATATGTCATAGATTGTTATTGTCTGCTGTTATTTGAGTTCCAGTGTTATTTATGTGTCCAGTATATAGGTGTGTGTTGATAGTTCAGTGCTTCGTTTGTTTACACATAATATTTGTATAATTGGTTCATTTTATAGTTTGGTTTTGCTATGTGGTGTGTTGCAAGAAATTGTATGTATGTTACTGTATTATGATTATTGTGTATGGTATATGACGGGCCATATGTAGGAACAGTATGTATGTTTATATGTATGTATAGGTCACGTACGTAAAACTTAATATAATATCTAATTTTCAAAGTATAACGAGATACAATTACCATAATGTCTTTAGTATTTGTGAGGTTAGTAAAATAAACTTATGGTATTTCCAGTTCATACCGTCAGTGGGGTTTTTGTGGGGGTTTTTATATCAGTTTCCTGTCTGTTCCAGGGTAGTATGTGTACGTGTGTAAATGTGTACATGTGTGTGTGTACATTGTGGAGTGTGTATGTGTGTGTAAACATTGTGTTGTGTGTAAATGTGTACGTTGTATGTGTGTATGTATGTGTGTAGATACTTGAATGTGCGTGTATGCGAGTCCGCGTTTGTGTGTAGATGAAGAGGGAAGGTCGGTGGTGGTGTTGTTGGGGTGGTAAAAGGACACTGACACTACATCTCCACCACTGGCACCAACACTAACACTAACACCAACATCACCACTGGCACCACCACCACCAACAATAACACCAACATCTCCACCACTGGCACCACTACCACCAACACTAACAATAACACCAACATCTCCACCACTGGCACCACCAACATCAACACATACCACATACACACATATATATCCACTTCCACTCAATATAGTCGTATTAGTTGTCTTTTACACTTAAAATTTCGCTGATTCCTAAAAACAAAATGTTAAAACACCAAAGTTCACCTTGACTTGCACATTTACCTTACAACAACCGCAACATCTTCAACACAATTACTCATTTTTCCAAGACTTTATATATTATTATATGATTAATATAAAGGATAGATTGGGAACTTAGTTAATAATACTTGAGTGGGTAGATGTGGTAAAAGAGATAAGGTATACAATGTGTGTGTGCGTATACATTTTTACATATGGTTGAATGTATGTATGTATACGAGGTATGTATATTGTACAGTTTGTATGGGTTAAGGCAGGGCGGGACTGAGCAAGGCAAGGGGCAGGTAACAGAGGTAAGGCAACAACCTTGAGTCGACCCTGCCTCTTCTTTTACCCTCACTCACCTTCTTCCTTTACTCCATCCACCGCTCATTCCTTCACATACTCAATTTGCTATTCTTTGATTCACAGACCCATCTCTTGTTCGTCTTTGATTCACAGATTTATCTTTTTTCTTGTCTTTGATTCACTCCCTCGGTAAATTTTATGACCATTGCTAATAAAGTACCTCAAATCCCACAAACAGCTTCTCCATATCTTAAAATACCTTTGGGGTTCGTCACAATAACTCTTATTATCATACGTCAGATATGCGTCATCATGGTCAATAGAATTCCTTTAATGTGCGTCAACCAGTGCACTTTAATTAAATGCCTGAAATGTGCATCGACAAGTTAGCCTTGCCAAAATTTGAGTGAAAGTAACAAGTGAGGAAAGAATAATACAAATATAAAATAAACCAAAAGTGTTCATTCACTCGAGAAAACCACCGAACCGGACTAGTGGTGGTGGTGGTGGTGGTGTTGGCGGGACGGTGGTGGAGGATAAAAAACTAGGAGCGTTATTGGTTCTGTAGCAGCTTGTGTGTGCTCACACCTGCCTCGCTACCTACCTGTCTGTCTGTCTGTCCATGTTTTGTTGGAGAAAACCTGGCCTTGTGTGTTAACTACTTCACTTGGATGGATGGTTGTGTTAATTAGGTCTGATGTTGTGTTAGATACCTTGGTTAGATGAATGGTTAGTGTATTAATTAGAGCGGACTTAAGAGGGAGGTTCAGTGTTGGTAAATCTGGAGCAACTGATTCCTCAAAACAAATCCAAGCAACAACTATTATATTATTTTTGTTCATATGATCCTTCTTCCTGGCATACTATGGAGGAGAAATCAAGGCCCTCTAATGTACCCAAATAATATATCCTCAATAAATACGCGGTTGTTACAAGAGGTAATAATACCTTCTACGACGTGGGGGATACAAGATCTAATACCAGGTTGTTCTATAAAGACACCTACCAAACCTACCAACCTCCTTTGAGAACACGTTGAATACCAGAATACTAATAGCTACCACCAGACATTGGATAGGTACCCCACCAAGCTGTTCTGTTGGGTAATTGCTTCTCACTTGGATACTTATCATTGATGTTAGTGGCTTCCTGTTCTACCAGCCAGTAATCACACTCTTACCACATTATCGGTGAAGCAGGTATCACTGGGGCATGTTTTTCTTCGTCCTAAGGCTTTCTACGTCCTCCAACCCCGTTTTATGAGGTGTAAAGAACAACGAGGAATTTGAGAGGTAAATTTAGCTCCAGATCGGAGGTTAATTGACGGAAAACGGAGGAAAAACTTGCCATTACTCTTACCTCCAGTTTGGCCTCCTCTACTTCCGTTCACACACACACAACACCCACCCTTACCTTCAGTTCGGCCTCTCTCTCTCTCTCTCTCTCTCTCTCTCTCAGAGGCTACCAATGTTGTTATCTGATACAGTTCTGCTACCTGTCTTTAACTTGGGTACCTGGCTCGCATCCTCTTACCTAACTACTACCGTACCTGGCTGGTTACCCGGTGTGCCTTCTAACTGTCTGTTTTACCTGCATCGTACAGTCGTGGCCAAAATATCCCAACAAGCATTTTCCAAAATATCCCAACAAGCATTTTTTTTGCTCTGATATTATAAATGTTTGGAAAGTGTAACAATATACATGAATGTTTTGAGAGAGTAACGATATGCATTTGCATTTACTTCATCCGTTATATTTGTACTCTGAATGAAACGGTATTTATTTTTTTAAAGGAAGTGTACTCTTCCTCTCGTACACCCGGATAATTGTCATGTCAGCTGTCCCACTACCGGTACTAGGATATAATTACCATTCTAATTGCCGGCATGATATCTATCTGAGAGAGAGAGAGAGAGAGACCTTACGGTCCACACGAGATGACCTGATTAGAGGATTACTGGTAGAGAATATAATACTCCCCAGTGATAGTCGTAGATAAGGATAGCAAAGTAGAAGGCTCTCTCCCACCCTCCACTCCCTCTGGCCTGAGCCGTACAGGAAATCATGTCAGAAGTTATCACCTTGTGGGGTTGGTAGAAATACGCCCCAAGGAAATTTTATAGGAAAGGCAGAAAGTAGGTGAAATTGGGCAAACTCAACACCTGTAATGGAGAAAGTTATTCATAAATAAACGTTGTTAATTGGGGATTAGACGCAAGGTGTTTATCTAAGCGATGGTTGAAGCTGTCTACGGTGTTACAGTCTATTACGTTACGGGGAAGCCCATTCCATAAGTTGACGACTCAGTTAAAAAAGAAGTTTTTTTATTCGTGTGAGTCCTATGATTTTGCATCCGTTTCCTCTCGTGTAATTTGATTGGTCGATAGTGAACTATTTATTGCAATCCATATTGTCTATGCCTTTGATAATTTTGAATACCTGGATTAAGTCGCCTCTTAATCTACGTTGTGTTAATGGGAATAGATTTAGTTCACTTAGCCGCTCCTTGTACGTTTTGTTCCTTAGACTTGGTATCATTTTAGTAACCCTACGTTGGACTCGTTCTAATATTGCTATATCTTTCTGGTAGTACGGGCACCAGGCTTGAACACAGTATTCTATAAGGGGATGGACCAAGGAATTATACAGAGTAAGGATTGTGTCTTTAGACTTATACTAGAATGCTCTGCCAATATAGCCAATCAATTTATTTGCTTTCTTAATTACTTCCGTACACTGCTGACTGGGTTTTAGGTTACTTGATACTGTTACCCCTAAGTTTGTCTCTCGGTCTATGCTTTTGAGTTGATTATCATTCAACGAGTAGTTTGCAAATACGTTACGATGTCCGATGTGGAGAACTTTACATTTATCGGCATTAAAGGACATTTGCCAAGTTTTCACCCAATTTGACAATTTATCGAGAGTATCTTGCATTTCTTTAGTCTGCGCATCAGTGAGTACTGTATTGGCAAACTTCGATATTATGGATGAGAGGCCTTCGTCTATGTCGTTTATGTAAACTAGGAATAGAATTGGTCCCAAAACTGACCCCTGTGGCACCCCTCTTGTAACGCCAGTCCAACTAGATTATTTTCCATTTATTACAATGAGTTGTTTTCGGTTACTTAGCCAGTTCTCTATCCATCTTACTGTATCGCCTTGGATTCTGTGTAATTTTAGTTTAGTTATTAAACGTTTATGGAGAACTTTGTCAAAGGCCTTTTGGAAATCTAGATAAATTATGTCTACTGCTTTACTCTTATCATATTAATTGAAAATGTAATTTAAGAAGTCTAATAGGTTCGTTAGGCAAGAACGTTTATTACGAAAACCGTGTTGAGTGTCTCTGAGTAAGTTGTTTTCTTCTAAGTGATTTGTAAGTTTATATCGTATGAGTGTCTCTAGCATTTTGCATACAACTGAGGTTAGGCTGATAGGGCGATAGTTGCTTGGTAGAGATTTGCTGCCGTTTTTAGATATTGCTGTTACGTTAACGAGCTTCCATTCGTCATGTATTGTTCCAGTGTGCAAAGAATAATTAAAGAGCAGAGTCAGAGGTTTAACTATTTCTCTTTTTGCTTCCTTTATTACGCGAGGGAAGGTGACTTATTTACATTTAGTTTTTCAATACATTTTATTACGTCATTTTCTGTTATGCTGATATTACTTAATACTTCGTGTTTCCGTTTTGGACTGTTGTTTCTGCTGGTATATCATTCGGGTTTTCTGTAGTAAAGACTGATTCACTCTTCATCTGTGGTAAAGTCGCCATTCTCGTCAAATAGTGGTCCGATAGTTGACGTGAGTACTTTCTTATGCCGAAAATAACTGTAGAACTCTTTCGGGTTTGTCTTACTTTGATTTGCAATGTGTTTTTCAATGGTCTTTTTACTCTGTTTGATTAACTTTTTGGCTTTTCTTCATAAGTCTGTAAACTTGGCCCGCTCCTCATTGTCGTCTGAGGTTTTTAATCTATTATGGTCGTTCTTTTTGGCGCATAAGCAGTCAGCTATCTCTTTACTCCACCACTTGGGCTTTAAATTTTGTACTGAACGTTGATTTTTTAATAGTATGCTTTCCTTCACCGCGTTTGTGTATGCATTAGTGAAAAAGTCCCATTGTGTATTAATGTCAATAGTGTTGCACATACATTTCCAGTCGGTATCCTTTAGTATCGCTCTGAGCTTGTAAAATCATATGATCTTTCCAAAAGAGGGGGATTTTTTTGTAGCTACAATTTATTTAGCCTCTATTGAAATTTATACTGAATGTGATTATGCGATGGTCGCTATTATTAAGAGAGAGAGAGAGAGAGAGAGAGAGAGAGAGAGTGAGTGGGGGGAGGGGACCTGATGGAGAGAGAATAAGAGGGTTAAGGGACATGGAAGAGGGGCGCTTTGGAGGGGATCTGGTAAAATGGTGGTCTGGGTAATTGTTGTTGTTGCCCAGTTATGATCATGCATGTCTTAAACTTCACTGACCCTACTGACTACCTCCCCCCCCCCACTCCCTACTTGCTGACTACTTCCCTCCCCTCCCCCCCTTGCTACTTCCCTCCCCCCTGACTACTTCCCTCCCCTCCACCTTGCTGACTGACTCCCCCCCCCCCTCCCCCTTGCTGACTGACTCCCCCCCTCCCCCTTGCTGACTGACTCCCCCCCTCCCCCATGACTACTTCCCCCCCCTCCCCCTTGCTGACTGACTCCCCCCCCTCCCCCTTGCTGACTGACCCCCCCCCCCCATCCTGCCGACTCTCTCCCCTCCCTCTCACCCTGCTAATTGACTCTATCCCCATTCCCCCTCCATGCTGACTGACTACCGATCACCACAAACAACAACACCACAGGCTAAATTAATCTACAGTACCACAGCCCATTATTACTTTCACTCTACCTACCTTTATTGACTCCGTTGAAAAAGTGGAATAGTACAACAACAGTCCCATTGTGTTTCATTCCTCCTCTTTCTTTCATTTCGTCTCTTTGGGCTATTGAGTTGGTGTCGTGTGATTTTTTCCTCCCTTCTCTTCTTAAATTTTTCTTAGTCTCTTTGGTTTATCTGGTTGGTTTATTGGTAGAGCGTTCGTCAAGCATCACTTTGTTCTCAGTTCGATTCTCTCGGCTACACTAAGCTTAAACCTGGGGTAGGGAGTGGTAGGAAGCGTCCCCCTATAACATCACTGATATACATGGTCGGTGTGGTCTAGCTCAGTCTTTTTATATCTTCCATTCCCTTCCTAATTTAATCGCTTTCTTTTCCAGCCCCCTTTCCCTTGCTCTCCTCTTCCTTTACTAGCCTCAACTTTCTCCCTTCTGTTGCCATCTCCTCCCTCTCTATGCAATATTTCTTGCTCTTTATAATTTTAGCTTCCTCTCTTTATCTCCCCTTCATTCCCTACCTACTTCCTTGCCAATTATTTTTACCTTTCCTTTCTTGTGCCTTTCCCATCCGTGGCACTTACTTGACCTGCCCCCCCCCCCCACTACCTATGCTGGGTTGGGTGGGGGTGGTTGTGTGTAGGTCACTAGTTAGACGGGAACAGATCACCGGTTCAGGTCCAGGTCACTTACTCCCTACTTCCCCAGACCCACCACTACCACTACCTTCACTACTGCACGACTTTTACCACTACTACCACCACCACCACCAACACCCTCATTCCTCTTGATAGTTGAAAGTACCACTACCACCACTGCCACTACCACTTCGTTATTCTTTTCTTAAACTTCTACCACCTCTTCCCTTTCTCTTCAACTTACTATAACCCATTACTTACATGCACTACTCCACAACCCTACCCTACTCAACCCTCCAGAAGCCAACCATTCCATAAACAACCCTAGCCATGCCCTACCCCACACTACAGCACACCAGATGACCGGTTTAAGCCCAGGTCACTGCTCTAGGCCTCATTCTTTCACCACCACCACTACTTCGTCTTTCCTCCTTCATCGTCCTCTCCCCCTCCTCTCCTCTGCCTCTTCTTCCTTCATCTCATAGCCCCCATCTTTCTTATGTAGGATTCCATCACCACTCTTCACCTTAGTCTGTAAAGTAATGCACTGTGTTACTCAAGACAATGAACTGCATCTGGAAACCAAGTGCAAAATACTGCCATCATAAGATTGCTTACCTTTATGGCTAATTGTGAATGGAAGGTGTGTGTTTGAAATTCGATTTGAGTTATCATTGTATGGCTGTTTATGTGTGCCTTAATGGAAGTTACCAATAGATATAGATAGAATGAGTACCACTTCACACACACACACACACACACACACACACACACACACACACACACACACACACACACACACACACACACACACACACACACACGAGTGAGGTAAAGGTGTGTGTGGTATCCCATGGAGGTGGCAGTGATGGCTGGTATGTCACATGGACGTGTCTGATTGTCAACTTCAGTCCACCACTAAAAGGTTGATGTCAAGACGCCGGTATCACACAAATTCATTCTCTGTTTTTCCTTCCATACTTGGGCTTCACATCGGCATGTTAACCTTTCAGCATGCCCAGAATATAATGAAGTTAGTGTCAAGTGTCGTAGTCTTGAGTCAGACCAAAGACAGACTTGGGTACATTGATAAAGCACTACGATCGCGAAGATGATACTTGTGTTTGGTTAGTCTGAAGTAATTAATAACATCATTATCATAACCATAGATAGTCAGTCCATTACAGTTTTCTCAGTCTGTTGTGGACTCGTTAATGCCCGTCTCTATCTACGTGTAAATTGCTAACTGTTACAAAGTGGGAACTGGCACCTTAGCTTAGACGTTTGGGTTTTGAAAGGACCCTCATGATTAGGTCTTTTGCTCGACGTTTCACCAATTCCTCATGCTGTACTGTGTGTTTGTGTGTATGTGTGTAAGGAACGGGAGGGGAGGGGGTAGATGTGAATGTACGTGTATGTGTAGGTTTGTTAGTAGGGAGAGAAGGAGAAGGAAGGTTAGGGAGAGGGGGAAGTCGTAAAGGCTTTATGAGGGTCCAGCCGGCCTATGTCGTGACCCGTAGTCGATGTTTGGTCCACCTCACTACTCACACCTGTACACACACACATCCCATACACACATGTACACCCACTCATACACACCTGTACGTACATCTATCCATGAACACCTGTTTATCATAACCCGCACCTGCACACCTCGGTCTTCTTTCTCATACACTCGTACCGGTATAAGTCACACCTGCATCTGACACACACACACACACACACACACACACACACACACACACACACACACACAGAGTCGTATACCTTTTCTCACTCGCCTGTAAACCCATTCCCAACACACACACACACACACACACACACACACACAC
>JAWQEG010002658.1:47500-50000 GCA_033782935.1 Petrolisthes cinctipes | reverse complement strand
GGCGACTCCACCAATCACGGTTAAGGGGGTAATTCACTTTTGTTACATTGAAGTGCCTTGATTCCTCCAAAGTATGCCAGGAAACAGGACCATATGAACAAAAATTATGATGTTGTTATGTTGCTTGGAATAGTTTGGAGGAATCAGTTGCTCCAGATTTACCAACAGTGTACTTCCTCCTTAATTAAGTTGGTAGTATTCTCTTGTGGTCAGACTGAGGGCTACTGATTCCTCCAAACCATTCAATAAAACAAAAAAAAATCTCCTTTATTACAGTAATCTGGTTCCTTGCATAGTTTGGAGCATTCAGAAACCCTACAATTTGACCATAACAGAAAATTTAAATTAACTTTTGTTACTTTGGAGTGCCATGATTCCTCCAAAGTATGCCTGGAAACAGGACCATATGAACAAAAATAATGGTGTTGTTCTGTTGCTTGGAATAGTTTGGAGGAATCAGTTGCTCCAGATTTACCAACAACACAAAATTTCCCCCTTAAAGGCCCTGTGTGATATTGGCACTGGAAATTTACCCTCAGACAGACAGAGTGAAAAAATAGATATAATAATAATAAAGAGACTGGTAGGTGTGTTTTAGGTATACCCAATGCATACTGTAGTTAACCGGTGAAGTACTGTATGTCTTTTGTTTCTGTTCCCAGGGAGAATCATTGCGAGATCGAACGCAGGTGTGTCCTCACTCTCTTGTTCACTCTTCCTGCTCTCTCTCTCTCTCTCTCTCTCTCTCTCTCTCTCTCATCAAGTGTTATTTAGTGTTTATCTAATCTGTTCCTTCTGATTTGTGGTTTTTTTATAGATACTGTATTATTATAGTGTGCTAAAAAGTAAGTTCTTCCTCTCTCCAATTCCTTCTTCCTTTCCCTGTTGGTAATTGTTATTGCATTGGTACTCTCCTTTTCAGATTCTTAACTCAACCTTTCCCCTCTCCTTAGAACTACCATTTTCGTCTTCCCTCGTTCACATCTTTGTTTATAGTTTAACATTTCAGTCGTACATTTCAATTTAATCTCACTTCTACTTACCTCAAGCAACATTCATTCCTCTACTCCATCCTCCTTCTCTTCCAGTTTCTTCCTCCTCCTTCCCATTCCCATTCTACAGTACATAATTATCCTCTTTCTTCCTTCCTCCTCACCCTACTTCCTTTATTCCCTCCTCCTCCTCTTCCAGTTTCTTCCTCTTCTTTCCCACTCCCAATCTACATCTCATTCATCCTTCCTCCTCACTCAACCTCCTATTCTTATTTCTCCCATCACCTTACCAACCTTCCTTTATTGTAGTCAATATATCAGATGTCAACAAACCCCTTATGGGAAGTATATCAACATGTCATCCTCTGTTATCTCTTCTTTATTCATGGTGATATGGTGTCGACGAACGGAGGGGGTCATCAATTTTTTCAAACTATATTCACTAGGGTACAGAACATCTTGTTAGTGTAATTCCATTCAGTTTCATATTCTTTCCTCAGTCCACAACCAGTATCAAAATAATCTATGGAGTACAGTAGTGAGATAGGGGAAGGTTACACGCTGAGAAAGGAGTAAGGGGCGGTGGGGAGGGCAAGGAGCAGCTACACATTGAATAAATCTACGGTTTAGTTTTGCCCTGTCTCGTTGGAAGGATGGAGTTGATGCAAATTTCACTCTCCAAAACTAAACCCTTCCCTTATTAGCACCTCTGACCTTCACAGTGTTTACCTACATTATCTTCCCTTTATATGCCCTGCCCTGCCCTGCCATATGTAGCCTACCTTATACCCGAAACTTAACTACTACATCTTTTACTCACGTCCTCTATCTTACCATACCCTACCCTGTCATTTCTCTACCTTATCCCACCTTACCCTTTCCACACCCATCATAAACCAACTTACTCTTAATTCACCTTCAGTCTTATCGTAACTTCTCATCTCCCTACACTCTTATCATACCCAAGTCCTTCCCTTCCCAACCCAAACTAACCCTGTGTAACCCATCCTATACTAACCACGTGGCACCAAGTCCAGTCATGCACTCTCAAACCTATTCACCTCGTCCAGGAAAGTATAGTAAAGTTTCTCAGAATTTTCAGTATTCATTTTGCATCATACAGTTACCTTAATATTTCGATGACGTTTATCACCTTGCCCTTCATATCTTAGATTAGTTTTATATATATTATTTTTTTGTATCACAGTTTTGCGTTATTTGGCCAGTTCACTAAAAATCTATCTCTCTGTTTATCTACTTACACCTGTCTATCAGTGTCTATCCATCCATATATCTGTCCATCTGTCTAAAAGCATGATCATTATCTCTAGGAGCATGTGAAGTAGACGAGATGCATGACTAGGGTTGTTATTGTTTTTGTTGTCATATTTCTCTTTGGTGTGGAATATTGTGAGTGAGGATGTGAGTGAAGGAATTACTCGTATGTAGTAACTGTCTGAGAAGTTATTGATTGATGTTATGAGTGATTTTTGATTGATTGATTGAGA
>JAWQEG010002658.1:0-45000 GCA_033782935.1 Petrolisthes cinctipes | reverse complement strand
AAAGTAATTAACACACGACAATTATTTTTATTTACATAATGGTTTTGGTTCAATCACTCCCTAGGCAGCCCTGCAACACCTTGGAATGAAACGGAGGACTTAAATAGACAGATGCGAAATTATTGCCCATGATTATTCTCTTGTATGCAGTTTGTTAGTTAGTTAGTTGAAGTGGAGACAAAGGAGGAGGAGGAGGAGAAGAAGAAGAGGAGCTGTAGGGTGAAGGAGGTGCAACACAAATGACGTATTCTTTTGTGTTGTTTGTGCTTCGTGCCTGGAAGGGTGTAGAAGGAGGAGAAGAAGAACCGTGTCTGTCTGTGTGTGTATGTGTGTGTGTGTCTGACCCCTTCTCCCCTCCCCCAACACACACACACACACACACACACACACACACACACACACACACACACACACACACACACACACACACACACCTGGCTGCTTGGTTCTTATCTCTCATTATTATCATTATTATTATTGTTGTTGTTGTTGTTGTTGTGGAGGTGTGCAAGTCCAGGGTTTGGAGTCTGTCACCCCTCGACCCTTTACTTGTGTTCTCATAAATCCTTGTGTCACGTTTGTCTTTCATCCATATATACATTGTCCCTCCTTCCCTCACATACATACACGTTCTTTTGTACCCTTAATAATCTTCATGCCTTTTATATATTATTTTATTTTTCATTCATAAATTGTATAAATTAAAGGTACAGTCGAGGAACAAAGTAACTGAGAGCGCACACACACACACACACACACACACACACACACACACACACACACACACACACACACACACACACACACACACACACACACACAGAAAGACAGTAAAGTATATTTATTCCAGCTGATTAAACAAAGGTCATGAGGGCAGGATAGCAACAACAAACGCAGAAGTTAAAGCCAAGAGGTTTTGCCACATAATCCCATCATTCCGAGTGAGCGCTTCTTGTGTGTGTGTGTGTGTGTGAGAGAGAGAGAGATTCAGGTATAGTGGGTGAATATGAAGATAAAATATTTATAAATGTATGGCATAATAATAATAATAATAATAATAGCGTTGATTAGTTAAATGCATATAAACCATTAGTGGTATTATGATGCTCTGAATGAGAGAACTAATAGTACGGTACTTAATTATTAACTCGGTATTTGAAAGACAGTGTACCATTACCTTGACATTTACAGTCTCATATACTTCATTAGGTGTTCTCAGACATAAATGGTAAGAGTTAAGACAAATTAAATATATACTGTACTGTGTTTGGTGTTTTGTTTCTTAGTGTTGGTAAATCTGGAGGATCTGAATTCTCTAAGCTATTCCAAGCAACTGGATACCATTATTTTTATTACTCTAGTTCTGTTTTCTGGCGTACTTTGGAGGAATCAAGGCACTCTAATCTACCCAAAGTCTTATTCTGTATATACTGTATATTATACTCCCGTTAAGAAAGAGTTAACTGTACCAACCAAACCAAACCAACGAGTGGAGTCAATCAGGCAGTCAGCCAAACATTAACCCAAGAGAGGACGAGGGGTGGGAGGGAGGGTTTAGTCAGTTATGTATTCAAGCAGTACACACACACACACCGTCTCTACATTACATACACACACACAAGCAGCCCTTCCCGTCTCTACACACACACACACACACACACACACACCGTCTCTACATTACATACACACACACAAGCAGCCCTTCCCGTCTCTACACACACACACACACACCGTCTCTACATTACATACACACAAGCATCCCTTCCCGTCTCTACACACACACACACACACACACACACACACACACACACACACACACACACACACACTGTCTCTACATTACGTACACACACACAAGCAGCCCTTCCCGTCTCTACACACACACACACAAGCAGCCCTTCCCGTCTACACACACACACACACACACACACACCAGCTGGCTACTTTCTTCCACACACTGCACTCACTCACTCACTCACCCTAACTTAGTAACTCGAGTAAGCTTAATGTTTTAATGTGTACTTAGATTAGATTAGATTCACTTGTCTAATAACTGTCGCTGGAGTGTGATTTGGTGGTCAGTTAGTTGGTCAGTTAGGTAGCTCTATATTATATTTTCTTTCTTTATATATAACATGGTGAAATATTACGCTCTCTCACATTACTTTCATCTCTCCTTCTATTTTCTTTCTTATATATACCGTATATCATGATGAAATATTACTCTCTCTCTCTCTCTCTCTCTCTCTCTCTCTCTCCTCTTTATTTTTTTCCTTACGATCTCTAATACATGGTGAAATTTAACGCTCTCCCCTCGTCCATCTCACTAATTGTCTTGTTTCGTAAATGTTATGCAGATTTCGTTGGAGGTCGAGGGAAGGTTGTACTGCAGGTTGTTGTGTAAAGAGAATAACTGTATCAAACGAGTGAATATTATGAATTACGTACCTTGCATATATTTTGTCGGTCTATTTGCTTTTGTTGGCTGTTTGGGAGTGTAAAAAGCAGGATGTGGGGGGGGGGGGAAGGAGAGAACAGGAAGGGAAGGGTTGGTTAAGGGAGTAATACACTTTTGGTACATTATATCGCTTTGATTTCTCCAAAGTATGCCCGGAAACAGAATCAGAATGACAATAGTTATGGTGGCCTGTTATTGTTTGGAATAATTTAAAGGAATGAGTTCCCTCAAGATTACCACCAACACTACATGTACTTTCCCCTTTAAGGATGTGTGTGCAATAAAGGAACAATGAAACTATATCAAGCGTGCAAATATAAGTACATTTTACTGACGTTGATTCGCTACTATCATAAGGCCATTTGCATTTGTTTGGTTGTGGTGGGAAAGTAGCCTAGAAGGGAGGGAGGCGAGCTGTGTGAAGAGAGAGAGAGAGAGAGAGAGAGAGGGAGGGGTAAAGGTTGTGCGTAGTGCATAGTAGGATAATGCAGGATGTGGTGGGAGAAGTTATAGGAGGAAGAAGGATGATACAAATGCAGGATGTGGCAAAAGAGACAAGAAAGGATAAATATTATGTGTGTGTGTGTGTGTGTGTAAATTGGAGTAACGGCATCAATAGACTAGATTTTGTGGTCCCGTCTGTTGGCAATTGTTTGGTTTTGTTGGTGACTTGTACTCCGGGGATAGAGTAGCCTAGTAGGAGGAGGAGGAAGAAAAAAGGATGATGCAGGGTGTGGAAAAAGGAAGAAGGATGATGAAGGGTATGGGAAAAGGAGAAAGGATGGTGCAGGATTGTGTGGTAAAAAGAGGAAGAAGAAGAATGGTGTAGAGTGTGGGAATAGAAAGAAGAATAAGGATGATGAAGAGTATTGGAAAAGGATAAAGGATTGTGCAGGATTGTGTGCAAAAAGGAAGAAGAAGAAGAATAGTGTAGAGTGTGGGAATAGAAAGAAGGAATGAAGAACAAGGATGGAAGGATGGTGTAGGATAGTGTGGAAAAAGGAGGAAGAAGAAGAATAGTGTAGAGTGTGGGAATAGAAAGAAGGAAGGAAGAACAAGGATGGTGCAGGCAAGAGTGTGTGTGGGAGAAGAGACAAGGAACACCAAGGCAGAGAGAGAGAGAGAGAGAGAGAGAGGCAGCAGGGTACGGAAGGGATGTGTTCAGGCAGGCAGGCAGGCAGGCAAGGGGGAGGGAGAGTACTTAACTGTATTGAGCGAGTAAATATATATAATGTAGCAGGTCTTGTTTTAGTCTCTTTTTACATCAGGCTCTCCTTTGTATTCTCTAACTAACTAACTAACTAACGGGTGGCTTGTCCATACTCCATAGTGTTACGTGCTGAGTGTGAGAGTACAAGAAAGGAATACAAAGGGAGAGGATACAGGGGAAATAAATATGTGTATCGTAGTTGTTTTGTATTTGCACTTTTTATTTTTTATCTTCTTTGTATGAATCAGTGTCGTTTATCATCTCTTTGTATTCATCAGCGTTGGGTGAGTGAGAAGGATAAGTTAAATGTGGGAGTATGAGGGAAGAGAAGGGATACAAGAGTTAATACACGATCGATGACTATTTTGTATTTATGTATTCTTTGTATTCGTTAGCGGTGAGAGAGAGAGAGAGAGAGAGAGAGTGTGTGTGTGTGTGTGTGTGTGTGTGTATAATCGTGTTTATCAGGTACTTTCTGTGTATTTACTGTATTTTCATTAGCGGTGTGAGTCTGTTGGTATGGATGGATGCAAGGGTGTGTGAGAGTGTGTGTGTGGGAGAAAAGAAAAGGAGTAACTGTATCGAGTGTGTGTATGTGTTGCCCGCCCGCCAGCCTGCTTCCTCCTAAGTAAGTCGTGACTGACACAGACTGGTTCACAAACCCAACACCACCACCACCACCACACCCAAACACACACACACACTTGTATTTGTGTAGTGTGTGTGTGTTAATTATATTTGTATTATAAGTATAGTGCTTGTATATAAATAAAAACACACATACATACACAGTACGCCCCTCAATTCTACCATCAGCAACGCCCTTAACACTCTTAAGTAGTACCTTCGTCAGTACTATTTTAACACTTCGTTCAGATACATTAACTAGTCTTTCCCACAAGGAAAAAAAAACTGGATGCCCTGAAAGATTATATCCCACATCAATATCAAGTACTCACATAACATAATACTCACATAACACATCTCATACTCACATAACACTTAACATACTCACAACACACAACACAATGCCCACATAGCTTATACCGCATCAATATCACATACTTACATAAGGTGGATTTTGATTCCACGGATAACACAATGTTGGGTGTAAGATTGCTTAGAGGTGGGTGATAGAGAGGGCCTAGGATTGGTGGTGGGTGTTGGGGTGTGAGAGTAAGGGGGGGCCTTGGGGATAGTGGTGGTGATGGGTGTTGGGGTGAGAGAGAGTGAGAGCCCAGCGGTGGTTGAGAGAGAGGGCAGGCCTAGGGGTGGTGGTGGGTGTGGTGGTGCAGGCGGCTGTGGAATGTGCGCGGGATGTTGTTGATGCTGGTGTCTCATTTTTGCGCGTGGCTGTAGGGCCCGTCCCCCACTACCTGTGCTGCGATCCCGTGTGTGTGTATGTGTGTATGTGTGTGGAATTAGTGAGTAATTAATCGGGCATTACTGAGTATTCGTTTGCATGTTATTGTCTTGCTAATAACTCTGGTAATGCTTCGCTAGGTACTTTGAAAACACTTGACTGTTAATAAAGTATTGTGTTTGTTGCCGTTAACTTAACTTGGCAAATGGGAGGCTATTGTTTCCTCCAAATGGTTCCATGCAACAGACTCTCTCCTTTTACTGTATGTGTTGTTTCGTGACGTAGTGTGTAGAAATCATTATCATCCAACTTGCCGGCAACTTGAAAGACTCCATAAAGGAAGTAATCTGTTGTAGCGTACTTTGCTCTCCAGTATTTACTATAAATCACATCCCCTATTCCCATACCGAGAAATATTGTTTTCTGGCATAGTTTGGAAGAATCAATAGCCCTCCAGTTTCCCACAGCAAGCCTGGATAATAAATATGTTGGTTGGTTGAAAGTAGCAGATTATATGGTTTGTAGAAGTAGAAAATATAAAAAATTGCTTGAAATTATCAGATGTTACAGGAAGATGGGAGAAATGACAGGAAATTATTAATAGTAATGGGAAGATGGTGGGAAGGAAAGTTCTGCATGGCGGGAAGTTGAGTTGAACATGGTTTGGGATAGGGGTTATGAAATAGGGTTAAAATTGGTGAGTAGGGAGAGATAAGGGGGGGGGGGAGGCAAGATGAGGTTATGCAATAGTTGTGTGTGTGTGTAAACATGAGTGGGTGTGAGGTAGGCTGGATATTAAATAGGGGAGTGTGAGTTACAGGAGTGAGGGTGTGTATGTGTGTATAATGTAGAGGTAAGCTGGTACGAAATAAAAGGTGTGTGAGTTAAAGAGGAATGAGGCAGAAAAGTGTGGGTGAGAAAGGAGTGAGTGAGGGCAGGTGTTGGGTGAGGTTGGCTAGGCTGGTATGAAGCAGATATCCCATGTCAATTCATTACTATGCAAGGATGAAGCTAAGAAAACGACCTCATCCGGTGCTCACTGCCCTGGTCCTCCTTCCCTTCCCTCACTTCATCTCATCTTATCTCTTCCTTTCTCTTCACTTAGTATCTTTTCATATCCTCCTCATCTTAACTAATCTCTCTTTGCCTCACCTCACCAAACAGTATACACATGCTTAAAATCCTCCCTCACTCCTGCAATAAAATATTAAAATAGGTGTTGACACTTAAAAAAAACCCACAATCAATGATAATTAAGGTAGTTAGAAGTCGTTACCCTCAGAAGCATCCAAATTACTGTCAAATCACTGCCGCACCAGAAAGCCGGAAAAGTCAACACTTTACCCTTTTCCTCTCATTAAAGCCTAAGCCCTCAAACCGGTCTGAAAGAGGAAGTTGAAGAAAAAAGAGTCAATTCGTCCACTTCATCGCACATTGAAGCATGACCCACTACCCACTGAAGTAGACTCACTGACATAATGATAATGATTGTGTATATACAGTACTAATATTTTATTGTCTGGTATATATTAACCCGACAGGCAGAAGGAAATACTGTACTGGTTCTGATCCCATACCTACAACTGCAATGATCTTCTGTCTTTTCTCTCCTCTCCTCTCCTGCAACCCTCGATATTTATTTAGTTTTTTTGTCGTGCTTTCTCTTTGTGAAAGCTCGATTATTAACATTAAATTTGGTTTTGGTAGCTGGTGTGGGAAAGAAGCATTGTCCTCATTCAATCCAGGGGGGGGAAGATTAATTTGAAACAGAGTACCCAAGAGTGCCTAGTTAAATATAACTGTAACCAGATAAATATAACTAGGGAAATTACCCACAGTTTGTAAGCAATGGAATATACAGAAAACATTTACATCAGCACTTTATGGCAACTAGTACTGAAGGCATGATATTCATCATTTGCCACTTTATCCAGGTTTTATATTTTGTCTTGATTTTTTGTTAGAACTTGAATGTGTGTGTGTGAAGTGTGTCCTGGAAAGTTTCATGTTTTGTTACTTAGTGATGACTGAATTTATTGCAACGTTGTTTGTTTTTAGTGTCTTGTAACAATAGTCTATAGGTGTAAACATTTTAAGAGGCTACAAATATAATGTGCTTTTATTACATACATATATAATTATACCATATGTGTAATTTTAAGCCCTAGCAAGCACCTTTATAGAACATCACTGGCTTTAGTTATATTATGAGAAACTGTTTGTGAATATGTACAGTACCATACAGTATATTTTGGAATGTTAATGGTCATAAATTAATTATTGCAATATTATTTTGTGAGATATAAGATAACTCTGGCTTCAGTTAACTGTGCTCTCTACATTTCACATTCAGTTGAGGCAGGTTCGAATTCTGAAAATGCACTCACAGTATTGTATACTCTCAGCACTTGAGAAGCCTTTACTACTGCATGACAGATACTGTATAAGATTTTGATCTCAAATGCCCTGTTTATCTATCTACCTTAGAAGAATTCACTTTAGAAGAGATTTTGATCACACCCAAGTGCTAACCTAGAATTCGGGCCTCACCCAGCCAACCAATACCTCTCTGTGGTACCCAAGCATGACTGGAAGTGTGTTTTGCAGGTATGGAGATTACCAACGGCAGTGGAATGGGTAAGCCGTATGCATATGGGTACCGTACTGTCCCGGCAGATTGTTTTTCAGAAGAAGCGCCCCTGACGGCAGCTGGACTCGAACCCATGACAGGGCGCTTGGTGGTGGCTCATTGAGATGGTTTGCTGGTTATGAAGCATGTGGTAAATAATTATTAAATCCTTTGTCATCCTGGTGTGGGTTTGAGTTCCAGCTCCGTCAATGGTGCTTCCTCTAAAAACATGAGAGGGTAAGCTGTGAGCCAGTAGTGTGGCTAGTGTGCTATCAGCCCCCTCCTTACTCTCTTCCATCCGTCCTTCCTTTCTTCCCCTTTCCCATCCCGCTCCCTTGCATTGGTTTGCTTTGTTTTGTCTTTCCTCCTCAGCCTTATTGCTTTCAGTTGTTGCAAGATGTTGTTCTACCTTTCCTTCAGATGGAAACTATCTCCTGGCCTTTAGAGTGTAGATATTAACCCATAATAATGCCTGACAGCTATTGCATTTTCCCTTACCAGTTGTAGTACATTATATTGTTTTGTGAAACAAATATTGAAAATGACTAATGCTATGTTAAAACATTGGACGCTTTCCGATTTAGATGTTCATGACAACACTTGTATTCTTTTTCATGAAACAAGACTTTTTAGTTTTTCCAGTCTGTCACTCAGCCATAAGATCCATGCATAGGTGGTAAGAAACAGTTTATTCCCAACATGAAATAATATTTAAACTAACTTTGGCTGGCATTGGGTGTGACATATGTGTCTGAGTGTACATTAATGCATGATGTCATATTGACCTCAGCTTCTTGCAGCCCTGCATTTAGTTCTGCCTTCATACAGGTGATGGTACAGTAACCTAATGCAATAGTTTCCCTTGCCCTGGTTAGGAATGGAATAATGAGATTTTTTTGTGTGTGTATTTTGTTATTTTTAATTTGCTTGTTGTGGAAAGATTTATAGGAGTAATATAGTTTCAGTACTTCATGATTGATAACTTTTGGGAAAATAGTAATTTTTATATTGAAGACTAACGTTACATGTAACTCTGGCTTCATCTTCATTCTTTGAGGGAACATTATTGTCTTCAAATTATAGCCTACCATTTCTCCAATAATTATCCCTAAAAAGATGTTAGTAGTGTACTGTAGTTACTATTATGTAACAATTTGAAAGCACAAGTTAAGCCTTCCATGACTTGGTGATGGCACTAATCCAGGCAGAAGTCAGACACCCCACCATTGAATGAATTGGGTTACCAACCCTTAAGTTGCCAAAGATGCCAATATGCTGGACCAGTAAGCAGCTGTGGATATATTTTTCAGCCATATGCCTTTACTGTTGCCAATCTACTTATCATAGGGTTATGAGGCTACATGATTTGATTGCCATATCCCTACACCAATAGTGGTAATATAATTTTTTAATAGGTGTATAGCATTTTTATTGTATTTTGTGTTTGCATTTGACCAATACAGTATTAGTTTTACCAACCATCCTTAGAACCCTGCTTGATGGTGCCAAGGTAATGTATCCTTCATCCCACATATCTCTGTCCCACCTCTCTTTATCTCACTTTTTTCTTTGTTTGGGTTGTGCTTCTGTGGTTTGCAAGCTTTCTGACCCCTTTTTATGAAACTGAAAGGCAAAAAGGTGCTGTGGTAATTGAGTACTGTACAGTTTCTTTACCACAATACAGTATCTCTATAGGTACAAATAAGTTATGACTTATTGTGTAGAGTATACTGTATGAAAGTATAGTTTGTATTACTGTACCTTCCTCAGGTGTACAACAGGATACTTTGAGAAGAGGAACAAATTACTATAACAATATGATAAGGACACCATTGATAGGTTATTGTGAGTGTCATTTATGGATGCTCTTTGTACAGTACAGTGACCAGACAGTTGAATATGTTACAGGAGATCTTCTCTGTCTTGCCTGAAGTGCCAGTATCTTGTATCCATCTGGTTTTAATTTTTGTATACAGTATTATGTATTTAATATAATAAAGTTGTACTTTATATATGTATTAAGTACATATTGCCTGCAGTATGGTAGTAGTTTTTGTTTTAGTTTCTCTAAAGAAGTTTTGTGTACATTTGTTTTAGTAACTAGATATTTATAATAATATCAATATGCTGGATACTGTTTAGTATTGGTTAAGAAGGTTGTTAAGTTTTCATCTTGTACTGCACTTCCATTGACCAATCACAGCTGTTGGGTTTGAATGAATGTATGAATGATTTGCTGTAGTCTGGTGATGCTCAAGAATTTAAAAGTAAATGATTGAGTAGAGTAGTGTTTCATAGTTTGATAACGTATGTATGCTTGTATTAGTACCTAAGTTGCCCTTGTTAAACTTTGCCATTGTAAGAAATAAAACAATTATTCCTCTCAGTAGTGTGATGAATAGGATGGTTATTTATTAGTTGAAAGGCTACTTATATTTTTACCTTAGATTGATGTGCCGCATACAATATAGGAATCACTCAAATAATTGGGGGTGAGTGAAACTTGCCATCCTTGGATTGATGAGTTGAACAATAGCCAATCAGGTTCAAGGTATAGATAACCAAAGCCACTTGTAGGGAACATATACTCTCTGTCTGAAAATAGTAAACTGCAAGTATATATTGTTTGAGTTAGTCTGTAGGTACACTATGTAAATACTGTATATGATTAGGGAGACTGAGGAAACTATAATTTTTTTTTTTTTTTTTTTTTTTTTTTTTAATATGTTGGTGTTCATACTGAAAAAGTGCAATATTATTAAGACCTAAAGCATTATTTTTTATAATAATGGTTTATGAGGAGCTGTGCCTATTAGTTAGCTACAATATTTTATGATAATTGCGTATATACTAGAATATGAATATGGTTCCATTTCTAACAATTCAATACTTTTACTGTACACTGAAATATTAGGTGGCACTCAGCAACTCCATAATTCCCAGTCAAAGATGTCCTTCTTTGACCTGTCTAGTTCACACGGACCAACCTCCTCTCTAACACACCCTCTCTCCCTCTCCCCCTCTCCCTCTCTTAACACACACCCTCTCCCCCTCTCCCTCTCTTAACACACACCCTCTTCCCCACAGGCACCGGCAACACCAATGCTGATGGGACCTACAAGCCGTCCTTCCTCACTGACCAGGAACTGAAGCACCTTATCTTGGAGGCAGCTGATGGGTTCCTGTTTGTGGTGGCTTGTGACACAGGACGCATCATCTACTCCTCAGACTCAGTCACACCTGTCCTCAATCAACCTCAGGTGAATGAAGAAGGCCTCTTGAAACAGTGTTATTTGTTAATAAGTGGGTAGTATACTGCTGGTAAATCTGGAGCAAATGATTCCTCCATACTATTTCACGCAACAGGATACCAGTATTTCTGTTAATCTGGTCCTGTTTCCTGACATACTTTGGAGGAATCAAGGGACTCAAATGTAACAAAAAGTAGAATACTGTACTACCTTAACCTTAAATCTTAGATCATGCACAATCTGAGCTATAGGTAGGATGGTATAATGACCTAATTTTCACAATGATTACAGAGTGAATGGTTTGGCTCGAGTGTGTACGAGCACGTTCACCCCGAAGACGTGGAAAAGGTGAGGGAGCAGCTGAGCACACAGGAACCCGCCAACCAGGGCCGCATCCTGGACCTCAAGACTGGTACTGTCAAGAAGGAAGGTCATCAATGTGAGTTAACACTGCTTTGGAGTGTCAGTGTGTGGTATTTTGGAGGGCTGATATTCTGGCTAACTCCATACTGTTTTATTTTCCCTGAGAACAACTCCAGATGATGATGGTTAAATAACTCTCTTGTTTGTCCCTTTCCCAAACAGTTTCATCCATAAACTCTGAATGAAAATGTCATGTTAAGAAAATTAGGAACAAAGGTGTGAAGAAAAGATCATAGGGCACAGAGGAATAGACTGGTTAGCCCTTGTTTATGCAAAGTGTCCTCTAAGAATATAGGGAAGTACCTAATTATGCAAATATAAACTCTTTAAATATATAAACAACTTAAATTCAAAATAATTAAAACTTTGCGACTGTTACTGTTTTGAACTTTTTTCCTTGTTCAAACCTTGAAATGAGGTATATTCTCATTTAGTTTAAGATCATTGCTAAAATCATCATCATTACCATAATAAAACCAGTTCAAGAAACGGTTTTGCATTCTTCATAAAATATTGCAACCCTTATTATATATACAGGCGAACACATAATTCTTACAGTTCTAGGAAGTACAGTTATGCTTAAAGGAGAGTAGGCAAAGAAAATCTTGTTTACATTGAAACTTACATAGCTACCATACTTGATATTCGTAAGATGGATTCTGTGTCATTGTCATGCACCGATGGACAGGCCCCTTAACTTTGCAACCCAAACCAACCTGTTAGCAGTCAGTTGGTTCCTTGCTACCCCACCATGTTTACAGATGTCATCACTCCATTTATTATCTGCTTTTTATTTGCTGATGATACTTACCCATATCCCTTGTATAAAGTGTATGCTTTATTTTAGCCATATACTCTTACTACACTCCTTATACTCATCCATGTCTCTATGTACTATTTTATACATGCCTCTTGTACTCTTTTTCATGCTCCTTGTAATGTGTAGGACTTGGGAATGTTATACCCATTAAGTCTTTTCATATAATTATTGTCTGACAGTGGGATGGGAAAGGAAAGGTATAAAATTGTATTGCTCTTGTTATACAGTTGAAAGTTTGGCAACTGCATGCTTATGAGTCTGTATCTCCTGGGTCTTTAATTACTGGTGTGTAAAGAGGGACCATCTGACCAGCTCAAGAATAGCCTATACCCTGAATAATTTTGTGAGCTCACTGTACAGTACACTGACTTTTGTGTTCCAAGCTCCCCAATACTATTACTATATAACTGTATTGTAGAATGATTTAGCTTAGCAAGATCTGGGCCACTTAAATGTCAGGTAGGACTCAGGAAATGGAGCCTATTTTATTAAGTATCAACCATTGCTTAGGAAGGAAAAAATCCTACCATACATGTTTTCTTTCCTTATCCCTTGGTTCTTTTTTTAAAATGATCCTTGTCTGTAATATTTTGACAGTAAAATTATTACAATCTTTCACACTGTTATATATTGACAGGTCAGATCCCAGTGTGGTTATCATAAATATTTGTATTGAGGGGCAGTTTGGCATATTAACATGTGTAAAATTATATGATTGTTTTCCCTGTCTCATATTGTGTACACATCCACAGCATCAATGCGTCTGTGTATGGGGTCGAGGCGAGGTTTTATATGCCGCATGAAAGTAGGCAGCGTGACTCCTGACAACATGAACTCAGGCCACCTCAACCGTCTGCGGCAACGTAACTCCCTCGGCCCAGCCACTGACGGTCATAACTATGCTGTCGTTCACTGCACAGGATACATCAAGAACTGGCCGCCCACTGGTGTACAGGTGAGTGATGATGCAGGTTGGTGTGGTGTGGGAATAAGTATGAGGAATGCAGGGTGCAGGGTGGTAATAGCTACTGAGGATAGACTTCATGTGGTGGTAATGAATTGCTGGAGACAACATGCAAGTTATTCCATACCTCTTCCAATCCTCTGACCAGGGTAATTGATGGCCAATGAAACTTGACAAATTGGGTAGGATTAAATGAATTGTGAATTGTGGCAGATAGCAATAATAATTTCGTGCTTAACTGTACAGTACTAGGACATGGAAAAGGGATTGAGTCAAGTCACCTAGTGTATTTTATATTTCACTTATTGATTGTAACATGAGGATGCAAATATACACACAGATAGCATCTGTTTCAAGGAGAAGAGGTAGCTTGTCTAACAGGCAACACACTAATGGGAAGAGGTGTACTTCCCATACTGATCAACCATAAATGAGAACACACACAGTACATATGCTGTGTGCTATCCATGGGGGATGGTTGCTGTCTTAATGGGTAACACATTGAAGGAAAGGTTGCTTGAGTCATGGGTTGTCAAAGGAAAGGTGAACCCTTAGTATCCAGAGTTTGACATTTCAGTATACTAATAAACAGCTGCTTACATCTTGGCTATTATACTTGATGTAATTCCAGACAGTATTAACTTATTAATGAAAAAACATTTAATCCGAAGTTTAGATATATATGTTGTTGATATTTCAGATGGACCGAGGAGAGGAGGAAGCCCATGGGTCGTCCCACTGTTGTTTGGTTGCCATTGGTCGCCTTCAGGTCACATCAACCCCAAACACCTCAGACCTGATGGGCTCAAACTCACAGAATGGTAAGACAGAAATGTAGCATGATTATATTTAATTATTTCAAGCAGTTGCCAGGAATAGATGAGGTGGAAATGTTGCTGGCAACTGTATGATATAATCCTTTTTGATAAATAGTTGATGTTCATGCTTCTTACAAACCAACAACCTCTGATAAACAGAGACTGGCTAAAAATACAATGTTGTTTATATTTAACTCATATAATTCAAATATAAGCTTGAAGTAGGTGATAACTAATGAGAACTAATTAATATATAACTGATACACACATATCCTTATACATGATTGTCTCCTCCCTAACAGAGTTCATTTCCCGTCACGCCATGGACGGAAAGTTTACGTTTGTAGACCAGCGTGTGATGACCGTGCTGGGATACTCTCCACAGGAATTACTTGCCAAACCTTGTTTCGACTTCTTTCACCCAGAAGATCAAACACACATGAAAGAGAGCTTTGATCAAGGTGAGTAGTTCAGTTGTGTTTAAATATTAAGTAGAGTAAGTTGTAAAATATTCATGTAAATATGAATCATCTTTCACAATGAACCCAAAGTCACATTCAGTTAAATAGTTTTTTTCAGATGAAATAATTTGTGTATCATTAAATAATACTTTGCTCAGTTTTACCCTGGACTGCCTCAGTTTATGTGTTTTGTTTTCTGGAACAGCCTAGAGAAAACTGTAAGTTTCTAATATGCCTCCATCTTACCACTTCAGCCTCTTTTAGTATCATATGAATTAATACTGTATAGCATTGATAAATAAATATCATGTGATGTAACACGTTCTCTCTCCGGTGCATGGTCAGTGTTGAAGCTGAAGGGTCAAGTGATGTCCGTCATGTATCGGTTCAGGGGAAAGAATAGGGAATGGGTATGGCTCCGCACCTCAGCCTTTGCCTTCCTCAACCCTTACACTGACGACATTGAGTACATTGTTTGTACCAATACAGCTGCAAAGTGAGTTGCCTTTGTTGATTTTTTGTAGTATATCCTATTCAGACAAAATATAGGACACTGCTTGATATGCCATAATCATTTGTTAATAGTTGCAGTGTGAAATATCTGTTTTCAATGTACTGCAATATATAATATTGTATAGTGTGCAGTATATCAATTTCATAACCAATAAGTTATTCACAAGAGCTGCTAGAGGTATTGAAATAAACAGTATCTTCCATTCAGTCAGTATTTCCAATTGCTTTTTACGTTGCAGAACAATGCAGGGTGGTAGTGAGATGAATAGCAGTTTGTCAGAGCAGCAGGAGGTGGGCTCACTCAACAGCCAGTATTCCACCCACCAACAAGGCATTGAATATTCTCTACAGCGACAACGGGAACTCTACCCACACATGATCCAGTCACATATTCACAGTTAGTCTTCTTTCTTTGTTGTACAGGTTGGGAATATGGAAATGGGTTCATGAAGATGCTTTCTGTGGTGAAGATCTGGCAATTAGTATGTGACCACAGTTGTCTGTAAAAACTTTATATGGACCTGGTACTCTTCAGGTTAATGGCTCCCTTTTCATCATAACTACTGGTACAAGAATTTATGATTAAAAGCATAGTGATATATTATGCTATTTGTGTGTTGTACAGGTTCAGGTCGGCCGAGCAGCACACAGGGAGTGTACAGCGGATATGAGACAGGTGTGTCCTCCCCACTAGCCAGCTTCTCCCCGAGCACACCACAGGCCACAGCAACCCCATTGGCCACCACACAGGCGGCCCCCTCCTCATCCTCCACCTCCTCACTCTCACGTATCACCAAGTCATCCTCCCCGCCCACCACTGCTCACCAACCCACATGGTCCAATCCCCATATCAGACAGGTGGGTTTGTTGGCTTTGTTTACATATTAAGAAGTTTATTTTATCTTGGGTAAAGGAGGCTTCCAAGTGATGAGAAAAACAGTATGACAAGAGCCTACATCTTTTATAAGAATAGGAGTGTGAAAGTGATGACATTTTCATACTTCATAATAATGAAATGTCTGATGAATATATGTTTTCATTACCATTTTTGGTATTAATTTAATCATACTGGGTTGAACATGGAGTAGCTTATATTTCTAAGATAATGTTGAAAATGTCCAGTAGACTGCTATGTGATATTTTTCATCACTAAGTTGCTGTGATCAGTATCCTTGAAATATCATTGTGGTAATTGTAGTGGTATTGCTCTCTATGAATTATCTAAGAATTATGACTATACTTCTGTAATCACAGTTCTTGAATTGTATGGTTATGTATAGGAATGTCTAAACTTTCTTGACTCTTTGTAGGGTGAAGGTTACAGTTACAACAACATGAGCCCATCACGCTCTCCTTCCACACCCTCGTACACCCCCCTCAGCTCCACAGGACGCTCCCTTCCCTCCTACACAACTGCTGCTGCCACTTCAGGTCAGTTAATCATCTACAGTATATATTTGCCTGTTTTCTCATACTATATTGTTGTAACCCCAGGTGCTGGAACACAGTTAAAGTACTCAATATTATGCTTCAGTTATAATTGTGTTGTGTTTATTGCAGGAATGTGGCAATACAGCAGCTTGGGTAGCGAAGGTGGAAGTGTGGGTCCCTCCACCAGTTCAGTTCACCCCAGCCCTGGCCATCAGAGTGGCTCTGCGGCTGCAGCAGCAGTAGCAGCAGCAGCAGCGGTGGCGGGAGCTCAGCCGGAACTGACCGACATGCTCAATATCCTCGACCAATCCACCACCGGCAACTTCGATGACCTCAACATGTTCAATACAACCTTTGAGTGAGGGAAGGCTTAGCGGGCCATTCTGAGGGCAGGGTAGGCATGGCTGGGAAATTGTTTCACCAGCCATTTAAGGGCAAGGTACTGGAGGCAGGACTGAAATCTGTAGATTGAATCTGCCCTGCCCTGTCCTGCCATGGCCTTCCCTGCCCTCCCCACCTGGATTGTGTCGTACACCAGCAAGTCTTAGAATCCACCGTCATGCCAGTTTGGGTTAGACCTCAACAAGTGCCTCTGCTAAAATGTTACTGTCACATTTCCCTTTTTCCCATTATTGGAGATAATTTTGTACATAGAAGTTCTGTTCCGTTGACAGTAGAGTAATTGGTCATTTGTGATGCTCAGAAAATGTATAATGAAAAAAGTTAAATTATGATAATGGATTCTGGAACTTGTGAAAATAGTTGCTTTCTTACCAGCTGCTGCGTTTTTCTTTAACTTATAATAAAACAATTGAAATGAGTTGGCAATATTGGTGGTAAGAGTATTGATGGAAGCAAGGCAAGGAGTGTTACCACCTGAACCTTCTCACCAGCTGTTTGGTATCAGTCTATACTTCTCAGTTTATTATTTATTTTTTATGTTGAATTCTTGATTTTTTTTTATCGCATCCTGACAAATTATTAAATTATATCTGATACCGGTACTTAAAGATTACCTAGTATCGTTTTATAAAGAGTATGTTGTATAACGGCATTTCAGATGCTGATTGCTGAAACACTTTCTAATAGACTTACTGTTTGTAGTGAAAAATGTTCATGAAATTAGCAGGTACAAATGGTTTTCATTGTTGTGCTGATAATCAAATTGCAGCTTGCAATTGACTTTATGTTGGCTGGTAATCAAAGCATTACGTCCTTTGTAGTTGTTATAGTAATCTTCGTCCCTGAAAGGGAGCTTATGATTGAATTATTTTTACATGCCGTAATTTACCATAAGACTTTGTACCACACTGTATATAAGTGCACAATTTAGGAAGCTGTAGCTCAAGCACAAGTCCAAGAACTGTACCAATGTAATGAAGGAAATGCAAGTGGACCAATGTTAGTATTCGAATAACATCTCACCTTCACGGAAGTCCCCAGCTATACACTTTCTTTCATCTGCAGGATGGATTTTCAGAAATGAAAGTTTAGTAAAAAAAAAAGTCTTATGAATAATTGTTATAACTTACTGTTATTAAAATAATGGTTTGTGAGAAATGTGAAGTTAGTCAGCAATATCACCATAGTGAGGTGTTTGGTCCAGGAGAAACACACTTGCATGATTTCATTATCTTACTGGTAAGTGGAATCTTTGTTTTCATAACTGAGATGTGAAATAATATGCTATGTTAGATAGACCTTGTAACTGTAAGTTTGCCTCCTACAGTATGCTGTGGCAAACCATAACCATTTTTACATGGTTTTCCAGGTTTTCAGGTGATGAAGGCTTGGTATGTACAATGATTGTGTAATATATATATTTTGTCCTCATATGATGTCAGTACAAGGTATCTCAGTGGTCTGAGAAAGATTGCACAGCTGGTGCCTGTCACCATTATATTTAACTTATGGACATATCAATTATAGTTAGAGGGACGTCCCTGGCTCGTGCCTCATTTAATGTGGTAAGATCTGATGTTGGCTGAGGATGTTGGTTTGTTCAACTTGGTAATTTTTTTGTATGCAATCCACTTGCTCAGAAATGTAAAATTGTGTTTGGTAAATTGAGGATCTTGCTTCTACATACAGGCACACACACATTGTTATGGCTTATTTTTGTCCAACCCTGGAACAGTGAAGTGGCTAGCCAAACAGAAAATGGTTGCTGCAGTGACTTAGGAGGAATGGAACAGTGTGCTGGAAAAAAGCTAGGAAGAGGTAAAGTAGTGACTTAGAGATCAGAAGAAAATATCATTGAATGATTAAATGCTGATACGTTTCTGTTGCATCCAACTCAAGTTAAAGTTTCCTAGAAAAAACATAACAAGTGAAAAAAATTATATCCTTGGTTAATAATTATTATGATGGGTGATTGAGGGTTTTACATACATTGAGATTTAATTATATTGGCTGTACTTGCTACAGAGCTAACTAAACAAATAGAGTAATAAGTAGCACCACTTTGGAAATATACACATGCCTGAAAAATTATTAAAGATTATACTTGAACATTTTATAAATATAGAAAATTGTTACTCTGTGCTGGAAAATGACAATTTGCACTTGAAATGCTTTTGATAACACTCTTTACTTGATGTTGTGGAATGTGTACTAAAAAATTACACTGTGCTTGGATAACCTGAAGACTTTGGTGCCTGTCGAGTTCATGCAGTTATCCACACATTGTTAATAACCAAGTTGGTAATTGAGATTTGTGGTGCAGTAGTTGTTAATGAGACTAAAGGTTGATGAAGGGCATCTCTGTTGATGTTTGTTGCAAGTGAGGCACAAGTCAGTAAAGTCAAACAAGTTAAAAATGTGAAGAATGATTATCAGAGATGAATGTAAGATTTGAATAAGTGTTCTACAAGACTTATCTTTATCGGCCAGCCATCAGTAATGTATAGTCATCTAATGTACTTCAGGTTTACAGTTGGTTTGTAAGTTGTGTCTGTATCATAATGTTTGCTTGACGTCCCTCTAGCATGTAGGTGTAGTTGCTAAGAAATATTTGCACATTGGTGCAAGTTTGAAACTTGTGTGTATGATGATGCAGGTATGATTGTGTTTGCTTGTAGAGGGCAAACGTATTGTACAATTCAAGGTTTATATATATATGGAAGGTCAACTTGTAAATATAAACCGGTCGTTGTAGCGAAAGTGCGTCACACACATTTGTATTTTAGTAGAAACTAACCAAATAACTATGGTACATTTTGTTGGGATGACGTTACATTGGACTTTTTCCCAGTGAGATGAAGGATGATGAACCTCAGAGAACAGTGTAATCAGCAAGAGACACTGCTCTTATTAGTATGGTAGTGTTACTCAGAGGAAGCAGTATGGTGTAGTCATTAACCAAAATATTTAAGTTCTTATCTTATTACTCGTGCAAACCGTGAGCATGTGGGACAGTTGTTTGAACTTTCATTATTATTATTTCAGTGGCCATATTAATATAAGTTGAGGATCCTAGCCAGGACACACCACCCCTGGCCAAGAGGAGGAGGTCTAATCAGGGCAAGGGTGTGTCCAGGTAGGTCCACGAGTGCAATACCCGGCTTGGGGTTGAGAAACTTCCCCGGTTGTTGAAAATTAACACCGTTTGAGGAGGATAACAGGTTGAAAATGTTTTGCTGCTGCTCAGATGAAAAGGAATGTTAATCAGTGTTTGACTTTGCTTAGCACAGAACAAGCACTAAATAAAAAAGTGTTTCATAATTATTAGTTTGTGAAATACGAGTGTGAATTTCAGGGATGTTTCATCATTGCTTGGTAAAATGTTGATATTTAATCCTCTTTAATTGGTGTGTTTTACTTATTTTCTGCAGTCTGTCTACGTATTCTGTGTTACAAATTTCCGCAGGTCAGGTCTAGTTATTACCCCAATATTGAGGTCTGAAACAATCATTGGCTCTCGTCTACTTTGTTATATCAAACAGTTTACTACCAATAGTTCACAGACCCAACCACTGCACAGTTTTTTAGATGTAAGGGAAACAGGGAGGACTTACAAATTAAAATTTAATTGTCATATGATACTTTTCACTTCAAAGTTTTTTTGTTTTTTTTTATCTTGGGACTTACTATGTAATTCCTGAGGTGTGACGGTGTTTTTAAAATTATTTATATCCAGTACATTAAAATATTATTACAAATATAATACAGTATATAAAGGAGAGTAATTTTCTAAGTGCAGTTTTCCGAATTGAGCACATTTTTTGGGTAAGCACTGTCAACAACACCTGTATCTGGGTTATATTACACTTACCTTATAATGGAGCATTTTTTATAGTAATGTAAAACCCTAATTAGTTTTCTGTTTCATAAATTTTGTATTTGTAATAATTATGATAACTGAACATGTGTGCATGGTGCCAGTGATCGCAGCGGCAGACCACACGGGATGCTCAATCCAGTCGGCCTTGTGTCTGCTTCTCCCACCTGCTTTGTGGGTGATCGGTGACCCTCTCCTGCAGCCTCGATAACATCTTTCACCATCCTCTCTCATCATCTCACCCTTCCTGTTACTTTCTTTGTTTCTCGATTTAATATTATGTCACTGCACCTTTTCTGATAAATCTTCTCTGTTGTCCTCCCATTATGATTTAGTGTCATATGTCCCCTTTACAATAGATCCTTTCCAATCCAAATACTCTTGTTATGTTTTTCCCCATGCCAACTTATTTCTCTTTACCTTCCTATTTCTTGTTATCCCTTTTCCTCTCCCCTATTTCACCCTCCCCTTTTAATTGTGTTCCCTCCTGTCACTTTAATTATACCTCTCTCCCTTGATAATATTGTCTAGCCATCCTTTTCCTTGCCCCACACCTTGGCCATACTCTCTTCCTCCCACCACTTTTCCATACTTTCTCTCTCTTTTATAGTCCAACCTTCTTACCTCTCCTTCTCTCTCTGCCTCTGCTACATTATAACCTTCCTCTGATTATCTTCCTCACTCCCCCATTACTTCATTACTGACGGGTATTCAAGTGTAGCAGCAGAACAGTTTTCTAACAGTGTTACCATGTGCTGCATTATTTTATAATTGTAGGTGAGATTACATTTTTGTGCTGTCAGAAGCCCTAGTTTCAATGCCCTGGATAAAGAAGTGTAAAAAACAAGCTGTTATTCTTGTATGATGATTCATGGTATTGTTAACATACTACGCTCGGTACAAATCAATATTCACTCGTGGCTTTCTGAACAACACATTAAATAAGTCGTCAAATTTTATGGGCAGGTTGTTTGGAATCCACTTTATCTATGTTTGGGGTTTGGAAATAATGGCTTGTGATTGTACATGTTCACATGATTGAAATGAGTGGACGGCTTAGTTCAGTCTTTTCACATTTTTTTTTCTTTTTGTCCCTTGACTACAACATAGACAGCATTTCATATAATTATAATAGTTGCTAGGCTAGTTACACATTCTATTCCTCTCACAAATTTAATAATACTGAACTCGGAATAGAGTCAATATGACAGGAAAACTGACACCAAAATAGGAAGACACAAGACAGCATGACAGAAGAAGGTCTCCTGGTCACTCACAAAGCATTCATTCCAAAGTCAACACGGTCGCTGGGGCAGATCGATTAGTCACCTGTTCTTTTTGTCGTCTTTGTATTGGTTTTCAGTGACTTTTAAAAAAAATGAAGTGCAATGTAATGTAGTAACCTATTTAAGTACTGTACATAGATTTAGCAGTATTAGTGTATGCTATTTTAATATAAGCTCTAACATAAAAATTTGGAAAAAAGGAGGACAGGTGAACTCAAAAGATACAATGTTTGTCTGGTGTGTTGACTCATCACCTAGAACTACTGTACTTCTAATAACTCACACTTATCGGACTTTATGTAAAAATACTGACATAAAATAAACTAATGTCAAATGGTTCTGTTTTACTCTATAATATTACGGATTGAAAGTGATGGCTAGGGAAACATGTAAAGTAACTGGATGGCACAGATTTCCCTTTTTTCTAATCTCTCCGCTGTATATTATTTAAATGTTGGTGAATTACTAGTCAGACAAAATTGGCATTTCTGTAGTTACAATATAGGAGTTGTGGGTTCGATTCCCAATAGAGGCAGCTGGTGGAATCAACTTGGCTTCTCCATCCACCCTTTCAGTGTTGATTGGTAAAATGAGTACCCAAGATAACACTTATGGAAAATAACTGTGGTAAGCTGAATGATGTAGTGGCCTTAAGGACCCTGTGATCGTGTATGATAATTGGAGGCTTCTGATTCCTCATTATACCACGAAACAAGCTCCATCCATATAGGTGTGTGTGTTTCGTGGCAATATTTGAAGGACTCTTTTTACCTCCAATTTTCTGACTACATCACACACAGGGTCCCTTAATTGTATCTCAGTTGGTAGGTCACACTAACCCACCACAGGCTCATAAGCCTACCTGTGGGCTGTACTTAAAGGGTTTTGGCATACAGTAATTTCGGTCTTTAGTCGCTCCATTTCAGTCATTTTTTTAATTCTATTTCCTTTGTGCTTACTGTCTCTCCTCTCTATCTCCTTCATGCGACAGTCTTCTAACCTCGTCTTCAATTTTATATTTTACTATGATAGGAGGAAAGTTTAATTGAACTTTTGTATTTCAGCTGTAGGCCAACTAAAGGACTAACAGTTTTTCTTTGGATTTACTTGCCTTTGGAGTAGAACCTCCACTAGATAAATTTATTAAGCTTGAGTCATGATTACTCTGGACTAAATATGTTAATCAGCAGCATTAACAAAGCCAATGTTGCCAGCGGAAAATAATGGAATTCCCAATACTGCTGTTACTGTACGTAGTCGTAGGCTACTACTACCCAAAATATCCCGAGAAATCCCAAGATTCATATGCAATCAAACATTACATCAGGTTAGGTTAGTAATTATAAGTAAATGGACTTCATCTATGTAAATTAATGCATAACGTACCCTGAAGTGAAGGTAGTATAGTAACTAGCCTAAACGAGATGCGGTTGGTAAAAAGTGTATCAATAATAAATTTCCAAGATCCTAAGGTGCTCTCCAAAATACCAAGATCTTGGGTAAAATTCTAAGGTTTATTATCAAGGAAGAAGGCCTTGGGAAATCGAAATAATTCATGCACTATGACTGTACGTTACTTAAAATGTTAAAATACAGCTACAACATGTGTTCAATGTGTTATATAACTCGCTGTACAAATAGATAAATAATCTGTAATAATATTGAAAACAAAATATTTTAGGCATGTCTGAGAGGCGGGAATGGACGCGAGGAACACGAGTAAAAGAATTAACTCTGAATTTTATAAAGTTTTTGATGTGTAGTGTGGATATATTGCAAGTATTGGACCTCCCGTACAACCACTAATGTGTAGTAAGTATAACATATCACTACATACACATTATTATCATCAATGAATGTTTATATTGACGAATTTTGTGTGGGATTCAATTTTTTTGGTGATGAATTTGATGTAATATTTTCCCAGGGTTAGTTTAATTAAGGTCACATCCTATCCTATACTTGCTTTATTCTTAGGTGAGAGAGTCAATTAACAGTCTTATAGTTATAGTATTTTAGTTTTCCCAAAGTTAGGGTATAATGTAACGTTAATGGAATGTTTTTGGTTTTGTTCGATATAATGTAAGTTTTTTCGGTTCGTTTAATGTAAAGGTAATTTTTTTTCTGTTCGTTATAATGTAAGGGGAAGTTTTTTCTGTTCGTTATAATGTAAGGGAATTTTTTTCTGTTTGTTATAATGTAAAGGGAAGTTTTTTCAGTTCGTTATAATGTACCGGTAATGGAATGTTTTTTTCTACTCGTTATAATGTAATGGCAAGTTTTTTCTGTTCGTTTATTCTCTTATTTCCCATTTATCAGTTGCTCGAATTGATGACTTCAAAAATATATTATATTTTCTCCAAAGTTAGGTTGATTACTGTATAATGGCAAGGTTTTTCAGTTCGTTTTTATTTCTCTTTTTATTCTCCATTTATCAGTATCTCGAATTGATTACTTCAAAAATATTATATAATTGAGTACAAATGAATAAATGAAGCACCATAATAGGCCTATACCATACCTTACTTAATCTAAGTTAGCTTTAATTATGTTCACGGAGCTCTTTAATTAAGGGAGATTTTCTTGTTGGTTAATTGGAAGCTACTGATTCCTCCAAACTATGCCGGAAAACAGACATCCTCAATGGTACTAATAGGGGATGTGCTGTTTCATGGCACAGTGTGGAGGAATTACAGACCTTTCAATTTACCAACAAGAGAATCTCCCCCTTAATTAAATAATGTTTGTATAATAGTGCAGGAATTTTCGGTAAATAAATTAATGCTCTGGGGTTCCCATTTTTGGAAAGTTAGGTACCATATTTTTACAGTACAGTATAAATTACAAAAAGTTAGCTTCTATTTTTATCTGTTGTCCTTTTTGATAATAGCTTCTATAATAATGTCCATTATAAATATGATCCTCTACTGTTTAATTCTGTACATCCTTCAATAAAAGTGCTGTTATTTATATTATCTGTCAAGTCTTGAACCTTGCATGGTACTGAAAGCCTCACATCAGAGAAGGTTATTAATTTACCTGTTCTATATTTTAACATTGGTGATTGTGTTCTTATATATATACATTTTTTTTATTAGATTATCTTCCTATATAATGTCCTTGAAATGTCTCATGAGGTGACAACATTGAGAATTTCCGAACCCTGTACAGTATATGAATACGCTATATGGTAATAATATGGTGGGTATATTTTAATCTATTCCATCATCATAATTCTATACAGCTCCTATGTATATAAGGGAAGGTTTCTTATTGGTGAATTGGAAGGTCTGTGATTCTCCAAACTATACCATGAAATAACAGATCCCCTCTTAGTACCATTGAGAGCTTCTGTTTTCTGGTATAGTTAGGAGGAATCAGTAGCCTTCCAATTTATCAACAAGACAACTTTCCCTTTACATTTTGAAGTCAATGTAGGCCTCCAAACTCATCTATAAAACACATCCCCTATATAATTTCATATGATGGAGTTCTGTTTCCTGGCATAGTATGGAGGAATGAGTAGCCTTCTGATATCCCATAATTGATTAGCCCTACTCCCCTTAATACCATATGAATACTGTACCAGAAAGTAATTAAGGACCCTGTGATCGTGTATGAGACTTGGTGGCTTCTGATTCCTCCTGACTATGCATGAAACAAGCTCCTTCAATGTAAGTGGTGTTTCATGGCAGTGGTAGAAGGACTCATTTACAGTATCTCCAATTTTCTGACTACATCACAGGGTCCCTTAACTCTGGTGGATTTTATTTTGTTGTGTCTGTTCATGAATACTGTACACTGCAGCAGTACATTTCTTGTTATTGAATACATATAACCTCTTCATATACAGTAGGTTTAGTTATAGGTGTTTTCTGTCAGTATTTCATTACAATTTTGATCATATAACTTTAATGGGATTACTGTATTTTTGTGTTAATATGTAGGCCTATAGTACACATGGTAGTATTTATAGTATACAGTATTAGTATGAGTGATATAATTACATATTAATATTATGTGGTATTTTTGGTATGATAGTAGATGATTAAAAGTTGGTCAGTGATAAAGAAATATATTGTACACTTATATAATTATGTCCACCACCTTTCATTTGTACACCACACCATTATTGTAGGTAAACCTTAGAAACTCATTGATGCATTACTCACATAAGGAATCTCTGACCATGTATGAAAATTGGAGTCTTCTGATTCCTCCTAACCATGCCAAGAAACAAGTTCCTTCCATATAGGCATAAATTATACAGTAGGTGGTGTTTCATGGCAATATTTGAAGGACTCATTTATCTCCAATTTTCAGACTACATCACAGGGTCCCATAAACCTTGTGTTCTTGGAGGCCTCAGTCAGCTTAATAATTAGTTCCATTAGTTACTGTATGTCAATCATTAATTAATTGTCTCACTACCGCTTACCTAGCCTAATTAATTTAATGTTCTGTTCCCAGGTGGTGTAATTTGCTCATGATATTTTATTCACTTAATATTTTTGTGAGATTGTTTATGTCTACGTGAATCGAAGATATATGTATATTGATTTATTTTTTTCAAGTTCTTATTAATTTCAGTTTTAGTTGTCTTAGTTACTCCCTGTTATGTAGAAAATGTTCCAGTACAGTATATTCATTGTAGAAAACTAGAAATGTATGGATACCTTATATAGATTAATAATATTCTCTCATGATCATAAGGAAGGATAGCCTAGCACAGTGGGATACCTTTCTGCCTTTTCTGAAATAAATTATAAAGATTGTAGAAATAGATTACTGTGCGGAAAAAAAATATTGCATTATTTATTAAACAGGCAGACTACAATTTTCCTCCATCTGAGTTTACAAGGATAGGAAATTTAGCAAGGCCTATACATAGAACAAAACAAAACTATGTGAAATCTGATAAATTTACGAGAATAGGAAATAAAGGACAACCGTATATAGTGGAAATTATATAATGTGAAATCTGAAAGGTTTAGAAGATTAGCAAATAAAGAACAATAATATGACAATAAGAAAAGTTTACAAGAATGGGAAATAAAAAACTATAAAAAGGGTAGTTAGAACATTTTACAAGAATAGGAAATAAAGAACAATGAGAAAAGTAGTTAGGAAAGTTTACAAGAATAGGAAATAAAGAACAATAATACAAAGGTAGTCAGAAAAGTTTTTAAAAATATGAAATAAACAACAATAAAGGCAGTCAGAACAGTTTACAAGAATAGGAAATAAAGAACAATGAGAAAAGTAGTTAGGAAAGTTTACAAGAATAGGAAATAAAGAACAATAATAAAAAGGTAGTCAGAAAAGTTTTTAAAATTAGGAAATAAAAAACAACTAAAAAGGCAGTCAGAACAGTTTACAAGAATAGGAAATAAAGAACAACAATAAAAAAATAATAATGTGGTCAGACACGTTTACAAGAATAGGAAATAAAGCACAATGAGAAAAGAAGTCAGAAAAAAATAATAGAATAGGAAATAAACAACAACAATTAAGGCAGTTGAAACAGTTCACAGGAATAGGAATAAAAAACAACAATAAAAAGGTAGTTAGGAAAGTTTACAAGAATATGAAATAAAGAACAATAATAAAAAGGTAGTTAGAAAAAAAATAATAGAATAGGAAATAAATAACAACAATAAAGGCAGTCAGAACAGTTTACAAGAATAAGAATAAAAAACAACAATAAAAAGGTACAGTAGTTAGGAAAGTTTACAAGAATATGAAATAAAGAACAATAATAAAAAGGTAGTTAGAAAAAATTAAAAGAATAGGAAATAAACAACAATAAAGACAGTCAGACAAGTTTACAAGAATAGGAAATAAAGCATAATGAGAAAGGTAGTTAGGAAAGTTTACAAGAATAAGAAATAAAGAACAATAATAAAAAGGTAGTTCGAAAAAAAATAAAAGAATAGGAAATGAAGAACAATGAGAAAGGTAGTCAGAAAAGTTTATAAGAATAGGAAATAAACAACAATAAAGACAGTCAGAACAGTTTACAAGAATAGGAAATAAAGCACAATGAGAAAGGCAGTCAGACAAGTTTACAAGAATAGGAAATAAAAAACAATAAAGGCAGTCAGAAATTCACAAGAATAGGAAAGCCAAGACATTAACGATGATGATGATTGTATCTGTATTCTGTCTTGAGCAGGTGATGAGGAGGAGGAGGTAAAGGAAGATAAGAGAGAGCTGCTTCTATACTCTCTACTACTTGGCTACTGCTGCTGCTGCATGTACGGTATGTATGTGTGTGTACGTGTATCAGGTGGTACTGCCGGATGTCATGGTGAGTAGGCCTATCGTGTATGTACTGTGTATGTGTGTGTGTTTTTTTTTTCTCTCTCTCTCCCGCCTCAGACTGTGGAGTATAATATGTGTGTGTGTGTGTGTGTTCTCTCTCTCCATCCTCAGACTGTGGAGTATAGTATGTGCCTGTATGTGTGTTGTGTGGTGTGTGTGTGTGTTTTTTTTTTTTTTTTTTTTTTTTTTTTTTCTCGTGGTACAGTATACTCGTTTTCTCCCACCTCAGACTGTGGAGTATAAAATGTGTCGGGTATGTATATAGCATGTATTTAAGATATATACAAATACTGGTTCTTATTTTACGATAGAAATGTATAGTAGTTTTTGTATCTCTCAGTACGGTCGGTATATATGTGTTTTGGGGATTTTGTATATTATGGTGTGTGTGTATGTGTGTTTTTTTTTTTTCTTTATGTGTGTGTGTGTTTTCGTGTAGATATCTTTGCTGGTTCCATATCATTCCATCTGAATAATTGGCGGAAACAGAGAGTCAAAATTGTTAAAAAAGTCAACCTTGGTGTGTGATAATTAATATTTGACCAGTGTGCAGTGACATTGTAAATACACATCAAGGGGAATGTTTTGTATTCATTGGGATTAGGGTACAGTAACAACTCCTGCCATTCCCCAGCTCCTTTCCGTCACACACACACACACACACACACACACACACACACCATTTCTCTCTCTCTCTCTCTCTCTCTCTCTCTCTCTCTCTCTCTCTCTCTCTCTCTCTCTCTCTCTCTCTCTCTCTCTCTCTCTCTCTCTCTCTCTCTCAATGACAGGGCCTGTTGACCCCCTCAACGGAAAGGCAGGCAGGCAGTTGCAACATGACCATCCGCCATTCTTTTCAGTCCTCACCCCCTCCCTCACCTCAGTCCCCCATCCCCTCCTCCCCCACCCACCTCAGTCCTCCATCCCCTCCCTCATCTCACTCCCCATCCCCTCCCCCCCACCCACCTCAGTCCCCCATCCCCTCCCTCATCTCACTCCCCATCCCCTCCCCCCCTCCCACCTCAGTCCTTTCTTTCCACTTGCGAGCCCCTCCTCCCTATTCTCTCCCCCCCCCCTCCATACCTCCCACCTCTCTCTCTCTCTCTCTCTCTCTGGTTTGTCTGTCTTCCTGTCCCCTCCCTCTTCCTTTCCCCCTCCTCCCACTTCCTCCCCCCTTTCAGCTCCCTTACCTTTTTCTGACCAGATTTACGTTGCAAATTTTAGTCTCCCCCCCCCCCCCCCACTCACCTCCACCTCCTTCCTGCCCTCCCACGTATCACTGTCTTCCTCCACTTGTGCTCCCCTGGTCTCCCTTTAATTTCAGTTTTATATCCCCCTCTTTGGCCTCTCCCACTCCACTTATCCACCTATGTACTCCACTTATCCACCTACGCCATGACACCCTCCCCTCCAACCAACTCTCTTTCTCTCCCTGCCTGCCTGCCTGCCCTTTCCTCCTTCGCAACCTTCCTTTCCCTCCCTCCCTCCAATTGTCCTTTTCTTTCCTTCTCCTCCCCCCCCACACGTTGCACCCCCACTCCCTCACCTCACCTCACCTCACCTCTCTCGACCACACCACCAGGCCAGAGGCAGAGAATGTCCGTTGCAGAATGGCTGTCTGGTGGTTTGCATTCTGTCTTTTCGACCACACACACACACACACACACACACAGGCCCAGTAGAGACCCTTCTTTCGCCTCTCGTTTTTCTCTGTCAATCTATCTGTCTTTACATTTTTATCTATCTTTCTATATCAATGGTTCTCAGTCTACTTCACTTCCCTACCCACCTTGAGGAACTCGGAAAAATCTCATGACCCTGTTCAGGTTGCTAAGGAATCCCACAAATAATTATGAATAATAGATAAGTTTCGATTATAATGAAGAGTTCACCCTCTTGTTGTTTAGTTTCATTATTGATAGTCCTCATTTTAAGACTTAAGGGGATTGTATACTTTTAATAGACTGTAGTGCCTTGATTCCTTCAAAGTATGCCAGGAAACAGACCCAGATGAAGAAAAAATAATGGTATCTTGTTGCCTGGGATAGTTTGGAGGAATCATTTGCTCCAGATTTACCACCCAAAACAATGTGCTATATACCCCCTTAACAAACTTACTGCCTTATCATTACAAAAAACAAGGTTATTACACTATTTCCACAACAAATGGGAATAAAGACCGAAGACAAATTCCTATTATATCTATGTTGTGTTTCCCGTGAATGTAGGAATAAATGGCACTGGAAAAAATGGCACATCAATAAATGGCACCAGAAAAAATGGCACAGGAAAAAATGGCACAGGAAAATATGGCACATTTTTCAGCATAGGAAAAAATGGCACACTTTTCAGCATTTACAATAATTACAGGTATCAATTGGGTTTCGAATATTTCGCCATCATGAAAAAACACTAACAATCGGAACCCTTCTTTCGAACATTTGGTCATCATGAAACATCCTGCAACACAAGACCCAAGACACATATGAGGAACTTTTCAAGGCAGTTCTTGAGAAATGTATCCAGACCCTTCAACCGTTACACTTGACTTGGAATAAGCAACTCTACAAGCCATCACAGAAATTATCGGACCAGAAGTTGTCATTCGTTGTTGTTTGTACCATCTGACACAGTCATCATGGAGGAAAATACAAGAGCTACTGTAGGGCTGGCAACTGTCTACAAGGAAAATGAGGAAATAAAGTTGTTCTGTGGTATGGTAGACAGCTTAGCTTTTCTTCCTCCCGAGGATGTTTCTGCTGGCATGAATTTCCTCAAAAACAACACACCAGAGGGCATGGAGCCTTTCGTCACCTACTTCCATCAGACGTACGTAACGGGCACTTATCAAAATGTAAAGAAATTAAATTTTAGCTGAGTCTACTGTGCCATTTTTTCCTATGCTGAAATATGTGCCATAATTTCCTGTGCCATTTTTTCTGGTGCCATTTATTCCTGTGCCTTTTTTTCCGGTGCCATTTTTTCCGTCTACCGTTTCCCATAATTTACCTTTTCGTCGCTTCCAAAAATTACAGACATTTTTGTCGTAGCCCGAATTTGAGAAACGGCAATTACGGCACTCTACATTATATAGCCTGTATCTTTCGGCCTCTATCTATGTAGGCCTGGCTTCTTATATATCTACTGTATACCTTTTGCCTGTTCATGGACTTATAATCTTGTCATGTTTATCAAGGTTGTTTTCTCTGCTTCGTTTTTCATCAGTGTGCCTTGTCTTTTTCTCTCTCCATCTCATCATCTTTATTTCCATTCCCTGTTTATCTATTCCTTCTCATTCCACTCCTCCTGTTCCGCCGCCCCCTTCCCTCACCTCCCCCCTACTTCCTCTTTCCGATCGAGACTTTTCGTTGCAGATTTCAACCCCCTCCTCCCCCTTTCCTCCCCCTTTCTCTCCATGATTTCCCTCCTCCCTCCTCGGCAATATGACTTCCCAAATCTCTTTCCGACCAGCCAAACCTTCCGTTGCAGATTTTAACCCCTTCACCATCCACCTTCTGCCCCTCGTACTTTTCTCCTTTCTTGCCTTCAACCGAGCTCCAAACCCCCCCCCCCTTACCTTTTATCTCCCCCCCCTCCTCGCCCCCCCTTCCACCTTCTTTACCTAAACCCTCAGTGACCCTCCTTACCCTTCTCCTTTCCTCTTGTAACCAGCCTTCCGTTGCAGATCTTAACCCCCCTCAATTTTCCACCTTCCTTCTTTCCCTCAACCCTTATACCTGCCCCCCTTCCTTCCCTCCCTTCGTTTCCATCCACCACCACCACCCCTCCCCCCCCCCTTTTTTTTATCCCTCCCCCACTACTATACCACCCCCTGACCTTCCCGTCGTTGCAGGCTTCAACCCCCTTCACCCCCTAACCTCCCCCCCCCCCCATTCTGACCTCCATTTTGCACGCGGGTATTCCTATTCGCCTGTTCTTTTTTACATGTCCAATTTTTTCCCCTGCTAGCTGGCCAATGTCGTTCAACGGATCAACCCTGGATTGTTGCAAAGCTTGGCGTGTGGAGGGAGGGAGGGAGGGGTGTGTGTGTGTGTGTGTGAGTGTGTGTGTGTGTGTGTTCTTACCTATTTGTATCTTTACAGGATTGAGTCAAGCTCGTAATGTCCCGTATTTTAAAATCCAATTATCATATCTTTCTTTAAAGTTATGTATGTGTTTGGCACATACTATACTTCTTCTGGTAACTTGTTCCATTGTGTGTGTGTGTGTGTGTGTGTGTGTAGGGCAGGGCGTTGCAAGGTTTGGGAAGGGGGCGAGGGGGGCCAAGTTTTTACACAGGTGAAAGAGCAGCCGTTGTAGGCCGGAGAATCACAATGTCCTGAGCAACGAGAATTGTAAAACCCACAAGCTGACGTATAAGAGTTTTTATTTTATTTTTTCTTTATTAAGCTTTTTGTCTTTTTAATCTCACTTCTTTGCAAATTTCTTCTTCGTAAGTGTCCCGATCCCATTATGTCTCACTTTATCCCCCTCCTCCCTTCGTCTATTACATTACATTTCTTTGTGTATGTGTTGTTTATATCTTGCTATCATTACGTTTTAGTGTCTTCCTTCCCAAAATCACATGCTCAGGAGGGTAGAGAAAATAATGTTTATAACTGAACGTGCACGAAAGATCTTCTGACATACTTAACAGAACTAACAAATAGACAAAACAAGATGGCAGTGACGAGTATACGGTACGAGTTAGGATATACAGTACCTACCTACCTACCTACCGAGATTGACAGACAGACAGACAGACAGAGACGGTTAGATCGGCACTTCACCCCCTCCCCCCCCCCTTTTTCATATATCCACTCAGCCCCCTTATACATTCCCTCTTTCAACAGCATGCAACAATGGTAATTTTTTTGGCCAGTCGCATCTTTGGTTAACCAGTAAAGGAAGGTCTGGGATTGGGTTGTGTGGAGAGACGATATGGATGTGTGTATGTGTATGAGAGAGAGAGAGAGAGAGAGAGAGAGAGAGAGAGAGAGAGAGAGAGAGAGACTATGTATGCTATGTGTGTATTTTAATTATTTACCTTCATCTTATATAGGCACAAGAAAAACATGTAGAACAACACACACTCCATATAAGAGAAAATGGGGATATTCGTAAGTAACTGAACATTTACCATTGTATTATTATAGAGAGAAGGAAACGGAGATTTGCATACATAAGAGTTCTGGGAAATGCATCCATGGAAGAACGAAATATGTGTGAAAACTTTAAGCATATAAAATTTTAACACCAATTGAGAGATCGAGCCTATTTTTGCTACTATTTCAGATTAAATATTGGTGTTTATTTTTAGAACCTGCTAGTTAATTCTATACTGTATAACTTATGGAAAAAAAGCGATCGTAGGTACAAAGTTACATTGACATTATTGCGAATGTATTTTTGCTTTCAAGTTGTATAGATGCTTTGATATAGTGTAAGGAAATACTCGTATAGTATATATAGCGTAAAGTCGAGCCGCTCATACACACCTGAACCCCCAGTTATTATTTTCCCCTCAGGGTCAGAGAGTCAGAAAGGACTTGATCAACGACGTGAGAGTCTGGAAAGAATGATATGTCAAGGAACAATATACTTTCTGGAGGAACACACACACACACAGACAACGAGAAGGGAACAGTGAATGAGTTGAAGATAAAAGGAGATTTTGAAGGATTGAATGGTATGTGGTGAGCATGAAGAGTGGGCCATTTTCAACCCGGGTATGTCCGAAGAAAGGTTTGGAAGGTGTAGATATATTGTAGTGGTCAGTGAAAGGGGAGGGGGAGGGGAGATACGTACAACAAATGAATTGGTTAAGCTATGGAGGGGTAAGAGAAAGAGGAGGGGGGCCGCTTGCAACAAATGAATTGGTTAAGGGATGGAGGGGTAAGAGAAAGAGGAGGGGGGCCGCTTGCAACAAATGAATTAGTTGGGGGATAAAGGGGTACCGTTAAGAGAAAGAGGAGGGGGGCCGCTTGCAACAAATGAATTGGTTAGGGGATGGAGGGGTAAGAGAAAGAGGGGGGCGCTTGCAACAAATGAAGGGGTAATAGGTGGTGAATGGAAGAGTCATTTTCAACAACAAGAGGAACAGAAGGTGGTGTTGGGGGGAGAGAAGAGAGGAGGTAACGTGAATGAAAAAGGAAGGTAATTGATGAAAAAGTGAAGACAAAACCACTGTGAATGAACGTGAAGGAAATAGGAAGGCACTTGAAAAAAAAAAATATATTGAAACAAAACCAACACGATACAAGAACGTGAATGAAAAAAGGAAGGGGCACTCGATGAAAAAAAAATTACGAACCATGCAAACCACCACGATAAATGAACCAACAATACCCCTGAACAGAGAAGGTAATCAGTACCCAATTGTCTTGTGGTATACCCTACGTTGTTTGTTCTCTGTGATGTATATAGGTATTCGTCGTTGGTATGGGGACTGTACTATGTGTGTTGTCGAGGGTTATACTGTATATACCGTTATCTACAGGCTACGGTGTACAGTACATATTTTTCGTTGCCCCCTGCTGCGCCCCCCCCCCTCCGCCCCCCTTCATATTCTAGTATATTGTTCTGTGGTATGGCTCATTGTTGTTAACTTTGCTCTCTCTCTCTCTCTCTCTCTCTCTCTCTCTCTCTCTCTGTAACGGAACGATACCTCTCTCTATCTATCACTCTATCTATCGAGTTATTTATCTATCAAACTGTCCATCTTTATATATCCATTTATACTATTTCTTTTATCTATTGTCTCTTCTCTTACTTTTCTCTCTCTCTGTTCAATTCTTTTGCCACACTAGGTAATGTACAGTCACGAGCACAAATAAGTATATGCAGCTTTGGTTGAAGCTTTGAGCAGTCCAATTCACTAACGAAGTAATTCTAATGGAGATCTTATTGTGCATTTATTTACTGTCTCTAGGTATTATTGTGCATTTATTTACTGTCTCTAGGTATTCGAAGCACACCTAAATACTTACTAGTGCTCATGACTGTACACTTCGTATGTAATTCTATATATTTTCTTATTTTTCTTTCCTACTGATGTAGAGTCACGAGCACTAATAAGTATTCAGGTGTGATTCGAATACCTGGAGACAGTAAATAAATGCACAGTAAGATCCCCATTGAAATTAGTTCTTTGGTGAATTGGAGTGTTCAAAGCTTCAACCAAACCTGTATACTTATTAGTGCTTGTGACTGTACACATGAACCCAACTGACTTAGTGATTAGGCCAGCGGTCCGTCAGTCACCTCCTCAATTGCTTTAGAATGGCGGCCTGGTGGGTTTTATACGTGTCTTTGTATAAGTGGTCACCCAAGCCTACATTGATATGTATAGCGAATTGTCAATACCTAAATGAAAACCAATTGAACCTTTGGGTAGAAGCTATTTAAAGTGTGTGTGTGTGTGTGTGAGTGTGTGTGTGTGTGTGTGTGTGTGTGTGTGTTCTCAAGTTATTTTCCAATTCAAATAAAGATGAAATGTGTGTGTGTGTGTGTGTGTGTTTGATTGAGATGAGCAGCGCATATATAGAAATATTGAATTGTTGATCATTTATTTACTGTGCAATCAGGCTCAAAAGTCACATAATAATTATAATGTCAAGGTCTGTATTCCTTGTACAGTCATTGACAATAGTTCCTTCCCACTCCGACTCGATGGATGGCAATTTACACTTGTAGAGTCACTCGCAATAGTCCTGCATGATATGAATAAAACGTATACATTTGAGTCTTACGAGTAAAATTATAGAGACCAACAGCTGTCGTTTGGAATCGTCTTTCGAGTGTTACAGAATTATTACGAACCAATGGAATGAATTTCAGAATAAGTTGAACATTTTGAGTCATGAGTTAACCTGTGTTGTTTCATACGGATTTGAAGTGGATAATACCTAGACAGAACACACACACACACACACACACACACACACTTATTTCATCTGGATATGAATTGGAAAACATCTTGAGAACACACACACACACACACAAACAAACATACACACACACTTATTTCATCTGGATATGAATTGGAAAATAAATTGAGAAAACACACACACACACACACACACACACACACACACACACACACACACACACTCACACTCACTCACACACTCAAACGGACCCCAGTACTTGAGCTCGTTGCATGTATCGAAGGAGGCAATGACGTGAGAGAGAAAAAAAGGTGATAAAAACGATTGACAGAGGAAGAGAGGGAAGGAAGGAAGGAGGGAGGGAGGGAGGGAGGGAGGGGCTTAGGGGTGACTTAGAGGGAGGGAGGGAGAGGTATGGATGGAGGAGGGAAGGAAGTAGAGTGTGAGGTGAGAGAGAGAGAGGGAGAGTGTGTGTGTGTGTTGGGGTGGGTGGGATAAGAGAGAGAGAGAGAGAGAGAGAGAGAGTTGGGATGGGTGGGATGGGTGGGATAAGAGAGGGAGAGTTGGGATGGGTTGGATAAGAGAGAGAGAGAGAGAGAGAGAGAGAGAGAGAGAGAGATGCAAAAACACCCTCCCTCTCCTTGCATGATTAACAAGAGGGACGCAGGAGAAGAGAAGAGAAGGGAGAGAGGTAAAAAAATATGATGTGTAAAGGGGGTGAGATGAGGGAAGGGAAGGAAGGGGAGGGGAGGGAAGGGAAGGTGGGCTATGAATGGCAAGGCTCCGGGTGCAATGTGTGTGTGTGTGTGTGTGTGTGTGTGTGTGTGTGTGTGTGTGTGTGTGTGTGTGTTCAGTCTCCCCTCCAGCTAGGGCCACATACACTTCCTCCGTTCTCTGTCCTCCATCCACAGTCTTCTTGAGGTGGTAATTCCCTTTTGGTACTGTACATTGGAGTGCCTTGATTCCTCCAAAGTATGCCAGGAAACAGGCCCAAGTTAACAAAAATAATGGTGTTCTATGGCTTGGAATAGTTTGGAGGATTCAGTTGCTACAGATTTACTAACACAAAACTTCCCCCTTGAGTCTGATTCACCAGTGTTCTCCCAACCTTTGATGAAAACATGTTGGAGGACTGAGAAAGCCTCTATCTGGTCAGAGGACGAAGGAATATTTGCTTCAATTAGACCTAAGGGAATGATCATGCAATTTACGAAACGTCCATATATATAACTACAAAACCTATGAGCAATAATACTTCGGTTCCTGTCATTCAGTTTCAAAGTTTAAGAAGGGTGGGAAAAAATTAATGAGTGCGGCATTAGAACTCGACTCCAATGATACAGAGAAAACCACTATTATTGTCTTTGCTTAATCCAAAGAAACGCTCAAGTAGCGTCTATTTTATCTTGTGTTTCATAGGTTCTTCAGTACCATCCGGCTTGCTTCTCATCTCCGTAAAGTACTCAACGATAATTATGATATAAATAGTAACAACAACAACAACAATAATAATAATAATAATAATAATAATAATAGATCCTTATTTTGATACTCATAGACGCACACACACCCAGGTACACACACGGGCACGTTTAGGTACACACACACGGCCAGGTCCCCTTTTCATTCCTCACCCTCTTGTGGCAGGTAGAAAAATGTTGCAGGGTGTTGCAAGCTCGTGTGCAACATTGTGTGGGGCACGGGCTTATTGATAGATTGGCAGGGACAAAAGGGGGACTTTGAAGACTAGGCCATGTGCTTCTCAGAGTGTTAATATACTGTATAAAGGCGTCTGTATTGTAGGGATACCCGTAGTCTATGTTGTGTATGGTATTGTTTACTACTGACCATGCTTGTAGGGTTAAGTTAGATGGTTGGGGCAGTGTTGGTGTGGTATATATGGTAGTGTGGTGGTTGTATCGTTGGTGTGGTAGAGTGGTTGTGCTTGTACTATTGGTGTGGTTAGAGTGGTTGTCCTTGTATTGTTGATTTGGGCTGTGTTGGTGTGGTAGTGTGGTGCTTGTGTTGATCTTGTTGTGTGTGTGTGTGTCGCTGTGGGATGGTGCTGTGTTGAAAAGAACCTGTGTTGCCTTGTGTTTTCAGTTGGCTATGGTAGTGATACGTAGAGTTTTGTGTGTGTGTGTGTGTGTGTGTGTGTGTGTGTGATCCTAGCTCGTAGTATTAATGAAATATTTATCTGTACACTCAAAACCTCTCTCCTCCACCCCTATTGTGATGACGATGATGGTAATGTTTATGTATATACTTTGGCTCTATTCGTCTGCTGCGTATTTATTTAGAGAAGTAGCAAGGGGAAGGAGTGGGAAGAGAATGAATAAGGACGGCCAGGCAGCTACGAGGAGCAAAAGGAGGACGGACGGACGGACGGACAGAGAAGGAAGGAAGGGACTATAAGAAAAGAAAAAGGGGAAAAAATACTCGAGAGAAAAAAAGCAGTGATGGTGGGATAAAAAGTCGGGTGGTCTGGTGGGCCTGTGAAAGAGGTGGTGGTGGTGGTGGTGGGTCCAAGATGGGTCAGCCAGGTACTGCCCCACACACCGGCCCCTCCTGCCTCCTCTGTTCTCACTGTAAAAATGTTGCACGCCCATTGCAAGCTCGTGTGCAACGTATTGTAAGGACGCGTGGTAGATCCTTAGTGAGGTTGCAAAAAAGGAGGGCAAGTTGCACGAGCTGGCAAGTTGACTTCTCCAGTAGGTAGTAGGTATAGTGTAGTGGGGTCGAAGTCATCCCTGCAACATTGATGGCATTGCAAAGAAGCTTAGCGCCAGACCCGAATTAATTTTGACGTCGAGAAGATTAGTATTTTTTTTTATAGAACGTCTGTGGATAATATATTTTTTTAATATCTTGAGATGAATATTGGTGTGGAAGTTGAGTTTGCAATATTGATTAGGAGGGGGCCAGGTATTGTGAACACACACACACACACACACACACACACACACACACACACACACACACACACACACACACATCTTTAACTCTATCATGTCAACAGAATTATTGCGCAAAGTTACTTTAATGCTTTCATAACCCAACCCATACACCTTCCTTTCCAACATGTACCGTGGTCTTCCAACAGGTGTATTACTCGCTCCTCTCACCTTTTCTGGGCCTTATTTATCGTTGACAGTTTAGGGACAGTGGACCAGAACAGGTTTGTGATGAAACTCGCCCACCTGTCACAAGTTCCTTCACTCCACAGACTGTCCACCACTACACAATAATATTATGATGTGACAGAGGCAAGTGAACTTTAAAGGAAAGGGCTTCAGAGACCTTGAGAGGGATTGATTGTATGGTTGTCTGCAGAACATGTGGGCCACCTCCACAAATACGAATTTATATATATACGTGAATCTCAGTGTGTGTGTAACTGTAATTGTAAATGTAAATGTAAATGTAAATGTCTTGGTTAAAATGAACAGAGCAAAAGTACACCCAAATGTTGAAAAGACCCCTCAAGCGGAATAGGAATAGTACGGTACATATTATCGGATATAAACATGTGAGAGAGAGAGAGAGTGACCAAGGAGCGACAGCGATGCCAATGAATGAATGAATGAATATCTTTTCCTGTACCCTTCTCCTCACTCACCATCCCCACACAGGTAGAAAAACAGGGGGTAGGGGTATGGAGGTAGGCAAGGGGAAGGAGGAGAGGCGAATAAGAGGGTAGGATAGGGTAGGGGAGGTAAGGGAGAAAGGGTAGGCTTGCTGAGGCGAAGTGAAGAAGAGGGTATAGGGTAGGTAAATAGGGAGGGGAGGGAAGGGGTGGCTAGCTGGGTGGAGAGGCCTTTAGGTAGGTAGGTAGGTAAGAAGGGAGGGAGGGAGGGAAAGGTCGGGTAGAAAAGAAAGGTAAAGGACGGGACGGCTGGCTTGAGAGAGAGAGAGAGAGAGAGAGAGAGAGAGGGAGGAAGGTAGGTAGGTAAGGAGGCCAGCTTAGGGTCCCCATAAAAAAACCCTAAGAGATGTTGAACGGGTGGTATTGCAAGGCGGCGTGCAAGATGGCGGTTGTTGCAGCACGTGTTGATCAGCTTTTTGTCCCCTTCGTGTGGGTAGTATAAGGAGAGGCCCCGCGGTGGGTATGTGCACGTGCTAATCTGGTATGTATGTATGTGTGATTGTGTTTATCTGACTTCTTTTTGTTTGTGTGTTTCACTGACTGGCTGCCTGTGTTTGTGTTTACTTTCATCTTTGTTTATATGTTTGTGTGGTTCACTGGCTGCGTTGTGTGTGTGTGTGTGTGTTTGTTTTATTCTGTTTGTCTGTCTGTTTGCTAGGGAAATATTGAAGGTGAGGGTAAGGAGTGAACGAAGTGAGTTGCAAGAATGTTAATGAGAGAGTGAGACAGTGACAGACAGACAGACAAACAGATGAAACTTAGTGATGTTGCTGCTGTTGTTATTACTGATGATCAAAACGAGTTGCTCTCCTCAGCCTGCCAGCTTACCTATTGTTTATAATTGCACCCTGAGGACCTCCACACAACAAGTACCACCGCCTTCATTCAATTTTATCCTGCAAGCTTTCTATATAACTTTTTTTTTTGTGTGTGTGTGCTTCTTAATTAACGTGATGCACCCTTGAGGAACACTACTCTCTCTCTCTCTCTCTCTCTCTCTCTCTCTCTCTCTCTCTCTCTCTCTCAAACACAAAGCTTAAGAAGTAATTGCTCTAGCTAACCTTAATGGCTTCTCTCAGTTTGACAAAGGTCCAGGGTTTTTGATTGATTAGCAGTCTATAACCACGCTCTTTACTTGATGCTCACTCTTTTCAACCCTCTTACTCTCACCTTTTCCTTCCTCACCCACCATCTAATCTCACTCACAATCTTTTCGTTCTCCTTTCTCCTCCACTCTCCAATCTCACTCACATTTGTTTCCTTCTCCTTTCATACATCTCTCACACCCCTCTCCCTCTCTACCAATCCCTCCCACGTCTTTACATCCCCCTCCCTATCTACCAATCCCTCCCACGTCTTTACATCCCTCTTCTATCATCCCTCTCCCACATCTTTGCATATTTCCATCATTTCCTCACCTCCTAGCTTCACCCTCTCCCTAAATGCCTGCCCCTTCGAATGTGTGGTTATAAGCGAGTGTCAACCTTTTATATTTTTCCCCCGGCTGTACCAGATATGCATTTGTGGTGAACGTAATAGGCCTATCCTCTCATCACCGGCATCACTGATAAGCCTACAGTATAGCACCATCACTGATAACAATATAAGGGGGGTGATATGGAAGCATGACAAAGCCCTAGACTATAGCTCCTCTCTCTCCCTTCATCCACACACTCTCACTCTTGTTTTTCTCCATCACCTCCATGCATTCTTTCTCTCCCCAATAACCTCCCATACTTTCTCCCTCCTTTCACCATCACCTCCATGCATTCTTTCTCTCCCCAATAACCTCCCATACTTTCTCCCTCTTTCTTTCACCATCACCTCCTTGCATTCTTTCTCTCCCCAATAACCTCACCTACTTTCTCCCTCCTTCTTTCTCCATCTCCTCCTTGCATCCTTTCTCTCTTTCTCTCCACACTACCCTCCCCTAATTTCTCCCTCATTCATTCTCCATCACCTCCATGCTTACTTTCTCTCTTTCTCTCCCCAATAACCTCACCTACTTTCTCCCTCATTCATTCTCCATCACCTCCATGCTTACTTTCTCTCTTTCTCTCCACACTACCCTCCCCTAATTTCTCCCTCATTCATTCTCCATCACCTCCTTGCATCCTTTCTCTCTTTCTCTCCCCAATAACCTCCCCTACTTTCTCCCTCCTTTCTTCATCACCTCCTTGCACTTTCTCTCCCCATTACCCCCCCCCCTTTACTTTCTCTCTTACCGTCACCCACATCCACTTCTAATCCCTCAATTTCTCATTGCTCTCCCTAACCTTCTCTCTTTCCCCATCCCCTCTCCTTCTATTATCTTTCCCCCATCACCCTCCTCGCCCTAACCCCCCCCCCTTCCCTTCATCATCACACTTCCCCTCTTCATCAACATCATCAATAATAATAATTTCCTTCCTCTCCCATCTACCTCTCGTCCCATTCTATCCCTCTTCTTCTTCTCTCTCTCCCTCCCTCACTCTTATCTCACACCCCTAACTGACCCCCTCTCCCTCTCCCTCTCCCTGTTACAGCTCCAAGCCTCAGTGCCTCACGTTACCTTCCTGCCAGGTGGAGTGAATGCTGTTTTATCTAGATTTTTATATGATGGTTAAAAGTGATACGACTAATGACGAATTGCCTCTACCTGGACTAACACCGGACGATTTTTCTTCTTGGAGGTACCGTACGCTATGCTGATATAATTCTAGTTAACCAGTGAATAACGCCTTAAATATTAGATAACCATTATTTATTTTTACACCAGAAGACAGATGTAGTTTTTTCACCAGTCAGACACACGTGGGTAATTATCATAACCCTCAATTTCTATGTTTGATTCACACTTGGCGTTTAGGATATTTTTTTAGTATTTCATTGATTTGCTATACCACTACAACATCTGCTTCAGCACACCCTCAGTACTCCCTCTTCACCCCATCCATTACATCACCCCCTTCAACTTCCCTTTCATTACATCACCCCCTTCAACACCCCTTGTCTCTTACTCACCCCTCCTTCAACACTACCTCTCCTACTTATGCCCTCCCACCACACATCCCACCCACTCTTTACCCTCTCACCACACCCACAATCTACCTTCTCTTGCTCCCTTCCACTGCAACTCCCACTCCTTATTCCCATCCTTCCTTCCCTCCCTCTTTCCAACAACAGGTTCCCCTTCAACCCCCACCTCCCACCTCCCCCACCCCCCGTCCCAGCAAGCATTTTACCAAGAACAAGAAAAATTGTCCCGCCGCCGCTGACCTTTGCACCACCCCTGGGAAAGGTTGAGGAGCGTCAGTCAGTAAGGGCCCTGCTGAGCCGCTGATAATTCGGTGATGGGATATTCAGTGTCTTGTTATGGACTTCGAAAATTTTTGTTACTTTTTTTTTTTTATATACACCTGGCGAAAGTGCGTGTAGATATTTTGTTTTTCACCTGATATAATTTCTTGTCAATATGTTTCGTGTTGAGTCCAGATTTTTGTTGTTTCTAATTTATCTTGGTTTTGTATTCATGGGAAGTAATTCGTCGTGATTTGCATGAAAAGTCCTCGAGATTTGTAGCTTACACAACGTCAAGTATAAGGGTAATGAAATTTTATAATGAAAGTGTAGTGCGTAAGTGTAAGTAGAAGTGTAATATTTTGTAAGTAATGGGACGTAATGAATGCACCACAAAATATACCGATAAAAGACCAATACGTGATTCGAGTCTTTTTATAGAAGGTTTACCCAGACGAACCTAATCTGATTTATGTAGACTTTTGCTTCCTGGATAAGAAAAATGACCAACCCATGAGAAACTTGGATGTAACTCAATCGTTTCCTGTTTCTTTCTTTTCATTCACCTTTTAGATTTTTTTCCTCTCTTCTATCTTTTCCTATAATTCTTTCCTCCCCCCTCCTACCATCTCTCCTACTCCTGCTGTTTTATTCTTCTCCTCCCTCTCTTCCTGTTTCTTCTCCCTTTCCATCTCTTCTCCCTGCATATCTATCTCATAACATACATCATCTCCCCACCTACCTAGTCATTTGTTCCCTCACCACCTCCTGTCTATTCCCTCTCCACCCCTCCACACCCAGTCAACCACACGGCACCACACCCCACCCCACCCACCATCACCTCTCCTCTCCCCTCCTCAACCCCCATCCCACCCACCATCACCTCACCTCTCTCCTTCCCACCCACCAACCATCACCTCTCCTCTCTCCTTCTACTTCCCACCAACTATCACTTCCCCTCTCTCCTTCTCCTTCCCACCCACCATCACCTCCCCTCTCTTCTCTCCTCCTTCCAACCCACCATCACCTCCCCTCTCCTCTTCTCTACCCCTCCCACCCACTATCACCTCCCCTCTTCCCATCTCTCTACTCCACCAACCATCATATCCCCTCTCCCCATCTCCTTGCCACCATAACCTCCCCTTCCCCTTCTCTCCCCCACCCACCTCTCTCCACCCTCACCTTGCCATGCGCCTGTTTTGCCGGACAGAACAACACAGTTTGCTTGCTCACCCAGACGTCAATGGTTCTCTGGTCACCTGCATAATGATAGACCAATAGACTAATCACTCAAGCCACTCGTTAACTGAAAGAGGAAGGAGAGAACAATTATGGATTTAGTCTGTATAATTGGTCCTCACAAGGTTAGGGTTATCGCTAAAACTCGCTGAAGTGAAGTGAACCTTAGTTAAGTGATGAGTGATTAATTATAAGTGAGATTTGCTTGAGAGAATCAGTCCTTCGTTAAGTGAAGCCTACTAAAGTGAACTGCATGGATGTAGATCAAACTATAAGTGGTGAAGCCTGTTGAAGTGAATGGTAAGACAAGTCCACTGAAGTTTAAGTGAACCCTAGGACAACGAATTACAAATGAATCCTTGCTAACTGCTGAACGTGCAATAAAGACTACTGGCCCGTTAAGTGAAGACCACTGAACTGTTAAGTGAAGCTCGCTGAACCGTAAGTAAGCTGCCCACAAAGCTCATTCATTATATATACAACCTTGAGAGAGATAGAGAGAAAGCTAAATATTTGAAGACTCCACATAGGAACACACACACACACACACACACACACACACTCACTTGAAGCTTCCACAGAATTTAAATGAATGAACAATGAACCCGAATCCGAGACCCGTCTACATATACAATTCCGGACAGAGTGTTTTAGGATACGGTACACATACATTCATCTTTGTTATTTCTTCACAATCTGGGGTGATGTGGTCAGGACTAT
>JAWQEG010002657.1:0-22859 GCA_033782935.1 Petrolisthes cinctipes | reverse complement strand
TTATATCATTAAATAAGGCGAAGGGATCATCCCCCTTCCTCGAGTATTTTCACAACACACATCAAATAACCACCGACACTTTCCTTCCTTCCATCGTGCAAAATAAATCAGTATCATATCAAACTATAATCATACAACAACACCTTACGTCAACTCAACCCCTTCAATTATTATTATTATTATTATTATTATTATTATAAGGTGCTGCAAAATCATAATCATTTACTACGATGGAAGGAAAGTGTTGGTGGATATTTGATTGTGGCTGTAAGTACGTACGTAAATGTGTCGCACCAAACGCTTGATTGGTGGAGAAACAAAGAAGATAAAAGCTGACCATGCAGTTCTTTTGTAATATCTAAAGCGTGTGTGACCTGCTGGAGATTATTCAGTATAGATAGAGGTGTGTGTGTTGTCTGTTCTCTTCTCCCCTCTCTCCCTTTCTATCATCATCATCAGCATCAGCAATCTGTAATTCTTCTCTCCCTCACTCACATACACGTGTGTGCATTTGTTTGTTCTTTACATTAATTAAGGTTTTATTCTGGAGAGTTATTCTGATCTCATGATCTTATTAAAGGAAATTAGAGAACTGGCTAATAATAATAATAATGATGATAATGATAATAATAATAATAATAATAATAATAATAATAATAATAATAATAATAATAATAATAATAATAATAATAATAATAATAATAATAATAACACCAATAATAATAACAAAAACAACAATAATAATATTACTAAAAACAATATCATAATTACTACCGAATATATTTATGCATATATAATAATATAATATCATTTCCGAAAAGTGGATAATGAAATATACGACAAACATTGACCATAACTACGAATACAAACACCCAATTACAATTTTTTTTTTTTCCACCAGATGGCAGCACTGTTTGGACACCTTAAACGAGTAGAAAAATAAGCTGATTGTTATTATTATGATTATTATTATTATTATTATTATTATTATTATTATTATTATTATTATTATTATTATTATTATTATTATTATTCATCTCCGTGCATACATGAATAAGGAACCCTGTGATCGTGTATGAGAATTGGAGGCTCCTGCTGATTCCTCCTATCTGTGCCACGAAACAAACAAGCTCCTTCCTTCCATATATAGGTGGTGTTTGTTTCGTGGTGGCAATATTTGAAGGACTCGTCGTTTATCTCCAATTTTCTGACTACATCACAGGGTCCCTTAATAATTTTCCTCTCCTCCTTCCCTCACTTACTCACTCATTCATTTGCTCTTTTAAACCGGTGTAATTACCAGTGCGAATAATAAATGACTATATGTTTTATCTGGACACTTAATTCATTTATTTACACTGGACTCTCTTCATTTATTATATTACACTGGATATCTTTTCATTTATTTACACTGGACTCTCTTTACTCAATTCTTTCTTAATTTGCAATATATACGTCGACTAACGCCAGTCGACTTATTTAATTGACATCTTACATGATTTTATTACATCACTGTGAAACGAAAAACGGGTCTTATTGAGGATGAGAAATATTGACCAGCAAGAAAACACGGCAAAAAAATTGAAATAAAAAAAAAAATTGAAATATGTATCAGTAAGATTCAATGAAATATAAAGAATGGAAAGATGTTTATAATATATGAGACAAAGGCATAACACTAGAAAAATAATTACATCAATAAAGGATGAAAATACAAACAATAATATGACTATAAAAGATGAAAAATTAACAACATACAATAAAAAAAAAAACTATAAAAATTACAAAAATGGAAATTAAACACCTATAGAAGAAAATGTAAAATAATGATGATAGAAGTTGAAAGATAAACAACACACATGAAAGAACACACACACACACACACAAAATAAATAGCAGAAATATAACACCAATGCACTGGCACCCAATAATAACATATTATAGACACAGATTCAACTCCTATTCCCAACCAAACCTAACCTAACCTAACCTAACCTAACCTAACCTAACACAGTAGCCTATACCCACAGATTCAACTCCTATTCCCAACCAAACCTAACCTAACCTAAGCTAACACAGTAGCCTATACCCACAGATTCAACTCCTATTCCCAACCAAACCTAACCTAACCTAACCTAACCTAACACAGCATACCCACAGACTCAATCAACTCCTCCACCCAACCAAACCAAACCTAACCTAACCTAACCTAACTTAACACAGAACACCCACAGACTCAATCAACTCCTCCTCCCAACCAAACCAAACAAAACCAAACCTAACCTAACCTATCGCGAGAGAACGAGAGCGATGAAGTTTCAGCCGCCCAAAATCGGAAAATCGCCCAAAGTTGTGTCCCAGACGCGATTTTCAGCCCGGGTGGTTTGACTCCATTTTTCAGGGGGTAGGAGAGTTGCTTCCTTTGGACTCTTGCCAGTATTCATAGTGAGGGGGGATGGGAAGGAATGGAGTGCCACGAATTTCACGACTGGATAGAGTTTCTTGTTCTTTTAATTCTGTGTGTGTGTGTGTTAATTCTGTGTTGGATAGAGTTTCTGTTCTTTTAATTCTGTGTGTGTGTGTGTGTGTTAATTCTGTGTCTGTGTGTGTTAATTCTGTGTGTGTGTGTTAATTCTGTGTGTGTATGTGTGTGTGTGTGGGTGGGTGTTAATTCTGTGTGTGTGTGTGTGTGTGTGTGTGAGTATTGGTTCTTGAGAGAGTCGTTCAGTTTTTGTGATAAATGGGGATGTTGTTAATATTATCTCTAATTAGTGACGATTTTGGTATATGAAGTGGCAAGAATTTCACGATTGGACAGAGTTCTTGTTCTTTTAATTCTGTGTGTGTGTGTGTGTGTGTTTAAGGAAGCTTTTTTTTTTTTTATGGGAAGGAGGTGCTGAGATGGAGGGCTGCTAAATATCATCTCCAAACTATGCGAGAATAATAACAAAAGACAGGCAGAAAGGTCGGAAATCCTATATATATAAAAACGAGAGAAAGGCATGAAAAACAAAAGACAGAAAGAATAGTAGGAAACATATAATTATAACGAAAGATAGGCAAAGGTAGAGAGAAACGAGGACCATAACAAAAGATAAGAAGAATGATAGGAAAGAGAATAATAACAAAAGCAAGTAAGGAAAGAGAGGAAATAAGATAGTAAAGAAAAGTAGGCAGGTAAATAAGATAGTAAAGAAATGTAGGCAGGTAAATTAAGACCATAAAATACTAGTAAAAAATAGGACTATAACAAAATGTATCCACAAATTCAACCTACAGTAACAATATTCACGTGGCAACTCAAGGGGAATATCTCAATAATGTTGGTAAATTGGAAGGCTACTGATTCCCCCTAACTATACCACAAAACAACAGGTCCCCTATTTGTACAGCCACAATCAAATATCCACCCACACCTTCCTATCTTTCGTAGTAAATATCGTGGCAATAAAGAACAACACATGTATGGTTTTACAGCACCTCATAGTTGTAATTGAGGGGGTTGAGTTGACATAAGGTGTTGTATAATTATATTTTTATATGATACTGATTTATTGGCACGATGGAAGGAAAGTGTTGGTGGTTATTTGATTGTGGCTGTACCAGTGAGGGCATCTGTTTTCTGGCATAGTTTGGAGAGAATCAGAGACCTTCCAATCCACCAATAAAATACTACTTTCCCCCTTAATTAAAGCCTTCAGGGATGTTCTATGCTAAACTAGTAATGGTGTAGTAAGCTGGTGGAAAGTTGCTCTCATACAGGGATGAAAAGGTATACTGTGTTGGTACTGGGAAAAGTTTTTAGGATAAGAATTATTAACTTGTGTGTGTGTGTGGTGTTCGTTTGTGTGTGTGTGTGTGTGTGTGTGTGTGTGTGTGTGTGTGTGTGTGTGTGTGTGTGTGTGTGTGTGTATGTGTATGTGTGTGTGTGTGTGTGTGTGTGTGTGTGTGTGTGTGTGTGTGTGTGTGTGTGTTTGGTGAGTATCTGTCTGTGTATAATTATATGGTGTGTGTGTGTGTATGTGTGTGTGTGGTGTTCGTTTGTGTGTGTGTGTGTGTGTGGTATTCATTTAGGTGAGTGCCTGTCTGTGTATAATTATTTGGTGTGTGTGTGTGTATGTGTTTTCAACCAACCAACCAACCAACCAACCAAACCTACAACTACTGGATGAGAAGACAAGATACACTCCCCTCCCAACATCCTTCAAATGTGAACAGAAATAATAGGGTGTGTGGTGTTCCCGAGCAGAGATGAGGAATGGAGGGAGGAGGAGACTGTGAGAGGCCCATCATTTCCTTATACTACCATTAGATTACATGCTCTTCCTAACACACACACACACTCTCTCTCTCTTTCCACCACACACACACACACTCTCTCTCTTTCCACCACACACACACACTCTCTCTCTCTCTTTCCACCACACACACACAGTCTCTCTCTCTTTCTACCACACACACACAGTCTCTCTCTTTCCACTACCACACACTACCATTATTACCTTATCTCACACACACACACACACACACACACACACACACACACACTCTTTCCACTACCACTACCACATACTACCATTATTACCTTATCTCATATATCTCTCACTACCATTAGATTACATGCTCTTCCACACACACACACACACACACTCTTTCCACTACCACACACTACCATTATTACCATATCTCCAGACACACTATATATACCATTCACTACCATACCACACATTACTACACCATAACACAACACACTACCATACCACAACACACTATAACTTCCCACAATACCACACTACAGAATATCTAACACTATCACAACACACAATACCTGAGTTACACTACCACACCATGCTCTTCACACTATCTTGCACCAACACACACTATCTTACACTTGCACACCACACACTTACCATACCACAACACCACACCATGCACCACACACTATCTTGCACCAACACACATTATTTTACACTTCCACACCACACACTTACCATACCACAACACCACACCATGCACCACACACTATCTTGCACCAACACACATTATCTTACACTTGCACACCACACACTTACCATACCACAACACCACACTATATCTTTACACTACCACACCATGCACACACACACTATCTTGCACTTCACACACTATCTAACATCACAACATACACACTGCCTTACACTCCCACATCACCTCACACAATCTAGCATACTATATCTCTCACCAGACCACACACACTACCACCAAACTAAATACTTCTCCCAACTTCTCACGACACGATTCTTTCTCCATCTTATAAAAGGTAACTTGAGATTATGTTTTAGCCTTTTAAAAATTGTGTGTGATAACCTGCATGTGTGTGTGTGTGTGTGTGTGTGTAGTTTTATATCACTACGTCTGCACACTGGGAATCTTAACGTACATATTATAGAAAAGGCTGTCTTAAAAACTCTGGAGAATAGCAGTGTAATGTGATGTGAGTATAGTGTAGATAGAGTAGTGTGATTATAGTGTAGATAGTGTAGTTTGCATAGTGTATGTAGTGTAGTGTGATTATAGTGTAGATAGTGTAGTTTGTATAGTGTAGATAGTATAGTGAGTATAGTGTATGTAGTGTAGTGTGATTATAGTGTACATAGTGTAGTGTGATTATAGTGTAGATAGTATAATGAGTATAGTGTAGTGTAATTATAGAGTAGTGTAGTGAGTATGGTGTAGTGTGTGTAGTATAGTGTAGTGTAGTGCTGGATACTACTACTACTACTACCATGGCCACCATCACTACCAACACTGACAAAGAGGAATGCTGTCCCTTCAGATTAATATTCGAGAGGTCTGTGTGTGTGTGTGTGTGTGTGTGTGTGTGTGTGTACTGGTATATAGGTAGAGGTTTTAATGGTAGTGGTAATAGTAATAATGTTGGTGAGTGGGTAGTGGAAATAGGACAGTGGAAAAAAAAAAAAAAATATATATATATATATATATATATATATATATATATATATATATATATATATATATATATATATATATATATATATATATATATATATATATATATATATATGACATAGACGTATATAGTTATGAAATACCGATGGGCCCCGATAGCTACGTACCGAGAGCCCCCGAGAGGTTCCCGAGGGCCCCCGATAGGATCCCGATAGCCCAAAGGAAAGCGTTGGGAGGGCCCCGAGAGAAGCACTACTAGGGAAGTATGATATTAAGCAGGTTTAAAGCGAAATTCTTTTGTTGGTGAATTGGAAGGTTTCTGATTCCTCCAAACTATGCCACGAAATATCAGATCCTCTATAAGTACCATTGAGGGCGTCTGTCTGTCTGTCTGTTTTCTGGTCTAGTTAGGAGGAATCAGTAGCCTTCCAATTTACCCACAAGAGAATCATTTCCCCTTAATTCATTAGAGACGAGGGAAGGAACTACTCACACCAACCACGCCTACTGTACACGTCAAGGTAAAGACAGAAGGAGGTGCTCGAGTGCAGGTATTGGCTATGTGGAAACTGAGAGAGAGAGAGAGAGAGAGAGAGAGAGAGAGAGAGAGATGGTTGGAGCGAAGGGGAGAGGGAGAGGGATGGATGGATGGATGGATGGGTGGAGGGAGAGAGAGAGAGAGGAAGGGAGGGATGGATGGATGGATGGAGAGAGGGAGGGAGGGATGGATGGATAGATGGTTGGAGGGAGGGAGGGAGTGAGGGATAGAGGGAGGAAGGGATAGAGTGAGGGATAGATGGATGGATGATCGGATGGATGGAGGTAGGGAAGATGGTTGATAGAGCTCGTTTAAATACTCCATCAGACTAATCGAAGCAGACCAGCTGGATACTAATTATTCCTCGTAACTGTACACGAATCATTCCAACTTATCAACAACACTGCATGGGGAAAGATAGCAAGCAAACTTCTTAATTAAATATGAGTTTTCCTACGTGATCCTGACTCCTCACCTCCTTACGCACACATCCATCATAAAATACACCAATTAACAAACAAAGCTTTTATTTACCTTCTTCTATTCGTGGGTGAGAATGGTGGCTCGAATTTGGGGAGGTTTTCATAATCCCAGTCTATTGGTGAATCCCAGGACGTGAAAGGAGGCTTGTCACTACACTCACAAATTAATTAAAACACAGCAGAAGAATGGATAATGATTCGGGGATGATGGATGTGTTGTCCGGTGGGTAGACAGTGTGTGTGAGAGAGGGCCCAGGGGTGTGGTTCCTAAGGTGAGCACTAGATGGCAACAGTAGTAACAGCAACAACAACAAGCACCGGTAGGGCATCGTCTGCACTGTTCTCTCTCATCTTTGACTCTCGTTTGTTTTTGCTGTGTTTTGTTTTGTTTTTGAGTCCTCGTTTGTTTTTGCTGTGTTTTGTTTTGTTTTGGAGTCCTCGTTTGTTTTTGCTCTGTTTTGTTTTGTTTTGGAGTCCTCGTTTGTTTTTGTTGTTTTGTTTTGTTTTGGATTCCTCGTTTGTTTTTGCTGTGTTTTGTTTTGTATTTGAGTCCTCGTTTGTTTTTGCTTGTTTTGTTTTGTTTTGGATTTCTCGTTTGTTTTTGGTGTGTTTTGTTTTGTTTTTGAGTTCTCGTTTGTTTTTGCTTGTTTTGTTTTGGGGTCCTCGTTTGTTTTTGGTGTGTTTTGTTTTGTTTTAGGAGTCCTCGTTTGTCCTTCTTTTTTCGTTCTCGTGATAAATATAATATGGTCCGTGTTTATTGATATGTGTTCTCTAATACAACTAAGAATAAAATTAATTGCAGGACGGATGAAACCAAAATCAGCCAGTGACCAGCAGATGAAGGAAAACGTGTTGTTTACGTTGTGATGCTCGCTTGACTAATAATTGACTGACGCCTACAGATGGTCCGTGTTTATTGATATGTGTTCTCTTAATACATCTAAGAATAAAATTAATTGCAGGACGGATGAAACCAAAATCCGACCCTGCAGCAGACGAAGGAGAACGTGTTGTTATGTTGTGATGCTCGCTTGACTAATAATTGACTGACGCCTACTATACTGCTGTACTCTCGACAAGGGAACATTAATGTCTATTTCCAGAGTATACGTGGTTTTTTTTTTTTTTTTTTTTTTTTTTTTTTTTCTAATCACACAATAAAGTCCTCGTTAGCACAAGCAATGTTGGTAAAATCTATCTTATTAGTCTTCACGTACTGTAGGCTATTTAACCGAAAAGATAATAATAAGAATTGAGAATAATAGTATCGTGGTTTTTTCTGTTGTTGTTGTTATTTTGGTGTATTTTGGCTATGTTAATTATAAAATGAGCTCAACAAACAAAGGAACTAAATGGAACGGAACAAACTCAGGTGAACACGGCTGGGGGAATGAAAGGCCTTACATTGGCTGGTGTTCTCTGTGTGTGTTGACTTTGTTGAATTCAAGCACCGGGAGGAGGTCAAAAGTTCATCTCTTTTCTTCTCTGTATTTATCTGTCTGTCTGTGTGTATATCTATCTGTGTGTGTGAGTGTGTGTGTGTGTTTATCTGTTTGTGTGTGTTTATCTGTTTGTGTGTGTGTCTGTGTGTGTGTATCTTTGTTTGTTTGTGTGTTTGTCTGTATATCTATCTGTGTGTGTGTGTGTTTGTGTGTGTGTGTGCCTGTGTATCTATCTGTGTGTGTGTTTGTTTGTGTGTCTGTGTGTATATCTATCTGTGTGTGTGTGTTTGTGTGTCTGTCTGTATATCTATCTGTGTGTGTATGTGTTTGTGTGTATCTATCTGTGTGTGTGTTTGTGTGTGTGTCTGTGTGTATATCTATCTGTGTCTGTGTGTGTGTGTGTTTGTATATCAATCTGTGTGTTTGTGTATGTGTGTCATGCTTGGTATAATTCTGTCTATCTATTCCTTCCTTTTCCCTCTCAGTCAGATTAAACGCATCTTGCACATCAATTGATTTTGGGCCTCGAATTATGCATCTTCTCTCTCTCTCTCTCTCTCTCTCTCTCTCTCTCTCTCTCTCTCACAACCATCAGGGGCAAGGAAGAAGTGCGTGTGTGTGAGTATATGTGTGAGAGTATATGTGTGTGCGTGTGTGAGTATATGTGTGTGTGTGTGAGTATGTGTGTGTGTTTATGTGTGTGTGGTAGGGGTCGGCGTGCCTAGATATCCTGCCTCCCCCCCCCCTTCACCCACCTAATGCATTCCTACTCCAAGGATGCTGCAGCAGAGAGGATGATGCGACCCACAGACAGAAAGACAGACAGACAGAGAGATGGTGAGACAGAGAAGAGAGAGAGAGAGAGAGATTATGAAGGGAGAGAGATGATGGGACAGAGAAGGGAGAGATGATGAAGGGAGAGAAATTATGGGATGGAGAAGAGAGAGAGATTATTAAGGGAGAGAAATGATGCGACAGAGAGATGATGGGACAGAGAATAGAGAGAGAGAGATGATGAAGGGAGAGAGATGATACGACAGAGAAGAGAGAGATGATGAAGGGAGAGAGATGAAGATGCGACAGAGAGATGATGCAAGCGACAGACACACAGACAGATCACTTTACCACCACCATGATCTCCTTCCCTCTTATTCTCCTTCACGAGTTCATCTTCTGACTTCTTGGGTTGGGTTGGGACTTGGAGAGAGAGAGAGAGAGAGAGAGAGAGAGAGAGAGAGAGAGAGGTGGAGGAAAAACTGAAGGGTAATAAGGTGGAGTGGAATAAAGTGAAGTGGAGTTTTTATCGTGTATGAAAATTGGAGGCTTTTGATTCCTCCAGACCATGCCACGAAACAAACTCCTTCCATATAGGTGTGTCTGTGTGTTTCGTGGCAATAATTGAAGGACTCATTTATCACCAATTTTCAGGGTTCCTTAAGGAGTGAGGTGTAAGGTGAGATAAGTGGAGTGGTGGAAGGGGAGGTGGCAGGGTGGAGAGAGGGTATATGGGGGGGAGGGGTATATCGGTGGTCTTGGTGTGGGTGGCTGATGGGAGGGGGAAGGAGGGGTTAAAGATGGATCGAGTAGGATGGGGGTGGGATGGAGGGAGGGTATTTCTTGGCCTTTAGGAGGGGATGGGGGAGATGTGGATGAAGGGGATAGGAGGGGAGATGGCCTAGGGGAGGGTGAAGGTCAGTGGTTCTCAATCTTTTTCACTCCATATTTTTTAATAATCTCGTGGCCCCCTTTATTTAAAGCAACGACCACATGAATTATGAAACAAAGTAAGCAAGACTAATTATATAGCATAATAAATTATGGTTCAGTGAAGCTCAAAAATTGTGTGTTTCTTGGAGACAACACACTCACATGTTTCGTGCATGATATCCCAAGCCAGACTGAGATCATTCGGTCCAGTCACTGCTTGCAAAGCCATCAAACACAGACACGTACTGAACACGTCAGTTCAGTAGCTCAGCAGTCCTGTGCCTCGCTCACAGAGGACTGGGCCTATGAAATCTTAAGACTTAAATTATCCATTAAACATAAAGAGAAATACCACCATAATATCTACAGTACACCCACCTACAAAAGCGCTGTCGCCTCATCCGCAGTCATGAACCCCACAAGCTTTACAATTGAAAAATGTTGTTGTGTATGGGGTTTCGATTCACGAGTCATTAAACCCCAAACTTCAAGAACCGTTTAGTGAGGCGACAGCGTTTTTGTAGGTAGGTGTACGTACAGCTCCGGACAGATCAATGGTCCACACCCCATCCATCAGCGACTTGGTTTGTGCCTCGTCGGATCTGGTAACAGTTGCAGGTGGAGGGAGGGGGGATGTTAGTGGGAGAGGAGGAGAGAAATGTGGGCGGAGCTATATAGGAGGGTAACGAATGATCAGGTAGAGAGACGTGTGTCAGGAGGAATGAATGAAGCATACACTGTGAACGGTATCGAATCACCAATAGTTTAAAGCAGGGTTCTTCAAACTTTTTCAGTCGTGACCCAGTTTTTACTATGACATCATTCTCGCGACCCATACAGAAAGATCTTTTACAAATGATCAGAATTATCAACCAAAGAAAATACAAGGCCAGAAACTGAAACGTAATATTTATGATTAAAAGGAATTCTAACCAGAATTATAAACACTGCCTCACCTACCCCTCCCTCTCTATCTCTCATTCTCTCTCAAGAAGGCTAATATTTGTGCAATGATTTTGTTTTATTGATAATTAAATATATGAATATTCGATTATAAAAATATGTTAGGTGGATTCATGTATGAACTTCATATTTATTTTATTGTCACGAACATTATTATTCTATTTTATTCATGTATTTATTTTTGTGAGCCTGCGACCCAGTTTGGAGGAATTCGGGACCCGTAGTTTGAAGAATCCGGGTTTAAAGAAGTGCATACTGCATTAACGTAGGTGGATATAGGAGAGAAGAAATGTGATGATTTGAGGCGAGGGTGAGGGGGAAGAGGGTAAGAAAAATGAAGGTGATTAGTTGAAAAGTAATAATAAACAAATATAATTAGAATATCTGTTACATTATATCCTTTAAATAAAGGCACTGTCTTTTGTTCACCATCGTAGTGGGATAGACTACTGAATATATATTATCCTTTGGATATTAGACAGCTATCCCTGTATTCCTTTTATCCCTCGTGCTTTCCCCGTAGGGGGGTATTGCCTGTAATGATGTGGGCAATACTCTAAAGGTTTTGGCGCCCCTTCGGTCCCAGCCACTAGCATATATATTTCTTCAACTGTCCCTCCTATCTTCCTATTTCATTCTTGCTTGCTGTCACACCTCTCTATCACCTTTTCCTGGTGCTAAATGACCTCGCTGTTTCGCCACCTAATATCAATCAAATCCCTCGTGCATGTAGTCCACCCTATTTATCACCTTCTCCCAAGCCCAGCTGCTTTTTTTTTTTTTTTTTTTTTTGGCAGAAGACGGCTTAATTTTCTAACTATTTTAATAATCATATTTGTCAACAAATTCATTAAGCTATTTACCTGAATTTTTTCTTCTAAACATGCATTTAAAAATAATCGATGTTAAACTTGAATAGGCGCCGCTATATGGCGTTTTCAATAAACTTGGTCTAATTTTATGCATAGGCTATATATATTACAGTATCTCTCAAGTAACTGGCAACCTTACACATCCTCCCTACTGTCTTATCCCTCTCTCGCTTGTCCTTCCCTCCTTTCTTACCATTTATCTTTTCTTTCTCATATTTTTAACCTTCTCATTCGTTCTTAAAAAGTTTTAATGACATAGGCCTTTCTCCCTTATCACTTATAGTCCAATTATATGATTCTATTATCCTGTTCCTCTGTCCAAACAGTCATTCCTCCCTAAATCGCACCCCTCTCCTTCATTCTTTTTCAGCGGTGACCTACCCATCCCCACCTCACTCTTATTCATCTTTTTAATCAGACAATCACCCTTCATTTGTTTCATGTGGTCATACCACCTCAACCAATCCATTTGTGTGACTCCACAAATTTCTTGCTGGGAAATATCTGCATTTACATTTGTGCTCTCACATGCGTTCCTCTGACAAAGTCATCCCATCATTCCGGATTTCAGGATAAGAGTTATAACTCTTATCTAATTAACAATTATGTTCGGTTATTGCATATATGTATGTGTTTCATAGTGTGCCAGGACGAAATAAAAGTTGGGGTATATGGGCAACTCAGGAAGAAGAACCTAATTACAAGGGTGATGGCCACCGATAATGGATTGAGGCCACAGGGACGTATTTTCTATGAGCGCCATAAAAACACTATAGATACCGTACCACATATATCGGGGACATGTTGTTTTCCCGACACACACGATTTTGTTCATCGGTGGGGTTTCACAGAGGAATAAGTGGTCAGCAAGTTTTGAGTCAGTGGTTGGCAGGTTGGGGAAACAGAGTTTGCTGGTTCTGGGTCAGAGGTTGACAAGTTGGTGATACAGAGTTTGCAGGTTCTGGGTCAGGGGTTGTCAGGTTGGGGGTATAACGCTGGCAAGCCGAGGTAAGGGACTGGCAGGTTAGGAGGTAAGGAGTTGGTATGATGGGGGTAGTCTTGGTCTGCATAGTTGGGGACAGTTACTAGGGATCCTTTGAAATCCACGCATACGCAAAAACTTTTCTTTTAACTTTCCAGATTACCTGCTTATACTGTACAGAATCATTAATATTGTTCTTTATCATCGAGTTGGGAACCAGCCTCTGTTACTGAATTTTATATTTCAATATTTGACACTACCAACTACAACCTTCTCTTTCATTGCACATAGGTGAAGCCTAAAGACACCAGCTGAACAGGGCAGTACTCCTAGGGTGGATATTGAACAGGTGATAAAGGCAGTTGGAGTTCCCGTTTCATCTGTCTCTCCATCTTCATTGATCTTGTTGTGTTTCATCTACTCCGAGAGTAATCCAACATTCACTCAAAGACAACACTTTCCCTCAGTTTACATCATACAAACAGGCATGATACACACCACAAACCAAATTCACAATTGAGAAAGCAATGATGACTAACACAACACCCTCCCCGGAGACAATTGTGGATGACTCCATAAACCCTTCAAGGTCTGGATCTCCAGTTAACAATCTCTTGAGATGTCTTAGACTATTATCTGACTCACTCCAAATTACAGTAACTTCTGCAACATACTGTATGTGGATTATCAACAAATTTTCCTGCTGCTGAGCTGCACCTATCCTCCAGTAAGCCTCTCTTATTCTTTCTCTCCAAAACCCAAGTGTCATTGGTAACTGACAGCAACCCTTTCTCTGTCTGCTTTTGCTCACTTTATTCTTAATTTCGTGCCAAAGGCGGATGCTACGTCTGTATATGCAATGACCTCACTCTCGTATTTCTCGACCATGACTTTTCTCAATTCTCAACCCTTTGGCTTCGGTTTACCTATTACTCTCATCTTAAATACATCTGCACTGTTTATCTCTCCCTCACTCTAATGACTATTGAAAATTCTATGACTATCTTACTTCAAAACTGGATCACATTATATCTCATTCTTCTTGCTCAGAAATCTTCTTTTAAATACATTTTAATGTTCATTAAAACCTTTGACTTTCATTTCCCATCACAGACCCACCTGGTGAACAAGTCTTCATCTTTTATATCCTCAACAACCTGAAGCAGCTGTAATAGTTCAGCTCCTTTCCCATACTCCAGACCGCCTTGAAGATCAGCCCAATATTATGAACATATTTTTAACTTTTCATCCTTCTGCTTATACTGTTGAACTCATATTTCCATTGATTGGGCTCCTCAAATCACAATATTGTTTCCGTGTCCTGTTCTATCACTTCCCTAAGACCTTTGGACCCTTCCAGAAAGTGTCATCTGTGGCCGGAGGTTCCTACTCTCATTGGTTACTGACTGGAAGAAACTGAGGCAGTACTTTCATAATTTTCTAGTAAAGGAATTTGGTTTACATGGCCAGGGTTCAATTGAATGTGTTGCATGTGTCTTGGAGGTGATCCTCTCGGGCATGGAGGCATACATTCCATATCTGTACTTTCTTTATCTGATAAAAATAATTCTTGTGTTAATGAGGCTTGTTCTACTGCTGTCCACAACAAGGAGGAGGCTTACAGATGGTAACGACGCTTTCAAACAAATGAATCTCGTATCCAGGATATTTCTACCAAGATTCGCGCCAAATCTATTCTTCAACTAGCCAAAATATCTTTTATCTCTGCGAAGTACAATTATCTTTCCAACTCTATCTCTTCCTGTTCATTTTGCCAATAATCACCCCAGCAACTTTACTTCGTCCACTTTTCGTGTCTCATTCATCCTGATGGAAATATTGCCACCATTTTTGCCGACAAAGCTGGAAGTTTCTCTCAAATCTTTGCCTCTAACTTCACTCTGGATGATTGCAGGGCTATTCCTTCATCTCCACCCCCTCTGACTAACTTATATCTGCCATTAGAATCTATTGAAATGAAATATTTTCTGCCCTATCTGGCCTTGATATTGATATGGTGTATAGTCCATGTGGGAATCCTCCTATTGTCCTTTAAAATTGTACTCCAGTGCTGACTCCCTTCCCATGCAGACTGTTCAGACTTTGTCCGTCATCTCATAATTTCCTTCCTACTAAAAATTTATTCTGATCCAACCTGTTCGGACTCTCCCCAACTCTCAAACTATCGCCTCATTGCTTTGATTTCATATCTACTTAAAAATCTTTGAATATGTTCTTAACATCAAAGTTCAAAAGCACCTTACTCATCATGACCTTCTTTCTGATCGTCAGTATGGTTTCCGTCAGGGATACTCTACTGGCGATCTTCTATGGCTCCTTTCTGACTCATGGTCATCCTCTATTCAGAACATCAGTGAAAGTTTTACTGTTGCGCTAAGCATAAAAAACTTTTGATAGAATTTGGCAAAAAACTATTAATTTTCCAAACTGAGTTCATTCAATTTTTATCCCTCCATCTGCGCCTTTATCCCTGATTTCTTCTCTGACGTCAGTTTTATAGCTGCTGTTGTAGATGGTCAACTTCTCTCCCAAGACTATCAATAATCTTTTCAACTGTATTTCTTCAACTTTCCAATTGTATTCTGATAACTTCTCTCTTCTTCATTACTCCACACAGTTCGACAATGGTCCATCCACACAGCTCCTCTCTACATCACGTGATGCTGTAGTGTCACGCCTGACTTTCTGTCCTTTCCCTTATATCCAATTGGTGAAGAGAAAACCTTATGGCCTTCAACACAAAAAACACAGTTCCTTCACCTTTCAACTCACACTAATAATTCAAAAGACTATACCCTCTTCTTCAATGACACACAACTTAATATTAATGGAGTTTCTGGTGAAAAATATTCACAATGGTAGACAAAAATATTTATTTCCAAACAGTTTAGGCGACCACTTTGGCCTTATTCAATGGTCGCAAAAACTGTTCGGAAATACTTCTTTTCGCCTGTCATTGTGGGCGTTCATTTTGTTGACGTTCACGCTAGTGTGAATTCTCACTTAGATTATATGTACTTGTTTCCATTGTCTGAATAACGTTAGCCATGAATGTAACCAAATGGTCATATTATATGGTTAACATTTTAGTGCTAATTCTCAGAGTAACTATGATGAGACATAATCAAACATTTGCAACACTATTCAGAAGTCGTATTTTCGAAGCCAAGGTCTGCGTCAAGTGTCTGAACACTACAAGGTCTGTGTCATTGGTTGTGGAAGGGATGGAGGGGTTGGGAACTTGGGAGGGAGAAGGTGCTAGTGTTCGGCTTTGTGCTAAGTGTGTATTTGATCTGCCTTGAGGGAGATGCTAACAAATTTTAGTTAAGGGACCCTGTGATGTAGTCAGAAAATTTGGGGTTAGTGAGTCCTTCAAACATTGCCACGAAACACCACCTATATGTAAGGAGCTTGTTTCGTGGCATAGTCAGGAGGAATCAGAAGCCTCCAGGTCTCATACACGATCACAGGGTCCTTAATGCCTTGTATTTTATCACTGGTTTATTTTTATAGTATTCTTTTTTTTTTAATAGACTTTGAGTTTAGTTTGCAATGAGTAATTAATTCTCAATATTTGATGGTATATTTTAGATTCCAGAAACATAATGTATAGTTGAGGACACATGAGACAGATACACTTAAAACGGGTACCTCATCGAACATTATGGTAGGATGAGACGACGTGTGTAGTGGTGCATCCTAACAATGAGGGGTCCGTTGTAAGTGTGTCTGTTTCATATGTTTGTAAGTGTACATAGGGGAAATGGGCTGCCTCACATTAATAGACATAATAAGTTACTAGACATAGTGAAATTAGGGGGATTAGAGAAAGGATTTTTATTTAATAGATCAAACTATTGTAAAAAGGTAATTTTCTTATGACATTCTATCTCGTCTGGAGTTGTTTATATTCTGATAAATTAATTATTATCTAAGTTGCAAGATATCGTTAATTGAATAAAATAGTCAATTACATTATAATTATCCACACCATATTAATGAAGTAGATGTGATATGTACTGCAACTCGTGGTGGACAGAAGGAATTACCCATTATAAAGGGACATGATATTTATTGTTGCAGGATTAGTGATCCTGATACATTGACAATGTACTTTGATATTAATGATTGAGTCAGAAGGTAAAAAAAAAAAAAAAAAAAAAACAGAGGTTAAACAGAATGGAAGACAGGGTTGAACTTGTGGCTAGACCAGGGAAATATTCTTATAAAAATGAGCATTAATGACTCCCAAAACAAGATACGGTCGAGTTCCATTCATTAGACCAATAAAACGACCGATCAATAAGATACACTGTACTCTAAAGTGCTAATTAATTAATATATAAGTAAGTCTATGGAGGCTAATAATTAACATGTATCCTATACAATTATATTATTTGATAACCAAATGTGGTGGTGGCTACGTTGCATTAGCAATGCACACCTGAATCATCCATCAGAAAAAGTGGTGATAAATGTCAAGCTGTCATCTATCTATCTATCTATCTATAGCTCTGACGCCTCGCTCCCTCCGGGAACTCCCCCCAAGGGGGTGGCCACGGCAGAAGTGTCTCCAGTTCTCCCTGTTCCAACACTCCCTCCTTACTTGGTCCATCCCTACTCTACCCCTCACGTTTCTCTCCTTTACATACTCTTCCACTCTGTTCTGCCATCTGACCGGAGGTCTGCCTCTCACACCAGGTCCTACAACTTCACTTCCATACACCTTCTTTACAAACTCCTCGCCTTGCATTCTCTCTACATGTCCAAACCATCTCAATGTATCACGTTTCACTCTCTCAACCACTCCACACTCAATGCCAATTGCCTTCTCACTCATACCACATCTCTCATACACACTCTCATTACTTTCTCCATCCCATCTAGTAAGTCCACATGCTCCTCTCAAGTAACTCATTTCCACAGCACCTATTCTAGACTGATGCGCCCTACTCCATGTCCATGTCTCCGACGCATATGTCAGTGTTGGCAGGATTATACTATTTCGTAGTCCCCTTTTCACTTCCATACTCACACTTCTACCCTTCATAATCCTTCCCAGTGATCCTATGACCTGTCTACCCTTCACTGCTCTCTCCCTAATTTCTCCTTCCATACTTCCATGTTTACACATAACTGTACCCAGGTACTTAAACTCCTTCACTTCCTCCATCCTCTCGCCCCTCAGAGTTATCTCACACTTCGTCCCAGTTGGTACAGCCACTCTGTAAGGTGTATCAAAGTCAATCACTTCAGTTTCTGCTCTTTCAAATACCATCACTTTACTTTTATCTACATTCACCTTCAATTTCCTTCGTTTACACACAGACTGAAATTCGTCCACCACTCTCTGTAAATTCCTTTCATTCTCAGCCATCAGCACAGTGTCATCCGCAAACAAACTTGCCACCAGGGACCAATTTGCTTCATTCAGCCTCAACTTCACCCCCAGACCATTCACTTTGGCTTTCACCTCTCTCATACAACCATCCATATATATATTGAACAACCATGGTGACATAACACACCCCTGTCTCAGCCCTACACTAATATTAAAACTCTCACTTAGATCACCCTCTACCCGTACACATGCTTTTGCATCTGCATAAAAAGCCTCAATACCTTTCAGCAAAGGCCCCCCAACACCATAAATTTTCAACACCTCTGTCATAGCTTTCCTATCAACTCTATCGTATGCCTTCTCCAAATCCATGAAGGCAGCATACAACTTCTTACCCTTCCCAATATATTTCTCAACTATTGATTTTAATGCAAATATTTGGTCCACACATCCTCTACCCTTTCTGAACCCTCCCTGCTCCTCACTAACTTTATTCCCTGTTACTTCAACCAGTCTTTCAGTAAGAACCTTCCCGTAAACCTTCCCCGGTACACTAAGAAGACTTATTCCCCTATAGCTACCACACTCATCCTTACTGCCCTTCCCCTTATACAAAGGTACAATTATGGCTCTCCTCCAATCCTCTGGCACCTCTCCCTGCCTCCACGCCAATGTACATATAAGCAACATCCACTCCACCACTTCCTCCCCCCCACACTTTAACATTTCAGCAGTTATCCCATCCACCCCCGGTGCCTTTCCCATCTTCAACTTTCCTATTGCTTTCCTAACCTCTTCCCTTCCTAATTCTCCCTGTACATCCTGTCGTCTACCACCTGCCTCCATCCCCATGCATGTTACCACCGCCTCCCCTCCCGTCCCCCCATTCATCAACTGATCAAAATGCCTCTTCCACACTTCTTTCACTTCCTCACTTCTACTCACAGTAACTCCATCCTCTCTCTTCATTCTCACACTACCAGACTTTCCTTCTCCTCTTTCTCTTTTCACCTCCTTCCAGAATAATTTCTTGTTCTCTTTAAACTTTTCACTCAGCTTCATACCAAACTCCTCATCCACTCTCCTTTTACTCTCACTCACCATCCTTTTCACTTGTCTCTTACACACATTATATTCTCTTTTCCATCTCTCTCTCACTTCTTCCGGCACATTCCTCTGTAGTGTTCTCCTATATGCCTTCCTCTTATCCTCTACAGCATCTTTCACTTCTTCTGTCCACCAAGCACTCCCTTTCTTGCCCCTCTTCTGTGACTTATATCCTACTACCTCTGCTGCTGTCCTTAATACTCTCATCTTAAACATTTCATACACCGCATTCACTCCCACTCCCTCCCCTATCCCCATCCTTACATCCCCCAGCACCTCACCCACCCTCCTCTTATATTCCTCCCTATACTCTTCTACATCTAATTTCCCACTAGCCACCTCCCTCTTATTCCTCACCCCTTCATCCCTCCTACCATACTCCCACTTAACCCTAACCTTCATCCTCACCAACACCGCAAAATGGTCGGAGCAATGGACCATTCCTCTCACCACTTTTGCGTCATACACATCCTTCCTCAACCTTTCATCCACTGCCACATAATCAATCAAACTCTTTTGTTCTCCTCTCTCATCCCTTCTCTTCCATGTATACCGGTGGATCATCTTGTGCTGAAAGAAGGTGTTAGCCGAGAACAACCCCCTCTCAGCACAGACGTCCACCAGATACTCACCATTCTCATTCACTCCTTCCACACCCCATTTACCAACAATACTTCCTACTCTCTCATTTCCTACTTTCCCATTCATATCACCCATCATTACAATCTTCCTCCCACTCTCAAACTTCCTCAAACACCCATTCAACTTCTCCCAGAAATCTCTCATTTTTTCTCTCCCCGCCTTATTCCTCTCATTCACAGGTGCATAAGCACACACCCATGCATACTTAACCAAACCAATCTTTCCTGTCACCCATGCCACTCTCGTCCCACACCATCCATGTCCATCTACTCTCTTCCATACCCTTGGTGCTACCAGCACTGCACACCCCTCCCTCCCTCTTCCTTTACACTTCTCACTCATTCCTGTCCACACTACACCTCCCTCCATTCCCTCCCACATCACACTCTCTCCTCCAGCCTCACACTCCTCCACTCCCCATCCTTTCAAGTCATAAATAATGATAATTCATGATACACTCACACACACTCTTATAACCAACCAGCGAAATATCTCTGATATTTTATACTCCTGTAGGAAGATAAATATATTTCCCTTTTAGAACGCGATATCTTTACCATCACCCATGACAGAATCCAGTAAAAGTAGAAGTTAATTTGTAGATTACCACGATGAAAAAATAATATAAATATATGAAAAGAAATTACTGCATTTACATTCAGCGAAGTTTGACACACAAATTAATGTGCTTGTCTATCATGAGAAACATTTTTATGGAAACAAAATATAAAAAGTATAAGATATTTATTTCAAGGTATGTACAGAATTTTGCAAATAATAACTCTTGGACTAAAAACCACCAGGGTGAGGTAAACTAATTACTGATAATGTCAACAAAATAAAAGACTAATATTGATCTGTGTGAAATTTTCAAGGCGTCCTATGCAGTAGGCTACACTCCACTAACATAATTTACTGCCCCCTATTTCTAATGTTAAGGAACCTGTGATCGTGTATGATAATTGGAGGCTTCTGATTCCACCTGACCATGCCACGAAACAAGCTCCTTCCATATAAGTGGTGTTTAGTGGCAATATTTGAAGGACTCATTTATTTCCAATTTTCTGACAACATCACAGGGTCCCTTAAAGAACTAATTTCGTGTTTTGTTTCAAATAGTAATGTCTTGGTGGGAAAATTATTATGTCCTAAGGAGATGTGAATATTGCATATAGTTTAGATGATACATCATATTTTCCAAAGATACCTATATACAGCTGGTCATACTCCCGTGAGGCCCACCCAGCGTTGTCAACGTTGGCCGAGATAACCCCGAAACACTAGTGGATAACCAGCTTTTAGTTTTTCAACTACCACTCTTTTCTTTCTATTTCCTTCCTTCTTGCTGTCTCGCCTCTCTATCACCGTTTTCTGGCGCTATATGACCACGCTGTTGCGGCGCCTAATATCAATCAATCAATCAACCTCTACATATTGAGAACCAAAATGCGATCTACAACATAATCTCAGCCGTAGTTTTTCGAATCATATAATTGGACTATAAGTGATAAGGGAGAAAGGCCTATGTCATTAAAACTTTTTAAGAACGAATGAGAAGGTTAAAAATATGAGAAAGAAAAGATAAACGGTAAGAAAGGAGGGAAGGACAAGCGAGAGAGGGATAAGACAGTAGGGAGGATGTGTAAGGTTGCCAGTTACTTGAGAGATACTGTAATATATATAACCTATGCATAAAATTAGACCAAGTTTATTGAAAACACCATATAGCGGCGCCTATTTAAGTTTAACATCGATTATTTTTAAGGAAATGCATATTTAGAAGAAAAAATCCTGGTAAATAGCTTAATGAATTTGTTGACAAATATGATTTTTTTAAAAGTTAGAAAATTAAACCGTCTTCAGCCGAAAAAGAAAACAAAACAGCTGGGCTTGAGAGAAGGTGATAAATAGGGTGGACTACAAGCACGAGGGATTTGATTGATATTAGGTGGCGCAACAGCGAGGTCATTTAGCACCAGGGAAAGGTGATAGAGAGGCGTGACAGCAAGCAAGAAGGAAATAGGAAGATAGGAGGGACAGTTGAAGTAATATAAGCTAGTGGCGGGGGCCGAAGGGGCGCCAAAACCCTTAAAGTATTGCCCACATCATTACAGGCAATACCCCCCTACGGGGCAAGCACGAGGGATAAATGGAATACAGGGATAGCTGTCTAATATCCAAAGGATAATATATATTCAGTAGTCTATCCCACTACGATGGTGAACAAAAGACAGTGCCTGTATTTAAAGGATATAATGTAACAGATATTCTAATTATATTTGTTTATTATTACTTTTCAACTAATCACCTTCATTTTTCTTACCCTCTTCCCCCTCACCCTCGCCTCAAATCATCACATTTCTTCTCTCCTATATCCACCTACGTTAATGCAGCATGCACTTCTTTAAACCCGGATTCTTCAAACTACGGGTCCCGAATTCCTCCAAACTGGGTCGCAGGCTCACAAAAATAAATACATGAATAAAATAGAATAATAATGTTCGTGACAATAAAATAAATATGTTCATACATGAATCCACCTAACATATTTTTATAATCGAATATTCATATATTTAATTATCAATAAAACAAAATCATTGCACAAATATTAGCCTTCTTGAGAGAGAATGAGAGAGAGAGAGAGGGAGGGGTAGGTGAGGCAGTGTTTATAATTCTGGTTAGAATTCCTTTTAATCATAAATATTACGTTTCAGTTTCTGGCCTTGTATTTTCTTTGGTTGATAATTCTGATCATTTGTAAAAGATCTTTCTGTATGGGTCGCGAGAATGATGTCATAGTAAAAACTGGGTCA
>JAWQEG010002656.1:10000-78016 GCA_033782935.1 Petrolisthes cinctipes | reverse complement strand
GTTATTTCTCCACCCTATTCCCCTTCTTCCACATCCCTCTCTTATTCTCTCATTTCCCCCCTGCCACTTCTCTTCCTCTTCTACATCCTTCTCCACTCTCCCTCCACTCCTCCCTCCTCCTCTTCCCCATTTCCCTCCACTCTCTCTCCACTCTCCACTCCTCCCCTCCTCCTCTTCCCTATTTCCCTCCACTCTCCCTCCTCCTCTTCCCCACTCTCCTCCTCCTCCTCTTCCCCATCTCCCTCCCCTCTCCCTCCCACTCTCCCTCCCCTCAGTTCGTGGTGGTGGTGGGGTAACCGAGATCTTCCCTGGTGTCACGCTAGACATCAATAACACTGTGTTCTCATTACATCGCTCACCATGGTATTACACCACTCATTATACCAGACACTGACCCTCTATACCAGACACTGACCCTCTATACCAGACACTGACCCATTATACCAGACACTGACCCATTATACCAGACACTGACCCATTATACCAGACACTGACCCATTATACCAGACACTGACCCATTATACCAGACACTGACCCATTATACAGACACTGACCCATTATACCAGACACTGACCCATTATACCAGACACTGACCATTATACCAGACACTGACCCATTATACCAGACACTGACCCATTATACCAGACACTGACCCCATTATACCAGACACTGACCCATTATACCAGACACTGACCCATTATACCGGACACTGACCCCTCTATACCGGACACTGACCCTCTATACCAGACACTGACCCATTATACCGGACACTACCCATTAATTTTATACCACTCATCTGTATTATACCACCCATTAATCAGGCTTCTACCTCATAATACCAGTCATTACCCCATTATTAATTTTATACCACTTATACCACCCATTATTCAGGCAGCTATACCTCATAATACCAGTCAATACCCCATTGGTGGTGATGGGAGAAGTATATGTGGTGATGCTGGTGTTGGTTGTGGTGATTCTCTCTCTCTCTCTCTCTCTCTCTCTCTCTCTCTCTCTCTCTCTCTCTCTCTGTTGGTGCATGGTGGTGGTGATGGTAGAAGTGTATGTGTTGATGATGGTGTTGGTTGTGGTGAATCTCTCTCTCTCTCTCTCTCTCTCTCTCTCTCTCTCTCTCTCTCTCTCTCTCTCTCTCTCTTGGTGGTGGTGGTGATGGTAGAAGTGTATGTGTTGATGATGGTGTTGAATAGTGGTTTATGGCTGCTCTTGGTGGTGATGGTGATGGTAGTAGTGGTAGTAGCAGCTGTGGTAGCAAATGGTTGTGGTAGTGGTGGTGGGGGTAGTGGTAGTGGTAGTGGTGGTGCAGGTTATGGTAAAACTGCAAGTGGTGGTGGTAGTTGTGGTGGTGGTAGTAGTATAGAGCAGCTATGGTAGTACTTGTGATAGTACTAGTAGTGGTAGTGGTGGTGTTGGTGGTGGTGGTGGTAGCAGCTATAATAGTACTGGTGATAGTATTAGTGGTGGTGGTGGTGGTAGCAGCTATGGTAGTACTGGTAGTGGTGGTTGTAGCAGCTATGGTAGTAATGGTGATAGTGGTACAAGTGATAGTATTAGTGGTGGCGGTTGTGGTAGCAGCTATGGTAGTACTGGTGATAGTGGGAGTACTGGTAGTGGTGGTAGTAGCAGCTATGGTAGTAATGGTAATAGTACTAGTGGTGGTGGTGGCGGTGGTGGTAGCAGCTATGGTAGTACTTGTGATAGTGGTAAAGGTGATAGTATTAGTGGTGGCGGTTGAGGTAGCAGCTATGGTAGTACTTGTGATAGTGGTACAGGTAGTGGTGTGCTGCAGGGAGGTAGGTAGTAGCAGCTATGGTAGTACTGGTGGTAGTGGTATAGGTAGTGGCGTGCTGCAGGGAGGGTGATGGTAGCAGCTATGGTAGTACTGGTGGTAGTGGTACAGGTAGTGGCGTGTTGCAGGGAGGGTGGTGTGTTGACTGAGGTAAGTGTTTGCTGACGGGGCCACTAAGACACTCTCTGGTAATGTGCACCTTAACTTATGTACCACACTTCTGTCTCACACTCCACTCACTATGATGGCTTCTTTATACTCCACTCTGCATGATGGCTTCTGTACTCCACTCCACTCACCATGATGGCTTCTTTACTCCACTCTCTATGATGGCTTCTGTCTCATACTCCATACTCCACACTCCATGATGGCTTCTGTACTCCACACACCATGATGGCTTCTGTACTCCACTTTGCATGACGGCCTCTCCGCCTATCGATTATGGATATACATTTTCATATCTTTGAGTCAGGTAAGAGGGGCATAATATGGTTTTATGTGTAAATTGATGTTGAATAACTGAATAATGGATGAATGCGATTGCACAGTTGTCATTGGTTTTCTACTAAAAATCATCGACTTAGATAAGGGTACGAATATGAGCGACTGTTACGTTCGGATATTGATTATAATATATTGGGAAATTTAAATCGCAGGCAATGAACCTTCCATGCAGCTTGTATTTCCCTCCCATGCATACTGTAAGGCGTTGATACGTCTGTGTGTGTGTGTGTGTGTGTGTGTGTGTGTGTGTGTGTGAGGCAAGTTGTGGTACTGGTGTGAGTGTGTGTGTGTGTGTGTGTGTGTGTGTGTGTGTGAGAGACAAGTTGTTGTACTGGTGTGTATATGTGTGTGTATATATATATATGTGTGTGTGTGTGTGTGTGTGTGTGTGTAAAGCCAGACCCTCCCTATACGCCCTCCCATTACCACAGAGGTAATGGGTGATCGCCTTGTCCAAGTGTTGTCTATTATCATCACGCTACCCACTCTTGCCTCACGTGTATGTAAGAGGGGACGAGGGGTGAGGAGAGGGTGAGGGGTAATAGTCAGCGAGGAGGGGTGAGGGATTAGGGAGAGAGGCGATAGTTAGCGAGGAGGGGTGATGGAGAAGGATGATAGATAGTTGGGAGGGGTGGTAGAGGAGGAGAGGAGGAGAAGGGGAAAGAGTGGTGAACGATGATAGGGAATAGTGAGAATTGGTGATGAGAGGTGACAAGAAGACGAGAATGAGGTGAGTGGTGGAGAGGAAAGAATGAGAATAACTAGACAAAAAGAGAATAACTATAGGGTGAGAGGAGCGAGGAAGGGATAGTGGTATTGATGAGAAGTGGGAGAGAGGAGAGGAGGGAATGAGGGATAGTAATGTTGAGCTGTAGTAGTGAGAGGGGCGAAGGGAAGGTGAGTGAGTGTGGTGGTGGTGGTGGTGGTGGTGGTGTTGGTGGTGGTGCATGATGGTGGTGGTGGTGCATGGTGTTGTTGGTGCATGGTGTTGTTGGTGGTGGTGGTGGTGACAAGGAACAATAAGGTAATAAATACACTTCTCGTACATTGGAGTGTCTTGATTCCTCTAAAGTATGCCAGGAAACAGGACCAGATGAACAAAAATAATGGTATCCTGTTCCCTTGAAAAGTTTGGATGAATCAGCAGTTGCTCCAGTTTTACCCAAAGTGTATATATTACCCCCTTAAGGGACCCTGTGATGTATTCTAAAAGTTGGAGAAAAATTAGTCCTTCAAATATTGCCACGAAACACCACCTATATAGGGAAGGAGATTGTTTCGTGGCATGGTCAGGAGGAATCAGAAGTCTCCAATTTTATACACACACGATCACAGGGTCCTTAAGCCATGCATGCACGAAGGGGTGAGGGGTAAAGAGGAGTAAGATGACATTAAGAAGGAAGAGGGGGAATTACAGGTGAAGAGGATGATTGTGCACCAGGAGGAGGTTAAAGTGAGAGATAACAAAAAAATAGAAAGAGGGGACGAGAGGGGAAAGGGAGTGAGTGAGTGGTGAGTAAGGGATGATTACAGAGGGGTCGTAGCGAGGGGAAGGGGTTAAGAACACTGAAAAATTAGGTAAGAAGAGAAGAATTATTGAATTGTGGGGAATGGGTCGTTCAAAAGTATAAGTGTATATAGACAACCATGCAGAAGACATTTGTGTAAACAGAGATATGAATTATTGTCATGAAGGGAGTTTTTGTATAGAGAAAAACCAATTAGATGAAAAGGAGAAAGAATAGTTTGTGTAGAGAAACCAATTATAGATGAAACTGAGAAAGAAAATATAGGTGATGAAAAGAGATGAGGGATGTATTAAGGGTCTTATAATTATTTAGGTAGAAAGTGAAATAATGGGCAAAGTGTATGAGAATAACAAATAAATGGGAAATAAGATAGAGAATAGATAGTTAGGAAATAGTGTTGAGAAGGAAAAAAAGAGGGTGGGATGTGTGTTATAAAGATATTGGAGACAGATTGAATAATGAGATTGAGTAAAGAGGGGAGCAGAGTAAAGAGAATACACAAGATAGATGGAAAACAGTAACAAAGGAGAGTGGCAGAAAAATGCTGAAAAAAAAAGAAAAGGAAATTTAATGAATGGCTAAAGAAAGAAGAAGAGGGACAAAGAAATGATGTAGAGGAGATGAAGCAATGGGACAATAAGAGAATAATAAAAGAAAGGTGTGGAGGAGAAGGAATTAAGGTAATTTGGAAGATGATGGTAAAAAATATAAGAAGGGGGAGGAAACAGAGGAAAGGATAAGGGAAGGGAGAGGAGAGGAGAGGAGGCGATATAATACCTGTGTGTGTGTCCCTTGGGAGAAGCGTGTACCGGGAATGATGGAGCATGTCACACACACACACACACACACACACACACACACACACACACACACACTGACCACTCGGCCAACTCCCCTCATCCAAACGTTGAAGGAGGTAGTACACACACACACACACACACACACACACACACACACACACACACACACACACACACACACACACACACACACACACACACACACACACACACACACACACTCGACCACATCCAAACGTTGAAGGAGGAAGTTTTAATCTCCACGTGGGTGATATTGCACGCCTTTAAATTTGATATTGCAATGATAATGTTGTATATTAAAAAGTGCAGGTCATACTTTGTTGACTTGGTAATAATGATGGAATGAGTTGGATTTTATAAGAATGAAAATACCTAATTATGATTTATTTATATGGTGCATGAGACGAAAGTAACGCCTGCCAACATTGATAAATATAACACTAGAGGAATAATGATAGTAAAGTAGTACATGGACGTATGAGTGAATATAATCATACCGTGTCATACATCATCATCTTGTTGGGCCTCAAAGTGTTAGGAGAGATTTACTTTAGGTTCCTTGATGTTGGTGTTAGGAAGGGTAGAGTAAAAATGATGTTATTGTGGATCCCTGTTACTTGTGAAAATATTATTCTTACGTGTGTGTGTGTGTGTGTGTGTGTGTGTGTGTTCTCAGTGCGTGTGTGCGTGCAATACGCGTGAGTAATTTTCAGTGCAACATATGTAAGTACTGAAAATTATGCAGCCATGCGGAAAAGTTTGCATGCATTACCTGCATGCACTCACGCAAGCAGATACACACACACACACACACAAAAAAAGCACAAACACACGGAAATCTGATGTATGTACACATATTCAAAGATACGCACATATAAATACACACACTCAACTATACGCACACAGAGTCGGGAGAGCAGAATAAACACGATTATTTCATGGTTTCATAATTGGTGTAATCACGGGGAGGAGAAGGATAATTTTCAGATAATTCGTCCCCGGACCAGAAGCCACCGTGGAGCAGCCTTTAATAATCGACACGCCCGCCCCCACACGTCACCCCGTCGTTTAGGGAGTGTAGGGGCGTGTGGGGGGGGGGGGGTGGCGGAGGTACTGGGGGTGGGGAGGTGCTATGTGGTAGTGAGGGGGTGTGGGTGGCGGAGGTACTGGGGGTGGGTAGGTGGTATGTGGTAGTGAAGGGGTGTGGGTGGCGGAGGTACTGGAGATGGGGAGGTGCTATGTGGTAGTGAGGGGGCGTGGGTTGGGGACTTTGGGGGTGGAGGTGGAGGGGTTATATGGTGGTGCGTGGGCGTGAGTGGCAGAAGGACATGTAGAGGATTGGGGGGTGGGGGGTGGGGGGTATGTGATAGGAAGGGTACATTTGTAGTAGAGTGACACGGGTGGGGGTAATGTATAGTAATAATGGAAGGAGATAGATGGGGGGCAAATACAGATATATGGCTAAGGATAAAGGATCAAGGAGTAAGTAAATATAGAATACCGAAGAAAAAGGGTTATTTAGAATTTTAGATTATATATAGTTGTAATGAGGTTAGAGGAGTGTGTGACGAACCAAGGATAATGGATCAAGGAGTAAGTAAACAATGAATACCAAAAAAAAAAAAAAAAAAAGGATTATTTTAAAATTTTAGATCATATAGTTGTAATGAGGTTAGAGGAGTGTGTGACGGACCAACCCTCTTTACAAATATGGCGTGGGACATCCTCAATCTCGTGACCATTTGGAAGAGAGTCAACAGAGATACCAACGTCCCATCCCTGGCCCCTGGGTCATGGGGTATAGAAAATAGGGACGAGGGAGGAGAGGGAAGATTTTAATGGGGTGTATTAGTGCTGGCAAATCTAGAGCAACTGATTCCTCCAAACCTTTTTTCCAAGCAACAGGACACCACTTTTTTGTTAATCTGACCCTGCATGGGAGATGAGGGACGTTTTAAGGGGAAAAATGAAAATACAATAAAGGGCCCTTCCTTGAAATACAGTAGTTGGAGAAATTGAAGGCTATTGTTTCGTCTCAATGTTAAGTATTTAAACATAAGGTACTTTAGTCTCTTGGCACAGTTTACAGGAGTGTGAAATAAATGGAGAAGCTTTGTTTATTTTCACATTGATATAGGAACCTCATTGATGTTTTATTACTAGATGATATTGTGAGGTGTTGTCTGTTTGTCTGTCAGTTTATTTGTTATTTGTCTCTACCTGTCTGTCTGTCTGTCCACCTGCCTGTTTTTTTCTCTATCTCTGTCTGTTTGCTTTGTCTTGTGGTATTCTCTCCCTCCTGTCTTCTTCTCTCCCTCCCTCCCCCTGTCTTCTCCTTCCCTCCCTCCCCCCCTCCCCCCTGTCTTCTTCCCTCCTTCCCTACCTCCCTCGTCTACTCCTTCCCTCCTTCTCTCCCTCCCTCGTCTACTCCTTCCCTCCCTCCCCTATCTTCTCCTTCCCTCCATCCCTCCCTCCCTCCCAAGTCCCCCTATCTTCTCCTTTCGTCCCTCCCTCCCTTGTCTTTCCCTTCCCTCCCTCCCTCCCTCTATCCCTCCATCCCTCCCAAGTCCCCTATCTTCTCCTTTCGTCCCTCCCTCCCCCCTATCTTCTTCCCTCCCTCCCTCTGTCTTCTCCTTCCCTCCCTCCCTCGTCCCCCTCGTCTGAAGCAGGTAATGAGGGGTCTAGTGGTGAGTGTGGTGTGCGTGTCGTGGCCTCGGTTTTATTGTTGTATTTACACATGTGACCCGCAATTACCCACCCTCACGGATCTTCAGGAGGCCGCTACTGTCCTCACCTCTCTCTCTCTCTCTCTCTCTCTCTCTCTCTCTCTCTCTCTCTCATTATGCCTAGGTGTCAGTCATGTAGCATCTCTCTCTCTAATTATGTTTAGGTGTCAGTCATGTAGCATCTCTCTCTCTCTCTCTCTCTCTCTCTCTCTCTCTCTCTCTCTCTCTCTCTCTCTCTTTAATTATGTCTAGTTGTCAATCATGTAGCATTATATATTGTCTATTACATGCAATCTGTTCTAGCATCTACTTGCCTCCTTCCCCTCCTCCAAATTTCCTTTCGTCACAAACTCTGGTTCTGCTTTGCTTTCCAAACTTCACCTTTTTTTTTCCCTTAACACTTCTTTCCTTTCCGTCACTCTCTCTCTCTCTCCTCCCCGTTTCCCACTTTCTTACTTGACTCTCACTTTCCTCTTCCTAACCCGCCCCCCACCCCAAACTCATCCTCCTCCCCAGTCCTTCTCCCTATAGGCCCAACTCATCCCTTTACACATCCCCATCCCAGCCTATCCCCTTCTTTGTATTCCTCTGTAGTTGTCCCCATTACAACCCCTAATACTCCTCCCTCCTCTTCTCCATCCTAATCCCCCTTACTCCTTCCCTTTCCCATCCCAACCCCAAATACTCCTCCCATTTTAATACATCTCCATCCTAATTCCCCTTACCCCTTCCCTTCCCCATCCCAACCCAACCCCTAATACTCCCTCCTCTTCCCCATCCTAATCCCCCTTTCCCATCCCATCCCAACCCTTAATACTCCTTCCTCCTCTTCCCCATCCTAATCCCCCCTACTCCTTCACCTTCCCATCCCAAATCCTTCCTCCTGCTCCTTCTCCCCCCCCCCCTCCCCTCCCCACACAGTCCCCAGTCCCCAGTGCCGTGAGGTAAATACACGTGGAGTTGAGTGGCTTGGGTCCCCTGGGGTGTCCTTGCGTGTTGAGGCTGTCAGGTCCGGGCTGCTCACCATACAAATTTCATGTTAAAAAATAAATGGAATATCATATTAGTGACAGTACCTCCCCCCCCCCCTCTTCCTCTTTCCCCTACTTTCCTCTGCTCCCCAGTCTCCTCCATCTCCCTGCTTTCCTCCTCTGTTCCCCAGTCTCCTCCATGGAATATAATATTAGTGACAGTATGTAAAGGAGAGAAACATGAGGGGTAGAGGAGGGCTTGGCCAAGTAAGGAGGGAGTGTTGGAACAGGGAGAACTGGAGGCACTTCTGCCGTGGCCACCCCCTTGGGGGGAGTTCCCGGAGGGAACGAGGCGCCAGAGTTATAGATAGATAGATAGATAGTGACAGTACCCCCCCTCTCTTCCTCTTCCCCCTCCCTCCAGTCTCCTCCATCTCCCTGCTTTCCTCCTCCGTTCCCCAATCTCCTCCACCTCCTCTCCTATTCCTCCACACCCTAGTCCCATTCTCTGAAGACTACTAAAAACTTCAGAGATCGATAAACGTACATAAATATTTATCGACCTGATTAAACTGCAAAAAATATAATGTCCTCTACAGATAAAACCGGATAGTTATTTTTTTCATTTACTTGTCATGAATTGCACGTGCAGTTTTAATCTGTATAAATTAATAATAGTTTAATTTAAAGCATACGTAGCAGGGTTTTGCATTTACCGGGCATCAAGAAAACGGACAATGATGACGTAGATGGTGTCTGCTGCTGAGTGAAGGAAGGTTGCCATATGAGGGTATAGTTTGTTACATACCTATACATTTAACACCATTACTTTATTATCACCGGAAAGTTATTATTACACAAAGTTATTATCGTGTGGTTTTAGAGTTGTAATTAATACATACGAGAAAGTATAGCGTGTGTCATAGGTTTATATTGTATTAATTCTGAATAATAGTTGTTGTTGTTACTTGTATGTCCACGGGTGAGCTCCACGTGACTGAAATGTATCTCTGCCCATCTCACCTCACTGCAGGACCCAATGAAAATTCCTCCCTGGCGAGTCATTGATTCTTATTGGTTCTTTTATTCAGGATTATGAAGTAATCTAATAAATGTGACCTTGAGAGGAGAAAGAGGGAGTAGGGAGGTGTCAGTGTGTGAGTGTCTGTGATGGGTGGAGTGCACATAATTATAGCTTATGATCCAAAGTATTTACAGACTTGTATTTATAGTTCTTCAGTTGCTGGAATAATTATGTAGTAGTGTTGTACCCGACATGATCATCGGGTTGTTTGAAGTGGATATAATTATGAATATTATTTTGTGTTATTACTATTTTTTTTTATTGTGCATCACCAGGCCGCCTGACATTAGATTGCTTGGATAAAAATGTCTAACGTTAAGGGATGGTTCTCATGTTGGTAAATTGGGAAGGCTACTGATTCCTCCTAACTATATATACCAGAAAACAGACGCCCCCTCAATGGTACTAATAGAGGATCTTCTTCTGTTTCGGAGACCTTTCAATTCACCAACAAGAGAATAATAACACGTGGAGCAGCATTGTGTGTTAATTAATGGAGTTTACTAAGTAACGCAGCTCGTGGTATTATTTATTGTGTTGCTGGAGGAAGATAGCGTGGATGAGGCCCTTCATATAATGGTAAGTAAATTGACTATTGACGTTTAGTAATGATTGTTTGTACGTAAATAACTTTGCCTTAAGGGAGTTGCTGTTGTTGTTGTAATTCACTTTTGTTACATTGGAGTGCCATGATTCCACCAAAGTATGACAGGAAACAGGACCAGATGAACAAAAATAATGGTGTTCTGTTGCTTGGAATAGTTTGGGAGGAATCAGTTGCTTCCTCTTAATCATTCTTAAACGTATAGAATAGATGTTTATTATTCTTACCATGCACAGATTAATAGTTACATTTAATTCGCTGAGTTGGGCAAGAAGTGTTTTTTTTTATATACCTGTAGAATAACAAGCAAATATTAATAACATATTTAGGTATTACTTGGTGACGATATAACAGTAACTGGCAACTCTGAATCCACCCCGCCCTAAGCAAACGTAAATAGGATAATAGGATTTCCTTTCTTCATCCTTCCTGAGTGTTATATATTATTTATGGACTTTATAAATATTCTTAAGGGGATGTAGCCTACTCTCTTTGGTAAATTGAAAGGCTACTGATTCCTCCTAACTGTACCAGAAAACAGACGTCCTTAATGGTACTAATAAGGGATCTGTTTCATGGCATAGTTTGGAGGAATCAAGGACCATCAATTTCACCAACAACAATATAATCTCTCCTTAATTAAAGTATGTGAACATTATCCTACCAATCGACTAAATTTTATACAAGGGTAAATAATTATGTCTTGTAACTTCCTAACAACAACAACAGCAGCTGATGTCTAAATGTGGGGCATCATTATGGAATATTATACATAGCCTATATATATTGTAAGTTATAAATTGCATAGAAACTTTGTCACGATATTGCATGCATCCAAAACTCAATAATTATCTTCTTTAGTACTCTTGCCGTCATTATATTTACGACTCGCACCAGACAGCCTAGTTAGTTAAGAAGCACAACATTCTGTTACGATTATGCCTGGTCTTTTGTACTCCCGCTGGTCTGATTCCCTCTTCCTCCACCTTCTCAACTTTGACTCGGGAAAAGTTTCTATTTGTGTCCACTTTATTGGCGACAGGTCCAGGTCCACCGTCCATGTTAGTGCATTTGTCGCGGCTTCTAGCCGCTTAAATTGTATTTATTGGTTTGTGAAACCAGTACAGCTGGTTGCTATAGAATAGGCCCCTTCACAAGCCCAGGCCCCGTGTAGGCATAATCTGGGTTGGAAGGGTCAATTCCGTGACGTTCATCAGAAGTAAATAAAATTCAAATCTGGCGCTGTACTGATAGTGGAGCCACCTGGTGGTGGTGAGGTGAGGTATTAAGCCCCTCCTCCGCTGAATACCGCTCGTCCACTCCAATGAGAAAGAAGTGAGTGCCTGCCGCATCGGGAGGTGGGTGGGACAGTAGAAGCTGTACTGGTTTCACAAACCAATAAATACAATTTAAGCGGCTAGAAGCCGCGACAAATGCACTATTATTGGTATAGTGAAACCAGTACAGCTGGTTGCTAAGCATGCGATGCGGTAGGTGGGAGGTGAGGTGGAGGCAATCACGTGCTAGTTAAGAGTGGTTGAGAGCGGAGGGCAGGAAAGGTAACCGAGCCCGGTGAGGAAGCAGCTAACGCCCCTCCCGACACTGGCTAGGTGAATAGCCGTGGTGGGGGAGAAGTAGCTTATACCATATAACCGTAGACCATTCTGTTATAGATCAGAATTGTTACACATAAAGTCTTTATAGGTAGACTCGAGGGTTCGGGCCTAGGAGAGGAGGGGGGGAGGTGCCCATGGCAACCCCCCCCCCCTCCCCCCCCCCCTTATTCAAGTCTTCTGAGTTAGGGCTATGGCCCTCGCTCAGGTAATGTGATCCCGAGGGGATGAAGGAGGACACTAGGATCCAGATATCTTGTGTAATAATATCTCCTGTCACTCATCGTAGTAAAGTAATTGTTTGGAAAATAAATACACAAGAATTCCGTAACAATGTGATTTATTTTAGTATATACCGTAGACTATTCTGTTATAGACCAGAATTGTTAACCAACTAAAGTCTATATAGGCAGACTCGAGGGGTCAGGTACAGGAGAGGGGGTGCCCCCCGGCCCCCCCCCCCCCACCCCCCCCCCCCTTTGTTATTAAAGTCCTCTGAGCTAGGGCTATGGACCCGGCTCAGGTCATGCGATCCCGAGAGGATGAAGGAGGACACAAGGATGCAGTAATCCTGTGTTTAATATATATATATCCAGTCACCCATCCGATTGACCTAGGGAAAAGAGGGTTACCGGACCTAGAGTTGTAGAAGAGGTGGTCCGGAGAAGCCCCTCTCGTTGCCTCCACGTATGTAGAAACGCGTGGACTGGCCAGAGGGGGTGGAAACTTCCAGCCCTCAGGGACGAGGGTACTGCGAGAGGGCCAATCCTGTCGTCAGCCTGCTCGTTCTTAGCCAGGAAAGCGGGAGAGGGTGGGATAGTTAAAGAAGTAAGGTTAGGGCTTACAGATGAAAAGGCTGTGTGACGGGTAAGGGCTGCCAACTGAGAGGCCCTGTACCCTGTAGCTAAGGCGAGCAGGAAGAGAGCTTTCTGGAGGAGGTGACAAACCCTCCAGAGGAACCCCTTAGAAGGTCAGGTAGGAAAAGGACGCAGTGAAGGGCCAGGAGGGAGTCTGGGCCCGCCATTCTCCAGGCCCTAGTCCCCGTGTTACGAAAGGAGGCAAGGGCGGGGGAGTTTTGGGTGCGGGCAGAGGCGGGTGTCTCCCGACACAGCTCAGCCCCGGGGCGGCACACACCGCGCGCCAAAGGGTCGTAACCCTTGGGCGTGAAGCAAGGTGCGTGAGGCGAACAGTGGAGGTGGCCGACCATCGTAAAGCGATTTCCCAAAGCTAGGGTGGTAGCTGCTGTGGAAGGGTTGTTACGCATATAATTTATTATCATTATATACGGACAACTTTCGGTTAAAACCAGAAAGTGTTACAAGTCGTAAGTCTTTAAAGACACCCTCGAGGGGATGGGCCAGGGGGTCGAGGACCCCCCCCCCCCCCATTTTTGTTGTTAGGGTCCTCCGAACCTAGGCTATGGCCTAGGTTCGGGTAAAATATCCCGAGAGGAGAAAAGAAACCCCAAGATGTTCTAAACATGAGACTGTACAGAATGGAGATGACGTAAGGGATGTCTGGTGACAGAAGGTAAGTCGTCCGACCTTTTCCATTCGGGCGTACCCTCCCCCTTTTCTGTCTCCCACGGGGACCCTGTGGTAAGGTGGGCGGAGTCCCCATTGCAACCCAGGGGGTGAGGGAGAGCGAGTGGAACAGATACCTCGTCTTGAAGGATGAGGTGGATGTCCCGCCCCCCCCCCCAGATCCCGTACCCGCTCCCCGCGGGGACTCGGATAGAGCAGGTCCAGGAACGGGTCCCGCCGCCTCCACCATGGTAGGTGGGGAAGGGCGCGTGGCCTACGGACAAACCAAAAAGTTCGTCCGCTTCCCGCTTCACTAGCCCGTCGTGCCTCCTCACCCAAACCTCTGGTTGAGAAGGATCGGGAGACTACGCACCCGTCTGACCTCCTCTGAAGAGTGAGTTCAGGACGAAGGAAGAAAGGCCCAAGAGTAGGGAAGGTACCCGTCGTCCACAGGATGAGGCGACGGGAAAGGGGGAGGAGAGGCAGCCAGCTCCTCCGCCAGGGTGCCCCCCGGGGACTCGAGACCCAGAGAGATTGGGGGAACGGGAACGGCTCCAAAATCCCCAGGTGGACTCGAGTCCCCTACCGGCGACGCGGCAGGGAAGGTGAGAAGGGCGGGTTCAGGAACGGGTACCGTTGCAATAGTGGGGCTGTGGGGTGGCACATAATCGGCCGGCTCCCCCACTAGGGAATGAGGCGAACCTTAAATCTCACGAGGCTGTCTGGGACAGTGTCGAGAGTGTAACGCCAGGACCGTCCTGAGCACTAATACAAGGCATCGACCAGGGAAAGCTGAAGCCCCAATATCCCCTCGCCCCCATCCCCTAAGTGGAATGCGTGCGACGAAAGGTTAAGGACGTAGTTAAGAAGCCCCCATTGAGTGAGTATGGTGTACAAGACACAAATCTTGCTGCTCCATGTCCCCCTGTTATGGGGGTACAAAACAGGTGATCCGAGGCGAGGACTAGGGTAGCTGTAATATCATCCTTGAGAGCTTGGACCTGACACCAAGAGTGACATGTGCAGCTTGGTAGGACGGTAGGCAACAACCGGAGCCGTATAGTTAATCAATGGTTTGTTCGAATTTGGTAAGGACCACCGAGAGGTGAGGAACTACTTTGAAAACCTTCCAACCAAGCAGAACAGAAGACTGGTAGGTCAAGCAGTTACCTGTGGGAAAATATGGGGGACCCACAGTTGCCCCACCGCTGGAAGACATACCTCCATTGAAAACCTACGTCAGCACAGGGTAGGGTGTCTCGTTCTTGGTAAAGAATGATTCACGTTTCGGAGAACCCTGGTGACCACCTGCGAATCATTACGGGAAAAGAGGGACGTAAAAACGTCACTGTCAGGGAGGCCAGTGACTGGAAAAACCTCCGAGTTTGAGTGTTGTTACAGTTCTGAGAAACGTTTTGAAACGTTATCGCATTCGCTCTCCTATTTCCCTCACGCGGCAAAGAGGCCGTGTGTTACAAACCCTCATGAACTAGCTGCCGTAGGCTGAGTCCCAGGTACCCCCTAGGCTGGGACCCCAGGTTCAGGTCCAGCTAGCCACTAGGTTCAGGTCCAGGTAGCCACTAGGTTCAGGTCCAGGTAGCCCCTAGGCTGAGGACCATGTCGCACTAGGTTGAGCCCCAGGTAGCGCCCTAGGTTGTGCATAGGTAGCGCCTTGGCTGAGCCCGAGGTAGCCCCTAGGTTGTGCACAGGTAGAACCTTGGCTGTGGTCGAAGCCTAGCTGGCTAGGTCCCAGCAGGCCTCTCAGTCAGTACCCTCCCGGGTTGTTGGTTGAGCGGGTCCTGCTATTGGTGCTAGGTTGTGCATAGGCAGCCCCTAGATAGTGGAGGAGACTGGCTGGCCAGGTCCTCGCAGGCTTGTCAGTCAGTACCCTACCGGGTCCTTGGCTGAGCGGGTCCTGCTCTTGGCCCTAGGATGTGCATGGGTAGAACCCTAGCTGGCCAGGTCTTAACAGGTTTATCAGTCGGGACCCTACCGGGTCCTTGGCTGAGTGGGTCCTGTTGTTGGCACTAGGTCGTGCATGGGTAGCACCCTAGGCTGTAGTAGGAGCCTAGCTAGTTAGGTCCTAGCAGGCTTGCCCGTTAGTACCCCCCCGGGTCCTGGGCTGAAAAGGTCCTGTTCTTGGCACTAGGTTGTGCCTGGGTAGCCCCCTAGCTGGCCAGGTCCTAGCAGGTTTGACAGTTAGTACCCTACCGGGTCCTTGGCTGAGAGGGACCTGCTCTTTGGTACTAGGTTGTGCATGGGTAGGTCCCTCGGCTGTGGTCGGAGCCTAGTTGGCAGGGACCTGCAGGTTCGTCAGTCGGTACCCACCGGGTCCTTAGCTGAGGAGGACCTGCATTTGGTGCTACACTTGCTCCCTCGGGAGCGGCTCTTTGAGCGCGTCCGCGTGGGAGAAGGAGCCTTTCCTTGCTGGGCCCTGGTACCTGGGAGGTGACCAGGGGTGCAGCCCGACGGTCTGACCCCCCCCTGCTGAGGTGGAAACCTCGGGGGGGTTATCAGAGCCGACTAAAGGAAAGAGAGGAGGCCTCTCGGGGTGCTAGGGACCCGAAACCCTGTGGACCTGAGGGCGAGACCTCCTCCTGGACTCGTGCTTGCACCCCCGAGAGCGGCTCGAGGAGCTCGCCCATGGGGGAGACGAAGCAGCTTCCCTGCTGGGTCCTGGTACCGGTCAGGTAGCCAGGGGGGCCAGCGTGGTGGTCTGGCTCGCTTCCGGGAATGGTGGGAAACCATGGAAGGGAGGCACAGAACCATCCAGGGAAGGCGATGGGGACTCGGAGGAGTGCTAGGAGTTAGATCCTCTGTGACCTCGAGAGGCACGTAGCAGGAACGTACTCCTGGGAGTGCAGAAGCATGTGCGGGGTGAACAGTGGTGATGCACGTCGAGGAACAACCTCACGGTGCAGCCAGAAGAAGCACACAAGGCACAAGTGGACTGCGGGAGAAAAAAGGGGGTTAACACGTGAACCCACGTGTACACACATGGAAAAACACAAAACACCCCGAGGGAGGAAAACACTAACTCCCAAGGCAGAACACTAAACCACACATACTCACCCCCACACTGCTGGGGAAAAACCCCGCAAACACGGTCCCCAAAAGCCGAGAGTAGACCCTAGGAAACCCAAGGGGGGAGAGGGTTTAAAAGGAGGGACTTTTACTCTACCAGAAAGTAATAAGCTTCTCTTACCCCCAATAAGGGCAAGCACAAAGTAAGAGTTATGTAAGAAGAAAGATAGAAAGTCTTACTACCCTACCGCATAACTATAAAAAACTGTACTGAAATGTGAGAAGGTACTGAATGTTGAAAAAACAGTACTGCACGAAGAAGAATGCTACAACGCAGACAAGAACAGTACAGTAGTAGCAAGAAGTCAAGCAGGTGTAGTGAGTAAAACGTTGCTTGGTAAGGCAGCTACAGAAGTGCAGGCAACATTATCAGAATAATATCCTAAGACACTAAAAGAGCTGACAAGGAAAAACACCAAAAAGGTGCAGAGGTCCCAAGACACAGAGTAGAAGGGACACGTGCAAAATAAAAAACCTCACTCCCCACAGGGTTAAAAAACCCGAGGAGAAAAAACCCAAACAAGTACTCACCGCACACGGGAAACCCGAGGAGAAAAAACCCAAACAAGTACTCACCGCACACGGGGGAAGACAGTCACAGCGTGAGCGCACACACCAAACAACACACACACGGGGAAAATCCCCACACAAGGGGCTAAACACGCACACGTGTTCGCACCATGTGCAGAGAAAACCACAACATACAGCCTTCCACACTACACACCAAAGGGCCGCAAGCCTAGGGGGTGAAGCAGGGTGCGTGGGGCGAACGATGCTGGTGGCCAGACTGCGGGAGAAAAACTCACAAAAAAGGGGTTAACACGTGAAGCCATGCGTACAAAGACACAAACAAAATAATAGGACACGGGCAGAGGGGGATAGCAAGCCCCCTCGGACCCGGGAACGAACCCCAAACAAAAAACCCCACACGCACCAACCCGGGAAACCACCCCCCCCCTCCCCCGCGGGGGCTGAGAAAGAACCTCTGGTCTGCAGGCCCCAAAGGAGAGGCACAGACAGCCTGATGGGCAATTCCCAGGGTAACAAACAAACTGGGAAGACACCAGAAAAAACCCCAAAAATACGCTGGGAAGGGGAAACGAGAACCTGGCATAATCCTCGCTCCCCCCACCCCACGTAACACTAAACCACACTCGGGGGAAACAACGATAAGGGGCTAAGTAGTCCTACCCCCGCACCACGTGGGGAGGAAAGAGCCCCACGTGGGGAGGAAAGAGCCCCACGTGGGGAGGAAAAAACCTCGCTAACACCAAAAAACCCCGAGGAAAAATACACTAAATGACGTGTACTAGTGGCAGGAGGAAGGGAGGCAGGACAGGGAAGGGGAAAAAACCCCGAAAAGTAGCCCCCAACAAGCTAGCCTGAGAAGAACACTCCAGGCTACAAATATTGGAAAAACACCCAAAATTAAATAAAAAACCCCGGTCTGGGAGAGGAAGAGAGAACCAGAGCACGATTCTCACTCCCTTTACCGAGAGGGGACACATAATAATCGGGGAAGGCAAGAGGAAGGGCTGCAAAGACCCCATGTGCTCACCACGTGGGGTGAAGTCCCACGTGGAGCCCACTAACCTCGCTAAAAACCCCAGAAACCCCGATAAAATACACACGAAGAATGTACTAGTGGCAGGAGGAAAGGTGAAAGGGGGGAAAAACGGAGAAAAACTCCGAACAAAGGGGCTGAAAAACCCCCCTTCGCTAAGGAAAAAGAACTAAGTCCTAACGAAGAAAAAACCCCCATACACACCTAAAACCCTCCTAGAATACACACACGATACATCTGCCAAAGCAGGCTAGCCACTAGAACACAAAAGAAAATATTAGCAGGAACACGTGAAACAATACCGTAGCGTAGCAGCGAGGAGCGTAGATGTTGACTGAGATGTGTTCCGCGACAGAGTGGACGAGCGGTATTCAGCGGAGGAGGGGCTTAATACCTCACCTCACCACCACCAGGTGGCTCCACTATCAGTACAGCGCCAGATTTGAATTTTATTTACTTCTGATGAACGTCACGGAATTGACCCTTCCAACCCAGATTATGCCTACACGGGGCCTGGGCTTGTGAAGGGGCCTATCCTATAGCAACCAGCTGTACTGGTTTCACTATACCAATAATCGCTGTTATTCCGTAATTGAATTGTCTACTCAATCAATTCTCAGGAATAGTTGACGTACAGTACACTTGGCGTATAATCAATCAGTTTATTGCTTAGTCCCTGGCTTGCACACACACACACACACACACACACACACACACCACACACACACACACACACACACACACACACACACACACACACACACACACACACACATGCACACAAACGCTCTCACACACGCACACACTGACACAAACACATGCCCCTAGTTCTTCTTCCTCTTACCCTTCTTTACCCCCCCCCCCTATACACCTACACACACACACACACACATAGGTATATGAAAAATGTCAGCAAGGATTAAATATCAAGACTGAAAATATTTAGTGGATATACAAAAAGGACATTAGAATTACAGGGTGGAAATATATGCTGTACAATTTTTACTTTTTCTTCTGTATTCTATAGTATTTTCTATTTCACATTTCATATATTTTCAATTCGTTTTTCTGCATTCAGTGAATATGTGCATTTCCCTCAATAGGTATGAATGTGAATGTGTGTAGTGTATATATATGTATGAGTATATCCCTCTGTTTTATGTTTCTATCCTTTGAATGTGCTGTATGTGTGTAGGTTGTTTTTATGTGTGTGTAGGCTACTGTATGTTTGTGTGTCAGTAGGTTCATATGTGAATCGTGTATGTATTTACTTAGGCAAGTGCATGTTTTGTTTGTCTTATGTTTTGCAATACTATTATTGAATTTCTGCGTGTATGTGTGTTTGTATATGCATTTTAAGTAATCTATCTCAATATTGCAATTTTACTTTGAATGTATATCCCGGTGTTATTGTGTGTGTGTGTATGTGTGTGCCTTTGTGTAAATGATAGTGTGTGTGCCTTTCACTCTGATAAATTCATACAGAAGTTAATGTTTATCTCAACTTTAGTTTTTCATGAGCTGACTGACTGATATTTTGTTCCATTGTTTACATAATCCAGTTTATAAAAATGAAGGTGTTTTAATCATGTCGTTATAGCATATGTTTACAGTTATACTTGTATATTTATTGATTTATACTTTTTCTTATACATTTATGTACTTGTGTGATCTGTATGAATATATTTTTAATTTATTGTTTACTACGTTTTCATTTTTAAGTAATTGTTTCATGGAGTTATATGTTTTTAGTACCGTAGATACGCTATATTGACTTTGTTGTTATTATGAACCCTGTAATAATTGTTTGTTGTTGACCGTCTGTGTTAATAATAATAAAAAATAATAATAATAATTAACGGTTTATTTACATGGCAGTCAGAGATTGAAAATTTACAGAGGGGAAGATTACATTAATATTAATTCTGAGATCTATAGGCTACAACTTTGAGACATACTAATCTAGGTGGGTGTGTGTGTGTGTGTATGTGTGCGTCTGTGCATGAGAGAAAGGGAGAGGGAGTAGTGAAAAACAACAAAGAAATAAAAGTTAACACATCAGAAAAAAAGAAAAAAAAAGAGGTAGGGAAAGGTTGAAAATAGAGGGAAGTAGAGAACAAAAGTAGATACTAGATGACATTACAACACAAGTCCCATTAAAAACCATCGGACAGAATATTGCAATAAACTAGAGCAAGATACACAGCAGCAGCTATAAATTAAGTAAGTCCTCGTGGTGGGTGTATGTATGATGTAAGAACTCGTATGTCTGGTAGGCACATGTGTCTTCCTCCTCTCTCATCTCATGGTGTGGTGTCGGGTTCACGGCTGCAGAATTGAACAGTCACCCATAAAAGTCAGTCACGCACCACCAAGCACTGCATAAAACCACGAAGTATTGTTTTTAAATGCACATTATCGAATAAATAGTACGACTTCTAATCTTGTATCGTTGATTATTATGTCATTTGTCTGTGTAGTAAGGTTACGATGTCCTTGTGTGTTTATATATGCTTGCATGTGTGTTTGTAACCTTGAGATTGCAAAAACGGAGGTTAGAAGTTCAGTTTTTGTTACACGCAAGGTACCATTAATTATGATAATTTTAAATTGAAAAATAATGCAGTTTCCGGTTCGGTCCGCCCCCGGATTCAGAGTTATAGATGTGACGTGTGTGAGAGTATTGTTTAAGGGAGTATATAGCATATTGTTTTGGGTGGTAAATCTGAAGTAAATGATTCCTCCAAACTATTCCAGGCAACAGGATACCATTGTTTTTCTTCATCTGGGTCTGTTTCCTGGCATACTTTGGAGGAATCAAGGCACTCCAATCTATTAAAAATATACCATCCCCTTAAACTGAGTGTAGAGTCGGCGGAAGATGTGAGAACCAAGCTGAGTTAAAGTATCCGTTTCCTGTCATGTCATACTCATATTATGACTGACATAACCCCGAAGGATCAAGTGGGAGGTCGCCGAAGGTCGCCTTTCTTTGCCGCCTTAGGAAATGTTTACAGTGAATTTTTGATAAATAGGTTTCCTTATATAATCATTCATTCTTCATAACTACAAAGTTGCGTTTACGTGTTCAGAGATAAGACTGATAACAAGACCCGGTAGTACATTCGAATTTCCATTCAAGTATTTAAGGTCAAAATGGAAATAAGTTATCGAAGCGACAGGAATTGAAGTGAGGAAACTTATGTTTGCGACTGTATACTGGTAATTCTAAGCCTCGCCCTATACCTGCCTACCTTGAACACGGCAAGCCCAACCTAGACCTGTTCTCAATCTGCCACCTACATGTTTTGGCTACAGTTAATAAGATATGATTATATACGCAGCTGAGGCCAAGATGGGTATTAGTGCAGTTGAATACATAAATACTCCATCTCTTGCTTCGTCGAGATAGAGAGGCGTCTTACAAATGATTGAAAACATACTGGAGGTTGCAGGAACCTTTTGGATTATCCAGAGAATAAAAGAAAATCTACTCGCTTGATGCCCTCTTAATTAACAGCAAGCAAATACATGCTACCCATATGAACAATGCAACAGGTGTCTAGTTATCGCTTTAAACATCTCCACTGATTGGCGATGAATGACGTCATAACCCAGAGCATGGGAAGATGCCTGAGTTTCCAGACCTCACAGAAATATTGTTATTGAACGGCTACCAGACCAACCCTCCAAAGATGTGATATTTTTCTTACTAATCGCAGTACGCAATAAAACACCAGAGAAAACTGTCTGTTGATAGTAAATCTGGATATCCAAGCAAATCTTTCTGAAATGTCCTGAATTGGTCGATTTGTTACTATAAGGTCTGTACATTGCTTGATTAGCGTGTCATTATTTTTTATGAGAACCATTTGGCTTGATATCAAAACTGATTACAGCCATGCTCTTTCTTTGTCTTTTCTAATTTAGTTTTGGTACTATTTTCAATAACTGTTCATGCATACATACATACATAGGCCAACATACACAGCAGTACATATTTCTCTCTCTACAGCTAAAATATACTCTATCCTTCCCATGCAGTACATTGAAGGCCATACACATTTCACCCTCTCTAACACCATTAATATTTATTTCACAATCCAACGCTCGTAGCTTTACGTAGAAAAATGTGACCTGAGTGAACGTTGGGAATAGTGGTGGCATGACCAATGTAAAGTCTCATTTATCTCATTCACTCACTCACTTCATCATTGGCCCTCTCACTCACTCACTCTCTGATTCACCAGCTCACTCACTTCATCATTGGCCCTCTCACTCATTCACTCACTCTCTGCTTCACCACTCACTCACTTCATCATTGCCCTCTCACTTACTCGTCCAGTTATTTATTTACACGCGAACTTACCCACTCCCCCTTTTTATTATATATGCGTAGACTTAATGCGTCCTACACACACACACACACACACACACACACAGGCAGAATTACAGACGTGCTCATGTTGCCACCAGCACCAGTCTGACGAATGCTGGAAAATCCTGCCAAAGTGGGAGTTCATGTATCCTCTCTCTCTCTCTCTCTCTCTCTCTCTCTCTCTCTCTCTCTCTCTCTCTCTCTCTCTCTCTCTCTCTCTCTCTCTGCATGTATCTGTGTTTGTGTGTAATATAGCAAACAAGGGATAATCCGTTTCCACTCAATTATTTTCTGACAGAGTATAAGTTGATTTAATAAAGTTGATGGGTTGAGAAGTAGGAAACTAATGGGGTGAAAAAAAAAAAACACAGAGAGAGAGAGAGAGAGAGAGAGAGAGAGAGAGAGAGAGAGAGAGAGAGAGAGAGAGAGAGAGAGAGAGAGAGAGAGAGAGAGAGAGTTCTGTGTTAATTTCTCCTCTTAATTTGAGTCTCTGAGTGTAGTGCTCCATGTGTGTGCATCATCTTAATTACGAATCTTCGTGTAATTTGTCTCGTGTGTTTCACCTGGTCTTGATCACGTCCTGGACACGTGCTCACCAACTGTTACCCTCCCGGAATGAGCTCACACACACACATGTGTGTGTGTGTGTGTGTGTGTGTGAAGTTTATGCTTCATGAGAGTGCCAAGAATTACACTTTAAGTTGAGACCTTGAATCCCGACTAAAACCACAGACAGATTTCTAAAATTATGTTATATGTCTTCTACAGTATATTTCAACAATACTAAAAACCAGGACGGACTCAGTCATAAGTTCTCGGGCATTTGAAGAAAGTCAAACGTAACTTAGTATAACAAGAGATAAGGCAGCTGCTGTTCTCAATTCACACCTCCCGAGAGTAGAATTATATTTCTGATTTTCTCTGATAGTGTCTGGTGAATTAGACACTTTCAAAATACCCATAATATCCTTTCCACACTTGTTTCTCCCCACTCCCCCACTGCCCCTCACATCCACACACATGTTCTGGAGTACAGCACTATGTTAGATTCCCAAATGTGTGTACAATGCTACTCTCAAATCTACATACATATTCCACACATGTAGCTACTCGCGTCCTTCCTCCGCCGCCTTACTGTTGCACTGGCAGTCACGTCCTTGGACATAAAGTGTACCATAACTCAGAGCTTCTTGCGATCCATTACCTCCGGCATTATCCGATATCATGACCTGATTTCATAATGTTAACGGCGCTGCCCACTCACAACTCCTGCCTCATGCGACTTGCGACACAACTACAGCAGCAGGACTGTTTAACTTGTTTTTAATACCGAAAAGATTTCATTTAATTGTACTTATTTTTTATCATGGAATAGTTGAGCAATTCGCGGTTCCGTGGGTAATATTTAATGAAGCGGCTGACAGATTAGGGTGGTGGTTTACTATGTTGATTAGCTCGCCTATCGTTGAGGTAAATAGATCTCAGTTTGTCTATTTACTTGGAAACGCTCATTTTGTAAACATAAAACCACCACCACTAATGCTATAACCATACAGCTACTGCCACACACCTACATCTCACTTTCTCTTTCTTATCTCTCCTCCTCTCTCCTTATCCTTGTTCTCCTCCTAAGTTTGTTCTTCCTTTTATCTTCCATTTAGTCCCCGTAACCTCCATTTCCTCCTCCTCCTCCTCTTTCTCCTCCTCCCCATACCCTAGTCCCTTCCCTCAAGTTGCTCTTCCTCATGTTTTCATTCTACTCCCACTCATTTTCCATTTCTTCTTTTTCTCCTTTTACTTATCCTCCTAATTATCATCATCACCTTCCCTTCTCCTCCATCATCAGTTCTTCGTCTCCCATTTCTCACTCCTCTCAATATCACTCCCCCTCCACCATCCCATTCTTCATCCACCATCCCATTCTTCATCCACCATCCCATTTATCCTCCACCCCCCCCATTCCTCCTCCACCCCCCCCCATTCCTCCTCCACCCCCCCCCATTCCTCCTCCACACCCCCCCATTCCTCCTCCACCCCCCCCCATTCCTCCTCCACCACCCCCATTCCTCCTCCACCACCCCCATTCCTCCTCCACCACCCCCATTCCTCCTCCACCCCCCCCCATTCTTCCACCCCTCCCCATTCTTCCACCCCTCCCCATTCTTCCACCCCACCCCCCATTCTTCCACCATCCCCATTCCTCCATCCCACCCCCACTCCTCCACCCCACCCCCACTCCTCCACCCCACCCCCACTCCTCCACCCCACCCCCACTCCTCCACCCCACCCCCCCATTCCTCCACCCCACCCTCAATCCTCCACTACCCCCACTCCTCCACCACCCCACTACCTTCCATTACAACATTCCCCCTCTTCCTCCACCCCTCTACGCCTACTCAGCACCTCACAATCATCCGACTCCTTGGTATTCCCTGAATGGTCTCTCACTCATAACTCGGAATAAGTAAAGTTTGTGGCCGGACCCAAACTTTAGTGAGTGGCGATAAATGTGGCTTATGGCTATTATTTCCCCTCCCTCAGAGATGTTTACTTATCTTGATTCGGAGAGGGGAGAAGTCATCAAAAAGTGTAGTTAAACACGTGACACATTATCATAATAACACTTCATTTTTAATACAGTGGAAGGATAAAATTAATTAAGTTACTCTCAGGCTCGCCACTCTGGATTCGACCCCTGGTCTGTGCTCGCTGACTGAGGCGACCAGGTATGGATAAGAACAGCATACAGGAGAGAGAGAGAGAGAGAGAGAGAGAGAGAGAGAGAGAGAGAGAGAGAGAGAGAGAGAGAGAGAGAGACTGTCAGTGTCAAGCCCGTGGATGTATTGAAGAATAGGCCTTGTGTGTGTGTGTGTGTGTGATCGCGCGCTATTGGTCAAGGAGCTAGGTAAATAGATAGATAGATAGTGTGCTAGATAGGGGAAGAGAGCGAGTGAGAGTGAGTGAGTGAGAGAGTGAAGTGAGGGTGGAGCTTGCTGGGCACAACTGATCAATACAACAAGTATCACTGAAGCTGAAAGCCGGCACACCTTCAGGCAGGCACACTGGTCAGGGACACGTGATTAAGGGCATTATAGAGGCTACCGATTCCTGCAAACTAAGCTAACAAACAGACCAAACCATCGAAACCAAGGTCCTTTGTTTAATGAAAAAGTTTGGAGGAATCGATTACCTCCATAATAGCCAGCACTCCCTAACACTAATGAGAAGTGCTTCCCTGTTTCATCAGAACTTTTTACAAGATTTTTGAAAAGGACTGATATCATATAAAATTGTTTAGCGTTTGTTAAAGTTATGTATAGAATTTATTAATAGAGAGAGAGCAGATAAATGCATTGATCATAAACAGTTGTTGAAAATTTACTTTAGGATGACTTATGTGGATGGAGAGTGTAGCACTGATGAAGAAAAAGTATTTATCTAATGTGAGAGAAAGATTGAAGCCTTCATGAGAAGTACCTGTTACTTCTACACAGGTATTTTATTTAGTAATGTTGAAAGGTATGTTTAGCAAATAGAAAATTTCTATGAATGTATTTTTTATCTGTAGATACTGCACTTGTGATCGAAAGGTTTATCATTCAGGAGAGCACAATGATGTTAGGTTAGAGATCAGGATGTGCAAAAGGCATTAATTATAAATGTAAGAGAAAAGCATAACATGTCTCAGACTTAAGTGTGTCGTGTAATGATAAATATACTGCATAATTAAATATCAAATAAATGTGTTTGTGTGAGTGCATGCATGTGAGCCTGCGTGCGTGTGTTTCTGTATGTGTATTATGTGTGTGCCTGTACGTGCGTGGGTGTGTAACAGAGGCGTGGCAGGGAGGAGTGTGCAGTAGACGTGTTGTTGTACTGTATATACGACGCAGGCGTGGGAGAGGTCAAAGGCCAAGCTGCAGGTCATACAGGGTGTGGCATATGAAATAGAGCTTTTACGAGGAAGGGCAATTACGTAGGAATGGATAAAGGAGGAGGAGGAAGAGTAAGAGGAAAGAAAAGATGAGGAGTAGGTGGTGGAGGGAAACGGTGAAGATGGAAGGTGATATCAAGATCCACATACAGGATCTTGGGTGATATATAGTCATTATGCTTTTGTTCATCCCCTTCCATAACTGAATTTGTGATTTTTCTGACCTGGGGAACATTCAGGACCTCGGATGAATTGTGTGCTCTGGCTCAAGACTCTCATAATAAAGATTATCCAGGATAGTAGGTTATCCATTTACCCATAATCACAAGGTTAAGTGATTAAAGGGATATGTATATGACACTGCTGTACATAGTATACAACCTATAATGTCTTCCCTCCTGTTTTAGTACTAAGGCATTGCAATCACAAACTGGTCTTTTTTGTTCATTTTATTTATACTGAGAAAGGCGAGTACTAGAAGCAAAAAGAGGCCACTTGATATGCCTTCCTGTGACGTGAAAAAAGTGCGAGAACTTCATAACCATGTCCAATTGCTTTCTAGATGCCTAGATATATTGATTTGCTGTGCTATATACACACTGAAACTCTATTGTTTTCGTAGTGTATAATTACTTCATGATTGTGATAAAGAATATTTATATTTTGTTAGCCAAAACAGAAAAACAGTATATGAAAAAGTATTATGTTGGTCCAACATAATTAATCACAACTATAAATGCAGTATACTACTATAAAATAAAAGCCGTTTCCACCCTTCCTTTGACGAAATATATTGTTTTCAACACCCAAAAGTAGTGATAATTTGTTCTTATTCTACCTGTCGTTTACTCGCTCACCCATTAACCCACTCACTCACTCTCACACACACACTCACACGTTCATTCACTCACTCTCACACACGGCCTCAAACAGTCGAGCGAGTATAGAGTTTCATGATTAAAGCGTGTTATTAATTTTTTTGAAACCCTTGATAATTACAACAAATCATTATATCCTGTTTATGGCACTGGTTCACTGAATGAAGGATTATAATTAAGTATTGCTTTGTCCTTGGCACCCTTGTGATGAGGAGTTTCTAATCACTGAATAATATTTACCTTATGCTCGTTATTAATGACGATGATAAGTTTAGTAATTATAATATGATTATCATCGTTGATAGTGGCATTATCTGAGGTCATGTAGATTATTATATTATGTGAAAAAAACATATTGAGAGAGAGAGAGAGAGAGAGACGTAAAGTAGAAGAGGCTTATGGATATTGGAAGGGTATAAAGGAAATGAAGAATGTTAATAAATGATGGGGAGAGCGAACGAACTATATAGTTACAGTGGTGTCGGCCAAACGTTTATCCCTCTGCCAGGCCACCCAACCCAATAGTCATATAGATATTGAAACTATTGAAGGCTAAAGCTATATTATATTGTTTTCAGATAGACCAGTCAGAGTTTGGGGATGGCCTCTCTCGGGTATATATACTTTCCGGATCAATAGTTCTCACCCGCTCTGAGGATTTACATACATTTTTAAAAGGTTGAAATATGAATGTTACCAATGAATCTTATCTAGACGAATCCTTAATGTTCTGAAGATTCCCAGTTAAAAGATTCCAAGTAATGCCAGATTTCCGTGTTACTTGTAAAGGATGAGAATACATGGAAGGACGGAAGAATATAAAACGATGCTAAAAGAGGTATGAAAGAGAGACGGAAACAGAGGCTGTGTGAGGAAACATAATATAAGTGAGGACGGAAGGAACAAAGAGTGAGGAAAGGAGAAATCTATATAAATCTGAGAAGAGCAGTAAGATTTATTTGGGAATCTGATGGATGTCACGTGAAATGCAAAGCCAATGAGACGATGAGAAATGCACGTGAGTGATGGCCGGGGAAACGAAGATGGAAGGGAAGGAAAGAAGGAAGGATAAGAAGGATGGGAAAGGAGAGAAAGAAAGATAAGAAGGAAGGAAAGGATAATAAGGAAGGAAAGGATAGAAAGGGAAGAAAAGAGGGAAGGATAAAAAGGATGGATAATAATTAAGGATGGGAAGGATAAGAAGTAAGGAAGGATAAGAAGGAAGGAAAGATTGAAAGGGAAGGATAAGAAGGAAGGAAAGGATAGAAAGGGAAGGATAAGAAAGAAAGAAGAACGGGAAGGAAAGAGGTAAAGATATGGAACAGGAGGTGACAAGGATAGACAGGAAGACGGACAGGCAGACAAGCAGGCTGACAGGGAGGAAGACAGAGACAATAAGAATGGGAGAGACAGACAGACAGACAGACAGACAGACAGACAAGGAAAAACCGAATACAGGAAATGTAAAAGGGAAATAAAAGTATGAAACAGATGAACAAACAAACGACAAAAAACATATAAAGGAAGCAAAGATCTATGATGGGAGAAAGGAGAGGAAGTATAGAGAGCGAAAGAAGGAAAGTAAATGGAGTAGACGAGAAGCAATGGAGACGAGGGGAGTAATAAGTATGTACATGAAAAGACTGGAAAGAATAAAAATGGAAAGCACAGGGAAGGGAATACGAGAAGCAAATTAGGAAAAGTAAACAAAGAAGATTAAGGGGAGGAAATAATGAGAAGAGAGAGGAAAAGAAAGAGAGTGAGGAAGGAGAGAATGATAGAGAAATTGGCAGGAGGAAATGGTGAAAGAGTAGAGAAAGGAGAGAAGGGTGGTGAGTTGGGAGAAATGGAGAAGGGAGGAAACGAGAGTAAATGGAGAAAGAGAATGGGAAAAGGATGTAAAGAGAGAACGAATGGAGAGAAGGTAGAAGAATGCGAGTGAAACAATGTGAGAGAGATGAGAACAAAAATCAAGACAGACAGGCAGACAGTTAATTTTTGTTAGGAGGGAAGACGAATAAATTGTCGTAAGGATATGATGACAGGAAAGGAAACTGAAGTGAAAAATATAGTGAGATAAGGAAGGTAGGGTCAGAGACAGAGGGGGACAGTGTGTTAGGCTTACAGGGAGGTTAGATGGACACAACTAATTACTGGGAGGTGAGATGGACACGACTAATTACTGGAGGCTGGACACTAAATACTAATAAGAACTGTATCAGCATCGAACCCACGTATACTATAATTATAATGTTGTAGTCTGTTTCCTCCGGTTATAGTTGGATATGTAACCATCTTAATTACGTATTTTATAGTGTAATTTGTCTCGAAGATGTACAGTGTGTGTGTGTGTGTGTGTGTGTGTGTGTGTGTGTGTGTGTGTGTGTGTGTGTGTGTGTGTGTGTGCTCTGATGGCAGTTACTTCACCCCGATGGTCGTGTTTAGGGTGTTAAAAAAAAAAAAAAAAAAAAAATACCGAACGACTGGTAATGGTGGCCCTGTTAAGATGATCTCGTTTGTGCAGTAATGTGATGCAATTCCCTCCATTCTCTTAACACGAATTATCATACATTTGCCCGAGTTTTCAACCCAATTTTGGCCAGTTATGCCCTCCAACGGTATTGCTGCTACATCACATCCATGCAATTATGGTCTTATTTTCGGAGTTTTTTTTTCGCGCTTTGCTGTGTTGGGGGGTGATTTTTTTTTTTTTTTTTTTTTATCTAAAGTCATGCGCCGTTGACCACTACCCCTCTCTTATACGTCCAATAACGAAAGAGTGAGAGTATAATAATTTTTAACACTTGCAAACGTATGCCTTTTTCCTTTGTGTAGAATGATCTCACTCGAAAACATTATGGTAAAACAGAGGCCACTTTTGTCACTGCATTAGTGTATATATGTGTGTGTAGTGCAATGTATGTGTATGACTGGATATCTGTGTGTTGTGCCATGTATGTGTATGACTGGATATCTGTGTGTGCCATGTATGTGTATGACTGGATATCTGTGTGTAGTGCCATGTATGTGTATGACTGGATATCTGTGTGTAGTGCCATGTATGTATATGACTGGATATCTGTGTGTGCCATGCATGTGTATGTGTATGACTGGATATCTGTATTGTGCCATGTATGTGTATGACTGGATATCTGTGTGTGCCATGTATGTATATGACTGGATATCTGTGTGTGCCATGTATGTGTATGACTGGATATCTGTGTGTGCCATGTATGTGTATGACTGGATATCTGTGTAAGCATATAATCTGTGATCACCTTAAACGATTGATGATATGATTTGGCAACTGTGTTAACCTGTTACCTTTGTCATAATTTTGGTGATGGAATTGTAAAGTAACTTGGGATGTTATATTATTAATGCAAGTGAAAAATATGGTGCATGTATCAGAATATTTGTAGCCGGTTACTTGTTTGGTAGCAGACCACTGATGGCTACTTAGTGTATATATTTTAAGGTGTAGGATAATTATTTACATGAGTGTATTTGTTTAACTTTAGGATACCCATGAAAGGAGTGAGTGATGGGCAGAACTGTGTAGAGACTGAGTTAGAGTTGGGATATAATATCTTGGTAGGTAGTCCATCCAGCCATTGAGGGTATTTATATTATATTGTGAATGTAATTGTTTATACTACTGTTTATTGATTTTGGATAAAATTGTTAATTTTTATATTTACGGTTTGTTCATTTGCAAGAAGGCTATTTATGGTAAACTGTGTATGACTGGTGTATGGTAGTGGAATATTGTACCTGTATTTTTGCTGGGAATGATCCGCAGAAACAACTACCTTGTGGCTGAGAATAAACTACTGAGAGTCATAAGAGTCTCAGCTGTTCCACTTATACGACTACGCGGTGCGCCTATATATTGTATACTGTAACTTTTGTGTATGTTTGAGTGTGCATGCCATTGTTTATTATTAGTAGTAGAGGAGGTGATAGCAAGGAAATATCTCTCATTCCAAGGCTGTGCTAGGAACGTCTCACGACCTCCAAACTAATCATCAGCTGCAGTGGAAAAGGAAGTGTGTGTGTGTGTGTGTGTATAAATGCTGAATGTGTGTGTGTGTGTGTGTGTGTGTGTGTGTGTGTGTGTGTGTGTGTGTGTGTGTGTGTGTGTGTGTGTGTGTGTGTGTGTGTGTGTGTGTGTGTCTATGAACAAGTGTACCAATATACTTGTACAGCTGCACTTTTGCCTGGAGGAGTAATATGTGTTTATTCAGCTGATCAGTAGCGAGTTCGGAGAGGAGAGCTAAAGGTGCCATTTTGTCATCATTATCAGGGGCTGTGGGTAAATTATAAATAGTTTCAGTTTGGGTTTTTTTTGCTCGAGAAAGTTTGACATGATGGTCGAAACATTATGACCATTTGTGCTAAAAGATAAGCGCTATTTCCACAACCATCGTTCCCTTGTTAGCATAATATTGTATTTGGATGCGTAAGTATTTTTTTTTTTTTTTTTTTTTTTTTTTTTTGCTATTAATTATTGTTTTAAGTTTCATTTCATTTGTTGTTTTGTTTCGTTTCATAATTTTATAATTTTGGAACCCTTTTTATGATGCATGCTTGTATATTGATATTCTACAAACATACATAAATTCATAGGTTAGAAGAGAGAGAAAATAAATAAATGGTAGAGGATGAAACATGTAAGAATAATAAAAAAAAAAATACATAATCAGAAAGAAGCCAAGAAAAAAACATGAAAAAAAAAAATAAAAACTCTTACAACAAAACTGAAAAACACACACACACATCAATAACTTTCGTAATGCCACTTTTCTGCCTTCCCTCACAAGCTTTTTCCCTCTGTTTTCCACCTCAGTCCTTCCCATCATGTTCCCTTTTGGTTCTCGTCTATTCCCTCAGCATTTTCCCTGCCTTTCATTCGCTTTGTTTATATCTTTCTCTTCACGTCCTTGTTTTCCCTTGCACCCAATATTATTTCTATGGGTTTATTTCATATTATTGAATTTCATGCTGTTGTTTAGAGATATAGTTGATTTTGTGGCTTTTTTTCATCAATGTTTGATTAAGGATAATATGTTGGTGGTCTCTCCTCATTAAAACTTTCTTTACCTTTTACCCATAAAAATAATTAACCAACGCTTTTTAGATTTTAATTTCTAATATTTTTGCAGTGTTTCCTTTTTCTTTGCCATAGTATTTTCTGAGTATATTAACACACCAGTAGTTAGTGCAGTATCTTTCCTGTTTTATAGCCTTGTTCCTATCTCTCCCTCACATTCAGTCTTCACCTCACATTGTTTCCACTCTCATGTTACTACGCTTTGTCAATCTGTTGTTCATTTTCTTTTTTATTTGTCTTTCTGCCCCTCTCTTCCTTTCTCTGGCTCACCCCTCTTCTTCCCTGTCTGTCTCTGCCCCCCACCCCCTGTTCTCCCCTGTCTCTCTCTGCCCCCCACCCCCTGTTCTCCCCTGTCTGTCTCTGCCCCCCACCCCCTGTTCTCCCCTGTCTGTCTCTGCCCCCCCACCCCCTGTTCTCCCCTGTCTGTCTCTGCCCCCCACCCCCTGTTCTCCCCTGTCTGTCTCTGCCCCCCACTCCCTGTTCTCCCCTGTCTGTCTCTGCCCCCCCAACCCACTGTTCTTCATTCTCGTTGTATCACTGTGTGTCTTTGCCTGTGTTTATAAATATATGTGTCTTTAACGCATTTTCACAACATACAAATATAACGCGATGGCAGAGAAACAAAGTAAGTAAAGAAGTAGGAAGGAAGGAAGGAAGAGAAGGAACCAGAAAGTGAGAGAAGAGAAGAGATATATGGTTGTGAGATAAGATAAAGGAAAGGGGCATCTGAGTGTGGTTAATGGGGGAGCGAAAAGAGATGATTTAGAGGGAAGAGAAAGGAATAGTGAAACGGGAGAGAAAGGAAAAGGGGAAGGAGAAAAAGATTATTCGAAAAGAAAGATAAAAGAGAGGAAGAACAGGGTAGTGAGGGGAATGGGAAAGAAAAAAAAGAGGAAAAATAAAAGGGAGGAGAGGAAAAACATAAGAGCGAGGGAAGGGGAGACGAAAGGCAGAAGGAGATGGATGGAAAGGGAGGCAAGGAGGGAGAGAATTACAAGGAGACTATTGGGGAAGTGTCAGAGAAACGAGGAAACTCAGAGATAATGGAGATGAAGGAGAGACTGCCTGCTTGTGCGTGTCTGCGTGCGTGCGCACGCGTGCTTGCTTGAGAGACAGAACAACATAAACATAGAGAGAGAAACATTTCGGCCGGGCATTTTATTTCACCTGTCGAACTGATTCTGGTGTTATGACAGGAGCAGAGTGGAAGCTCTCTAAAATGTAAATGGAAACATGAATCAGTAGGCCCTTTTATTATATATATATATATATATATATATATATATATATATATATATATATATATATATATATATATATATATATAATGTAACATTTAATTTCGTCCAAAAGAGAATGGCGAGCGACAAGTAAATATAATGTTAAGATACAAATTCCCAGGTATTGTGATGATGTTTTAGGCCTGACATATAAATAAAATAAAATAAAAATGGAAGGAGGAAATAAATTGTGAAAAGGTAACCACTCGATATTTACTTTAGAAAGCTAACTTGCTGATGGAGAAAAATGGGAAAGGTTAAAATCAATTTAAAATGGCCGACTTTGTATGGTTGCAATCACCATATTCATGAGTCACATCCGAGTTAAAGGATATTCTGACAGAGGAAAACTTTCCATTTGTCATTCACCGGGATAGAAATATATAAGCATTGAAAAGTGGTTTTTATTCAAGAAAGAAGTTAAGATATTTGATTCTCCAAAAAGAAATTGTATATACAAATGCGAGGAAATAATTTGTATTAAGGGCAGAAATCTTTTGTATTAATCACATTCATTTATTTATTTTTGGTCTGTTATACTCGTTTTTATACACATTAGTTCATACAGCACACTCACACTCTTGTATTTAGATATTATATATATTGTAGAATTTTATGTTTATACAAGTAACTTATATACCGATATCTTTATGTATTCATTCACCCTAATTTTATATAAACAATATTGCCTGAACATTGTACACTCATTAATTACAACAGGTTCCTATATAACATCCAATGAATCAATGTAATGATGACTTGATATAAATATTTTATTGGTGGCCATACCATACATGAGTTGGCCACTTGTTGTGAGTTATGGACCTGAATTTATGGTCGTCATTCAACTCGTGTTTATGGAGTATATAGTTACATCGCTCCTATGAATCCTATAATGTTTTTTCAGTTAAAACTCAGTGACATGGGACAATAAATGAGAGTTTACATACATAGTTCGTGGTTATTTTGACTTTGCTAATGAATACAGATGCTATGTCAATGAAACTAAAATGTCAGGATGATTGGATGCATTCAGGATATACAATTATTTTATACGGATTTATTTGGCACGATGGAAGGAAAGTGTTGCAGGATATTTAATTGTAGTTGTACCAACATAAAAGGTATGACTTTCCAGACAAATTTTATTCAATCAATATTTCTGTCCGAATCATTATAATAATTGTAGGTGCATACCCAGATTTAGTCAAGTTATCTATATCATCTATTCATATTACTGTATCGACATTTATTATCTATCCATGTCTATTTTTATAAACGGGAGGTTCAAAAATTTCTGGATACCAAGTTGATGTTATGTGGTTTATCTGAGTGTGGCTTATCTTCTCAGTGTCAGGGTCATCTTGATTATCCATCAGAGAGAATTTAGATATATTTTGCACAGATTCATTGCCGTGCTGATTACAGAACGCGATTTTGTGAGATAATGGAGTGTATTCCTGGGTGAAAAATCTTCTATATAGTTCTGTTGGTTTATTCATTTATTGTCTATTTTTACTTACTTATTGAGGCATATATCCTCTTTCATGAATATTCTTTTATTTATAGATTATCATGCGAATCCTAATCAAGCGGTATTTAAGCCATCTATACATTTACAATTCATACAAACGTCAATATTTTTAAGCTTTTTTAGTAACACCGGAATGTGATGGAGATAATCGTAATGAATGGGTCGTAGTGAGGCAATGAGAGAACTTTAATAACAGCTGATTTATAATGTTTGGGTGACTACATTCATCCTGTGCCCTAATATCAGGGAGACTCACTTCAAAAAATGGTACAATACAGATCATACATTCTTGTGCTGTCTGTAGTAGGCTGTTTCATGGCATAGTCTGGTGTGGTACAGTCACGGTCAAAAGTCCTGCAACACCTTCAAGTGATACGGTCTTGAATAATGGTGCGAAACTATTGCTGTTGGTCTCTGTAATATTAGTTCACAAGATTCACCTGATGCAGGACTTTTGGCCGTGACTGTACAAGATAACACAATTGAGCAGAGCGAGGGTAGTCACATTACCTATAGTTACCAGCCCACCAAACTTTCCCACTCACCCACAAAGTCGCCAAATTGTGTTATTCTCCCTCAGACTTGTTACCTTCCCTTTGACTCCTGCCTCTCCCTATATACATATAACACGAGGCGTCTTCCTTATAGTTACCATAATAATAACCTATAAAACACAAAGTCTGGATTATCTTCCTGTGGGTGACGATAAATTTTCACAGCTGATACAGTCACACGGAATCTGATTGGGAGAAGAAGGAGACCCCCTAACTTTGATTAGCATATCACTTTGGCCAGGGAATTCAATTGCAGTTGTAGAATTATCCATATGCATAGTGTAAGTATTTCTCATATGCATAGTGTATACATGAATTGTGTGACTCTATTGTCCTACAATACGAGCTTAATTGGGTTCAATGAATTTTCATATAATTATTTTGAGTGCTATAAGATTTTGTCATTTTTTTTGTTTTTCTGTACTATTACTAATGTGAATATTCTTCTCTTTACAGGTAAGGAGTAGCAGTAGTGATATTATTCTAAGACCTGGAGACTGATTCGCTGTTTAATTAAGGTAAAGCGTTCTTTGGTAACCACTTTTCCACACAAGTGATTCCAGTGTGAATTTAACATTTTATTTTACAACGTAAAAGTATTTCTTGTCGGGTGGTTCACTTGTCTAATCTTCGTAACTGCTAGAATACTATTGCTTCAGTCTATCCAGAGTTTGGTGGTTTCATTCAGTGTGATAACTTGAAACCTTTGAATCCTGAGAAAGTGGGAGTTATCCCCTCCAGCACGAGAGGGATTATTGTGAAGCACTTATGGTTTACCGTGATGGTAAGGCTTTAAAAGATAAGAAGATAAGCTGCTTCTACGACGCTGGCCACAAACCTTTACGTATAGACATTTAAAGTTATTTTAATGGAATTGACGGCCAAAATCTGATTAGTGTGACTTCGCCCGAACGACATTTTTAAAAACTTTTTATAACTCGTCTCTCATCATAATTTTTGCCCTCCAGTGAGCAGTATGCTGTTCCTAGAAGCGATTATTTTCTCTTACATATTCGAATGAGCAATATATTACAGGGACGGATCACAAACTTACTGAAACTTGTTACAAGCTTATTGGAAGGAGTTGCAAGTTGGCTTAATGGTTACGATATACAATTTATTTTTATTTTTTTTAAGGCAGAAAGAATGACAGTGTGGTGGCATATTCCGCTAATACTAAATTATTCATTCCCCCTCCTGCATAGAGAGGTGTGCAATATAGGGACACATGCATACAGGTCTTGTCGGAGGAGTTGGGTTATGAGCAAGGATGTCATTGTGGCCGCATTTCGGGAGGGGAGAAAATAAGATGGAGGAGGAATGGGGACAAGCAGGAAGAAGAACAAGGATATGAAGAGTAAAGATGGAATGAAGAGCAGCAGGGGTATAGGAGAAGCTGAGAGATAGGAGAAGAGAAGGAAATAATTATAGAAGTACGGAAATAAGTTAGAAGGGAGGAAAGAGGGGAAGGAAAATAAAGAAAGGAGAAGGACTGGTGAGAGGGCCAGGCAGGATTAGGAAAGAGGAGAGATAGATTATTTTGAAAGGTCTTACTTCTGATGATGATGATGATGATGATAAGCGTGGGTGATGATGACAGAGGATGAAGAGGGGAAAAGTGTCCTCCCCTCCTTACTTTCTCTTTCTCCCCTTCCTCTCTCTCCCTCTCCTCTTCCTCTCTCTCCCTCTCCCCTTCCTCTCTCTCCCCTTCCCTTTCCCCTCCCCTCCCCTTCCCTTTCCCCTCCCCTCCCCTTCCCTTTCCCCTCCCCTCCCCTTCCCTTCCCTTTCCCCTCCCCTTCCCTTTCCCCTCCCCTTCTCCTCCCTCTCCCCTTCCCTTCTTTCCCCTCTCCCCTCTCACTTTCTCCCCTTTCCTTCATTTTCACTCGTCCTTAGTTCATTCTACTCTCTCCCTCTCCTTCCTCCACTTTCATTCTACCACCTTTCTTATCCTTTCCCTCCACCTATACCTCCCTCACCACTACCACCACCTCTTCTATCCTTTCCCCCTCCCCTCCTCCTTTTCTCCCTCTACTTCTCATTTCACCAACTTTTTCCATTTTCCATTCCATATTCCCCTACTTCCCGCCTCTACCATCATTAATTTCTCCCCTTAAGTTTCTCCGTAATTCCTTCCCCTTTCCCCTCTACCTGTCGTTCCTCTATCCTGTTTACATCCACATCCACTTCCCCTTCCTCATTCACTGTCTATTAATGTTTTCTCTGAGTAATTTATGTAATCTCCCTTGTGGTATTATATTGAAATCTTTGCGGTCCAAAGACCTCTTATTCCCACGTTATCCATATTACTCTCTGAAAATTGTAAGCGGTCTAAGAGGATATAATTTATTTGGTATACAGAAAACCTTTTGATATAAATTCCATGCTTATTAAATTCGTCCTTTATGGTATAATTTCTTTTCCGTCCAGCTTCGGATAGAGGGAGTGGTGGTGGTGGTGGTGGTAGGGAGTCTTATTCTTTGCAATCTGTATACACTCCCTCATCCTACTAGTTTGTATAGCATAGCCAGATTAGCCTTGTATAAACCAACTTATCTAATATTATTTTAATATCCTTTGTTTGTGTTCACCTTCCCCTTCCCTTCCTCCTTCACTTCCTCTTGTCACTCTACTTTTCATCATCACCGACCATCCCTCGATCACCATCATTTCTTTCTCCCCCTCCAACTTCTCCCATCCCATCACATCCCTCCCCCTCCCACTTCACCTCCCCAAAGACACTGAAGGCCACATGTGTCAAGAGTGCTCACAGAAACTTTCCAACACAACTCACAGCAGTTAACTCCTCCTCGTCCACCTCTCGTCTTTTTCTCACATTTTTTTAGCTCCAAGTTTAATTTTTCTAGTTACCTGACGTCTCGTTCCAAAAAAATTGACTCTGAAGATAAATTTAAAAAGTGCAATATTTCTTTTTTATATTGTCGCCTAAACGCACAAATGGCAACACAAATTCATTTAATATATACAGCGACATGGGTTGCTGTCGTCACAAGAGGTCAGTGTAATCGATTTGGTGCTTTTTAGTTCAATATTCGTCTGGTTTTCCTCATGTTTCCATAGATGTTTATTGAAGTAGAAACCATTTTAGAGTTCCGTCAATCACTATGGTATGTTTGGACTGTGAAGGTATACAAACGCACGTCATCACAAGTACACCAGGCGATTTACTCTGGACTTTCTGGAGTCAACGAAGTGTAACGTTTGATGATGGCTTAACTTTTGAGGTCACTCGTCCATAATTCTTTTTTTAAATATCTGGCTTCTGACATGACCTGTATTTTCTGTAACATACTTAAGCTGAGGAACACACACACACACACACACACACACACACACACACACACACACACACACACACACACACACACACACAGAGAGAGAGAGAGAGAGAGAGAGAGAGAGAGAGAGAGAGAGAGAGAGAGAGAGAGAGAGAGAGAGAGAGAGAGAGAGAGAGAGAGAGAGAGAGAGAGAGAGAGAGAGAGAGAGAGAGAGAGAGAGAGAGAGAGAGAGAGAATTTAATAATTCCGTGAAGGAGGGGGGGCGGTGGGTGTGTGAGCACCAGAGGAAACTTGACTCGTATATCAAATGAAAATTGTAATCAAGGCAAAGCGAATGACATCTTAGACCTCTTCACTCTCGTACCACCTAACGTCTCTTTTCATCTTTTATTAAGAGGTAAAATATGACATTAATCTCCCACCACGCCCCAGACCACTTTCTCTCCATTTCTGTATATCTGGACACACACACACACACACACACACACACACATATTTTGAATCTTTTCCACGACACATTTCTCTCTTTCAACACACAGCCTTTCCTTTACTTTCCTTCTCGTAGAGCGCAAGAGGCTGGTTTTTCGTTGGGTAATTTTTAACCTTTGAAGAACGCGGACATTCATTCACGTAATATGTTTGCTCGATCATATTTTTTGCTGTAATAGGAATACAATTTATTTTTACTTGCCGTAATAGCGTTGCATATGAACGAGGATAAGGGCAATATAAGTGTAAAATTTGGTGTTAACACAAAAATATTTGTTTATATAACCACCATTTGACTATATTAGAAAACCACATACACAACAACATTTATCATCACCATACTTTTTTTATTCGACATCTTTGATATACAAATTAAAAGAGTCTCGTGGAACAAATAGATTAATATCCTTGCTGACAGAAGAAGATATGTAATTCTACCACTCAAATGTGTGGTTAAATTTCATTGTTTTCTCTCGTTTTAGTATTAATTGTTTTTCTTCAGTGTTTTGGGCAGTAATGACAGTAACCTTTCGACAAAATCACCTCGTAACATGATAACTGGAAAACAAAGACATGTTGTGATCTGCATATACTATATATATATTAACTCTTTCAGGTGCTTTGGCGCTTGGGGAGTTAACTACCAAGCGCCAGTTGCTGTACAGTATAATTAGTTACTTTGGAGCTTGGGTAGTTCTGACTTTGAACACAAAATATAATTACAGCCACTGAATATTGGACTGGTTTGCCCGCGGCCCCATAGTCATTAACGCAAATTAGGCAATTACCAAGTCTCTCTGTCCCGATCTCAGTTGTTTATGTTTATTTTTTATATATTCATTCTCTGTTACTTTTCTGTCTTTTCTTTCTGTAACTTGAAGTCGTCGTCACCGTCCGTCTTTCCTTTATGATATGTTTGTCTTCTTGTACGTCTTTGGTTTATACTTTAGTTCATTTAACGAGTGTTTAATCATGCCTATTTTTTAATGTTCTCGTTTTCTCTTTGTTTATTTGTTTTATGATGCATTCACATTGTTGTTTATCATACGAATGTTCATTGTACATATATCAGCGTTTTTCATTCATCCCTCGTTTCTTTCTTTGTATTCATAAATTTCCGTTTATCATTCATTTACCCGTACACAGTATTCCTTAACCTTCCCGACAAAACAAAAATATATATAAAAAAAATTTATCTAATAACAACACACACCCAATGCAAATAATAATGAATACCGTACTCATTTAAGCTTATGTCGCATGTTGATGTTCACAAAAATAACACACCCAATATTTTTTTTAGAAGGCTGGTTAGGCCTAGTTTGTTTGACGAGTTGATGAAACACAAACACCTCCCGGAGATGTGGCCTTTCACTTGTGTATGTGTGTGTGTTACTAATGAATTTAACAACAGCACAATGAAAGAAAATAAACAAACTTATGGACATGTATTTCAGTGACGAATTACTAGCAAACCCGAAGAACTGTGAACACACCCAGAACAATATATATATATAGTACACTGTATAGTAATCAGAGTCGTGAGTAAAAACAATTGGTGAGTCAGCCAAGAAGGGGATGACGATGATCAGTCACAAAAGTTGCATTATGACGTTCTCTGATATAATATTTACGGCGCAATAACTGACTGACTGACAGGAGAGCCGACACTGGCGTAAATCTCTCTCTCTCTCTCTCTCTCCCTCTCTCTCTCTCTCTCTCTCTCTCTCTCTCTCTCTCTGTGTGTGTGTGTAGCAAAGACTCTCCCGGGACTTGACTTTAAAGGGGTCGTTTATTGTGGGCGATTTGATGGCTACTGAATCCTCCAAACTATGCCAGCATAGTTTGTTGTGGGGTATCAGTTTTGTAGAATGATTCAGAGGACTCCATAACACTCCAATTTGTCCAACGAGTAATTATAGCTTCACTCGTAATGCAACTGGTTCATTCCTAGTCACTCTTTCTATGGTTGAATATTATGCTGAAGCGACTCTAGTATAAGTTTGATATTACAGCATTAAAGTAGAACACTGAAGCAAGCGCAGTTCTTTCAGATTCACGTGTGGTCAGGCTGCTTATGTATGACAAGTTGTGGCCAAGTTACCCTTCAAAATTAAAGAAATGTAATTGTATGAGTGTATGATTTTCTTACTTTTCTCATTTTGCTTCACGTTTATCGGCCTTATTTTTTTTTTGCTTATCGTTGTCTCTTCTTCACATTTGGACCATCCCACTTTTTCCACCATTTATCTTTTACATTGTGTTTGATTTTTGTTCCTTCTCAATCACTTTTTTTTTTTTTTTTTTTTAATCATGTAATTATTCTACTTCCCTGTTTGTTTTTTTCATAATTTTCATTCATATTAGTAAATGTATAATGTTTTTCTCCACAATTTTCATGATTTTGTATATTGCTGTTCATTACCAACCCTTCACTGTCTGGTATCTCTCGGTCTTGTGATTCGTCTATGTTTCTTACTCTATCTTTCTCATCTCACCCAATTTTTTTTTTCTATGGTGAAACATTTTCTCCGCGATCCGCTATCCATTCATCTTTCTCCTTCTCTTAACTCTGTGTCCCTCTCCCTTTCCTTGTCTGATATATCCTTTCACAGATCAACCCTAATCCCACCCTCGCCTCAGCTTTCCAAAACTCCAAGACCAATCCATCTCCAACTGAACTTCATCTCCAATCCACCAACTTTATCAGGCCTAATAAATCACTCGGACTCTTTCTCATTTTTGTTTTGGTGTCTTTCTTATTTTTGTATCGGCCCTTCCTCCCACTTTTCATCACTAAGTTAAATAAATTGAAGCCGTCTTACACCGGGTGTCCTATAAATCTGGAGCCACGTTTCTTACTACAATGTCAGTGCATGTACAGTCATGGGCAAAAGTTGGTTGTTGCACCCATTTGTCTTGTATTAAAGCTCGGTATTGTACAGGTAGTGAAGCTGTAAACATTTGTACTTGCATGAATTTGGACATACAATTCGTTTCCAGTATAAGACAAAACAAGATTGACTCGTATGAGATGAAACTAACAGCCAATAACGTACAGTTGCTGTTTGGTATTGCTGGCCATCCTAAGTATTCATGAATTTCCTAAAGGCTGCCAGTCAAGAAAAGAAAAAATATGAAGCTGTGAAACTATACCTGGTTCGAATATAGATTAATGTATACTTTTCTGTCCATTTAAAGTGTTCATTCTTGCATGCTTTCTGCTTTGGTGTATTTTCCATCTCGCTTTATAACCAGAAAACCAAACATAATCTGGCATTTCGTAAGGATAACATGTCTTTTGCTCTTTGGAGGAGGCTTGCAATACTTAAGAAGGCTTTATTTCTTTTTTGTGGGGACAGCATCACCGACGAATAAGGCTCAGACCAACACTATTAAGACGAATTTGAAGTCGGCTAACTCTTTTGAAATTATGCCACAACACATCACCGGTAACTGAGATAACATATTTTGCATCATTATATGGTATGAAGGAATGTGCAGATTACTGATAGTCGACAACATCACAAGACCCTTTAACTCACCAGTGTAGTGTTAGTCTGAATCCCATCGATGGTGTCATTATATATCAATGGTGTCTCTTCTTCTCCCCTCTAAATAAATAATCCTCCCAATTTTTCCCCTCAAACTCCACCTTCCCAATTTCTTTCGTCACCGTGTCGGTCTTCCCTCGTCCTGGCCTCCTAAATCCCGAGACTCCCAAACATTTTTCCATGACCCCAAAGCCAAAGTTTTGTTCCAAGAACCGCGCTCAGAGAGAGAGAGAGAGAGAGAGAGAGAGAGAGAGAGAGAGAGAGAGAGCAACATATAATGTGTAGTATCGTCTGATTGACAATGGGAAAATGATATAAGGAAAGAATTTTATCAGCAAAAGAAGATGACAATATAGATAAGGTTCGCAGGACATAGATCGATGGATTTAAAGTTAAAATGAGAAGTGTAGATATAGATTTATCAATATATGGGTAAACTATAAGATTGGTTAAACAAAGCTAAAGGTTAGTTGAAAACAAACCTAAACGAAAAGATTTCATTAAGCTTAACAAAGTCAGTTTTGTAGTTGAAATAACAGACTACGTAAGCCAAAAGTTCGTCCAATTTAAAGTTAACGAGCTCCAGCCAGACGTTTGAAAGCTACAAAAAAAAAAAAAAAAGGGCTCCATTTCTTAAAGTTGCATAATGACCCATTTCCTCCATCTTGTTCTCTCTCCTCCCCCTCCTCCTCTCGTAGGTTTTCTTACCTTGTTCCTAAATTGAATTTCTAGGACTCGTTGTCCTTTTTTTCTTCATATTTTACCTTGTGCGTTTGTTTCTTACGTATCCTTCTCAGATCCATCTTAATCCCTTTCTTACCCCGTCTCTAGAACTATCAATCTTTTAGCCTCACTAACAAGCACCGCCCATTACCCTGGTCCCCTTGCCAAACCCATTCATCCACTTCCACTGCCATCAACCAATCCCTCCTTTGCCAACTTCAGCCAACAACACCACCACCACTATCCTTGCACATTTCCGTCACTGTCAATAACTCTGCAAACAGATCCATTTGTGTTCTCATTTCCCTAATTCCAATATCTGTTTTCCTCATCAGCTATAATTGTGTACAGTGAAAGGCAGAACTTAGTGCCAAGAATATCGATGAAGACATATGATAAGCTGATAAGCACTTGACAGAGGTAAAACTTTCACAAACTCCAAATAAATTCTACGGACGAAATAAACCCATAATTCAACCTCATTCGTATCCATTCCTATCATTGACCTTTTTAGATGGAGCCACCAAAATGTAATTTATTTTTAGGGCTTAAACTGTCCAGTTCCTGAGAAGGTTGATGGAAATCGGTCGAAATATTTTTTTTAGACATCTGGATCCCTAACCAACCATCAAACAAACGAGTGAAAACATAACCATACGAAGATGAACCATGATGATGAACCACTTGCAATAATAACATCGCCAACACTCCTTCCCTACCTACCTATCTCTCCCTCACCGACTCTTCCTTTCCAATAAAGAACACCACCACCGCCCACCACTGCCAATAACATTAACAACACCAATACCAACCAGTTACCTGCACCGCTACCCACCACTGCCAACATAACCTCATTGCCGTCGTTCCCTTTTAGTCTCCCTCGCAGCAGGAGATTGTCTTGACTCAAGTTTGGTGTCATGACTGCCTCTCTCTCTGTGTGTGTGTGTGTGTGTGTGTGTGTGTGTGTGTGTGTGTGTGTGTGTACTACTACTACCTGTATGTGCCTCTATATGCTAGTCTGTCTGCCTTCCGTGTGTGTGTGTGTCCAGCAATAACCAACTTATCACTGAAATTGGCTTCTTTGTGGGATATTTGGGCGAATTTGTGTATTTTGGGAGCGTGTTTGTGTGAGCATGTGTGTTTTTGGGCATTCGTACGTGTGCATGTGAGTGTGTGTGTGTGTGAATTTGTGTGTATGAGTTGCAAAGCTTGAATGTGTAGATGATGGGGTGTGGTTACGAAAGTTGTGTGTGTATGTGTGTGTCTGTAAACTTAGTACTCCAACTTGCTTATCATGGGTTGTTGGTCTGAGGTTGGGGCCCGATTGTTGAGATGGAATTGAAGTCTAAATTATTCATGGTGTGTGTGTGTGTGTGTGTGTGTGTGTGTGTGTGTGTGTGTGTGTGTGTGTGTGTGTGTGTGTGTGTGTATTTTCGTTTGCTTGTGCGTATATATTCCTGCGCCTTACGTATTAAAATCTCGACTCAAAACAGACAAATTTACACTGGCACAGAAAAAAAACAAACATTCCCATCGATCTCTTAACTCATTCCATCGTCGACACAGAGCAAGCAAAAAGTCTCACGATCAACCCAACACAGCGATAGTCAAATGGGTGTGTATCCCCGGGTCATCTGGTGGCAAGTATATACAAGGTAGTAGTAATGTTTAGGAGGTACGAGTGGAGTTATAGAATGTGGTGGGTGATGTTTAACTCCGACGGTAATAGTGTATATAGTGCAGTTGACGCTGTTTGTTCTCGGTGTGGAGTGTTCAGGGACCCGGGTCGTGTTGTTATAGTCAGAAAATTGGAGGTTAGCGAGTCCTTCAAACTTTGCCACGAAACTCCACCTACATTGCAGGAGATTGTTTCGTGGCATAGTCAGGAGGAATCAGAAGCCACCAGGTCTCATACACGATCACAGGGTCCTTTTAAGGCTTAGAATTTCACGATTGGTGGAATTTTTATCTCTTATGGGCAAACTTTATGTGCGGTCAGTCAGTCAGTCAGTCAGTCAGCCAATATTATCACCATCGTTATCATGTGTATTATCGTAATTCTTGTTATTATCATCATCATCATCATCATCATCATCATTGTTCTTTGTTTTCCTAGTATAACAGAAATTTCCTTTGAGTAATGATAAAGATTATTATTACTAATAATTTTACTGATTAATACTGTTGATTGTTTAAGTCATTGTAATTATATTTATGGCGATACCGGTAATAATAATAATGATATTATCATGAACATAATTAATGATATTAATGACAATAATACGATCAGTATTAATGCCAATAATTTTATAACATTAATAATTATATTATTATATCATCATTATCATAATGGTTATAATATTATATGTAACAGTAACAACCACCACATGAGTATTGTCAACAAGAGCCTGACAACTATCACCGCTGGCCAGTGTTTGCTAAACCATGTAAACATCAACACTCGCAGCAGCCGGTTTTAATATCGCACAGCGGTGGGCTTAATTTCTGGTAATAGTAATAATGCTCATCACTATTGCCGGCTGGTTGGAGCAGTAAATGGGGAGAGTTGGTCTGTAAAACTCGCCATGGCTCTCGCTCTGTGTTGTAAACTCGTTAGAACTTGTCGAATGTGACGTGGATTGTGGAGTCAGCAGTAGTCAGTAGTGATGTATAGTCAGCATGAAGTATAATGGTATAGACTACATGCACAATTGATATAGACAGCGAAGAGTAATGATATAGCCAGAAACAGAAGTGAAAGTGTAAAGGAATTATTTAAACCGGAAGAGTAATGATATGGACGGTAAAAACTGGTGACGTGTACAGGAAACACTGATGATAAACACAGGAACAGACACCAAAGTACAGAGGGATACTTACTATGTATTGTAACTCTGCCAAGTGTCAAGAACAACAAGGTATAGTGTGAGTTTGTTGCCTCTTTACAGGGCTGCTTGCACCTTTGTTTTATTTTAGACGAACGTTAGATTTTTTCAGAGGGGAGGCACCGTTTGCGTATAAAGATTGTGTTAAATTTCTTCAGATGTACCAAAAAAAAAGGGTTTAATTTTTACATACAAGCTCTAAAATACTAAAACATGAAATAAGAGAGATAACATAAATGCATGATTTTATCTGGAGAATATGAATGGGCTTTGATGTCGTTGGCCCATTGGAGGCTACAGATTTCTCCAAACTTTGCCATAAAACAGATTCCCTCAGTATAGATATTGTTTGTGACAAAGCTTGGAGGAATCAGTAACTTAAAAATCGCCAAAAAAAATTATAGTGGTTAGGTGTACAGGAACGAATAGATTTAGACACTTTGACTGACCTAACATTTTGACGAGGTTGGAGCATCACGTTCACAGATTCAGTACCGTATACGTTTCGAAAGTCAGCGTTCGGTGTCTCGTTTTTATCTTGTATAACGCTGAACTTTTGGAATGGACTCAGTCAGCAGAGTATGTTTACTTCATTCCAGCGTGGGTAATAAGAGTTTACTAATTAACGAGGAATTAAAATAGACAGACACACACTTTACACAGGCAGCTATTTATGATGTTGGCATGGGAAAACTCGGCTCGGAATACAACGCTGAAAGGTCATATTTAGCTCATGTTACACGAGTGGTTAAAATTCAACGTTTCAACATTTGGGCTGTTGACTGCCTCTATCCTGGTGAAATGTTCTAGTGATAGTGATGTTTGTGGTGGTGATGATGGTGGTGGTGACGGTGATGGCGGTGGTGGTGGTGATGGCGGTGGTGGTGATGATGACGGTGGTGATGGTGGTGGTGCTTGGTGCTTGGTGAAACTGTTATGACTGCGTGGCATCATATCTGACTAACTGGTGCTGTGAATGGTGATAGTAGTTGGGTAACTGGATCTGTTTGGAGAGAGAGAGAGAGAGAAATAGAAAGACAAAGACAAACACACACACACACACACACACATACATACACACACACACACATACAGAGAGAGAGAGTAGAACAGGCATGGACCCTTTTGCTCTTCTCTTCTCGCCCAGTGCTTTACTCTGTCATGCGTTACACAGAACACACGACACGTTCTCACAGCATATGACCCTTCTCTTTTGTTGTTATTCTTTCCTGTATCCAAACTCTTCTACTGAAAAAAAAAAAGTATTGTCAGTTAAGGTAGGGACAGTTTACAATTGTATTATTTTTACTATGTTAACTGTCTCTTTATTTATCCATTATTGTATATTTTTACTTATCTATATACTGTACTCTTTTCATCGGGATAGTTTCAGCTGGAGGGGACAGTAGATGGAGGAGCCTTCTAATTTACTGTACTTTCCTTCATACTAGCATCGTAGTTAATATACTTTACACAAGCATCCCTATGAGGACCAATCGGCTTCTATGCTGTTGTTTGAAAGTCTTTATAATCCTGTGTAGCCTTTCTCTTCCTCATGTCTCCCTTCCTTTCAGAGATATTTTTTCCTCTCTCCTCCGTCTCCGTTTCCTGGCATCATCATCAGGTTTCGTGGCATCTTCCCTCCTGTCTCTTTCCCCTCCTCCTGCTCCTCCTCCCCTCTTCTCATGCAATTAAGGAACATTATGTCGTCAAAGCCGGATAGACACCGAGGGTGGAAGGAAGGGAAGGGTTTAGCAAGTCTTAGCAAGACGTTAAGGACGAGAGAAATAGAGAGAGAGGCATTAAAACAGTTGGACAAAGAAACTAATATAAATACAGACTGACAGTCAGACAGACAGACATACACCGACAAACATAAAGGCAGGCAGGCATACCAATATCAACACAGAATGACATAAATAGACAGACAGACAGACGGAAGAGTCAGACCTGGAGAGACAGACAGTAAGACGGACAATGAGAGACAAAAGACACTCCAAAGGAACAAGAACCAATACTCAGCCTCGGACACTTTCTATTCAAGATAGAAATTAGTGTCTACCTCAGGCGGTATTAGCTCTGATTGGAGGGACAAAGGGTGGTAAGGTACTATAAAACTTTATCTTCAACGAAAAGTTCCCTTCGTCGCTCAGTTCCCATTAATTTGTAATGCGAATATTTCGACAAAAAGCATTTTAGTCGAAGAGAAAGTTTAATAATACCATCCTAAGACTGTTCAATAAGGGACCTGTAAATGATGATGAGGATGGTGTCAGAAAAAATGTATTACAACTAATTCCTCTAAACTGTGTCACATAACGGCACCTGTTCTTTGAGAGTCTGTTTTGTGGGTGACGGTGGAGGAATCGGTAACCTCCATTTCACCAAGATTACCACAGGTCCATCCATGGATTCCTTCCTTCGGCACTGATTTTCTCATTGAAGTGTATATCGCTCGAGCACATTTTCCTCCGTCCTCTGGTCAGACTCTTCCAGCTAGTTCTTGAGTGAAGGGAGAGGAGGTTAGGTAGTTGCGGGCCAGAATGGTGCAAACAAAGCTTCACATAATACAAGGTCTCGCCACGCTCATATTAGGCCACATCTCGTCACAGAATCGGGATGAGAATGAAACGTAGGCTAACTATTTGGTGACACTTGAGAGTCGAACGTAAACACACTTACAGACGACTTGGGCATGTTATAGTTTTTCTTCAGGTATTGTACATCTTCCATGCAGTTTGTACCCACATGTATACATTCATTTGTGTGAAAACAGCTTCCATATTTTCCTGACAAACGCGGGCTAAACCATTTGACGAGTTCATAACATCCAACGCACCTAGTAAACATATTTCAGTAACTAATATTCACTCTCTCATAGTCGATCCAAGGGTAATGCGTTTGAACTTTACGGGAACCTGTGACCGTGTATGAGACCTGGTGGCATCTGATTCCTCCTGACTATACCACGAAACAAACTCCTTTAATGTGGGTGGTGTTTTGTGGCAATGCTTGAAGGACTCACTAACTTCCAATTTTCTGACTGCATCACGGGGGTCCTTAAAATAGAATAAAGGACGATCGGGACATCAAAAGCGGAGCAGATATTAATAGGCGAGCACAAAAGAATATATAAATGGCAAGTGAATTAATTGACAAGTAGGACCTGAATAGACTACAGAAAAGTTTGTCAAATAATAAGGAAAAATAAAATATAAAGGAAGAAAATATCACAGATTGATTACCTGAATACGTAGTCATATAATTTCAGTATATGCAGTGGAAATATTATAGCTTAGTGAGAATATTATCAGAGCTCACCCAGAATAACTAACGTGCATAAAGTGGTGTCAACAAAAGAACAGGTGGAAATGGATGACAAAATTTAAGTGCTGTAAGATCGATGTACGAAGCATCATCAACATAGTAGGCTAAAATATTTCAGTATCGGCAAAAGAATAGAATAAAAGAGACTAGGGAACGAGTGGGAGGAAGGTAGAGACGAAATATAGTGGACTCAGCAATACACCCACCAACCTTCATTATCCACACAAAGACCAACATAACTGGATTACGGTTCTGGTGGTGCTGAGGTGGAAGAAGCGGTGGTGCTCCGGCTCTCACACTACTTTATTCATGTGAGACACTACATTTATATGTTTATACAGTATTATATATATATATATATATATATATATATATATATATATATATATATATATATATATATATATATATATATATATATATATATATATATATATATACAGTATATGACACTACATTTATATGTTTATACAATATATATATATACATATATATATATATATATATATATAACACTTGCAAGTGTGTGCTCTGGTTTCATATATGTGACTAACTGTGAGTTGCTTCAATCAAAACAAAAAGTAATTTACCTTTCGTCTTCTGCTGTGTATGACGTCATTGATGATTTTCTTTGTGTAATGGCCACGGAAGTGTTATTGTGGTAGAAGTAATATAAATGAAAATATAACTTAAGCTGTTTGTCTTAAGTGACAAGTTTTGCGATTCAACCATGTTATTCATTGATTTTATTTATCAATTTTATGTATTGAATAGTATTCCTTTTGCATTTCCATTATTACTGATAGAGATATTTATTTATTCACATACCTATTTGTTGACCAGAAGTTTTCTCTCCTGGTTCGAATGCACTTGGTAACTACCACTGTTGACTTATTGTACATCATAATTTTCGCTTTGTTTTGCAGTGTCGTGCGTGGTAAAGTGGTGGTCAGAATAGTGGCAAGGTATTGACTAACAGGTCCAAGCTGCTCTTACGTCTTTCGTATTGTGAAACCCAGTGATTTATTTTCCCTTCCAGGACCCATAATTCTTCACTGGGAGTAAGGAAGGGATGGATGGATAGAGGACAGGGAGGAGGGTATAGGAAGGGGAGGTGGTGGCAGGAAGGCAAAGAGAGGTGGGGGAGGGGGGTGTTGCATGCAGAGGGAATGATGGAGTGGGGTAGGTGGGTCTGTTGAGAAAAAGGGAACGGAATAATAAGAGGGGAAGAGAGATGGCAGGGAGAGAATGAGGAGGAGGGAAGGTGGCAAGAAGTGGGATAAGGAAGTGGAGGTAGTAAGAAAGAGAGAAGGAAACAATTTCAAGTTATATATTGAACCAATTAGTGGAGCCAAGATGTATACTGCACACTTTCCTACACTCTTTTCGACCCTCCTCCTCCACCTCCACTTCACTCCTCTATCGCCTCTTCCACATCTCCTCCACCTCCACTTTACCACTCCATCCCTTCCTCCACACCTCTTCTTCACTGTGTCACCTTCTATTACCTTTTTTTTTTGTTTTTTTCGTCTGTCTGTTTTACTATGACTTTTTTCCTTTTTTTAAGTTTTCTCCCTTTCTGTTTAGCCTATCTCTGTTTTTACCTGTTCTTGGTATTCTCACATCTTTCTTTCCTTCCTCCTCATTCTCTATATCTTCTCCTCCTTCGCCTTATCCTCTTTCTCTCACCTTCCTTTTCCTCCTCTTCCTCCATCTTACCTTACCTTCCTTTTCCCCCCTCTCCCTCCCTCCCACCTTCCTTTTTCCCCTTCTCCCTCCCTCTCACCTTCCTTTTCCCCCCCTCTCCCTTCCCCGCTTATTATCAGTCCCCCTTTCCAATTCATGTGTATTTTCCTCCCTTTGTTTCCTTACTTCCCTTTTTTCCCATACATTATTTCTTCCACTCCCTCCCTCTCCCTCCTCCTCCTTTACACTTTTCCCTCTCTCATCTCTGTCTTAATCTCCGACATTCCTTGTCTCTCTCTCCTCATTTTCGTTCCCTAACATTCCACTCATTCAGCCTCTCCTTTCCCCTTCTAGTCTTTGCATCACTCCCACTCTCTTTCCCTCTCCCCTTCCATATTTCCCTCTCCTCTCCCGTTCTTGGTTCGCCTCGCTCCCACTTTCACGCCTCGCTGATTTTCCTGTTCCTTGCTTTCCCTCTTCCTCATTCTCTTTTCCTCTTCTTCACTTTCTTTCCCTCTTCATCACTCTCTTTCCCTCTTCCTCACTGTCTTTCCCTCTTCCTCACTTTCTTTCCCTCTTCCTCACTTTCTTTCCCTCTTCCTCACTTTCTTTCCCTCTTCCTCACTTTCTTTCCCTCCTCCTCACTTTCTTCCCCTCCTCTCCCTCACTTTCTTCCCCTCCTCCCCCTCACTTTCTTACCCTCATCCTCACTTTCTTCCCATCCTCCTCACTTTCTTTCCCCCCTCCTCCTCACTTTCACTCCCTCTTCCTCACTTTCACTCCCTCTTCCTCACTTTCTTTCCCTCTTCCTCACTTTCTTTCCCTCTTACTCACTTTCTTTCCCACCTCCTCACTTTCTTTCCCATCCTCCTCACTTTCTTCCCCTCCTCCCCCTCACTTTCATTCCCTCCTCGTCTTCACTTTCTTTCCCTCCTCCTCTTCACTTTCACTCCCAGGGCCACAGGAGCTATGACGTGTCGAGGCGGTAAGTCAGCCGAAGAATTAGCTGTGCTGGAGGAGTTATTGAGAATCGTGGGAGTCTTGCCACTACAACGCATTTTTCAGACGTTTTGTGGGCATTTCTCGACGTTTTCTGAACATTTTCATGACGTTGACTTGGCAATTTTCCTACGTCTTGTTGGAAAATTCCCGACAATTTTTTTTTTTTTTTTTTTTTTTTTATTGTCTCTACTTTACCTGGGCATTAAATCGACGTTTTCTGGACAATTTTTACAGCCATTTTTTGTGGTATCTAATCAACGTTTTGTGGAAAATTGTCTTGCTTTGTATTTTTCCCTGACGTTTTGTGAGTACCGTATTCCTAGACACTCTCAGGGGCAGTTTGTTGATGCTTTGTGGGATGTTCGGTGTGTTGTGAGTTGTTTCGACCATCTGTGGGCATTATATTTCTAACATTCCTGCCTGGAGCATTTCCTAACTTCTTGCCAGTTTCTCCCTTCTCGTGGGCATAATAAAATCGCCTATTAAGTTAAGAGTTATTTGTCCAACCATTTTTCATCCTATTTTTGAGGTATATTTCCAACACTTTCTCACACTATTTTAGAGATAATATTTCCAACAATCTGTCATACTTCGTTTGATGTATAATATTTCCAACAATTTCTTAGGAGGTATATTTCCAACAATTTTCCCCAATATTGTAGGTGTTTTTTTTTTTCCAACAATTTCTTCTACTACCTTAGAGATATTTTTCCAACAATTTCAAGGCCTATTATCAGACCCAGTACAGGCATTCCACTGACGCTTTGTGGGTGATATTTCCGACGTCCATGCAGGGCAGAGGAGAGAGGAACCATCAGTTGCTCCTGCCCAACTTGTCTTCCCCCCTCCATCGTCCTTCATAATTTTTCCCATGTGCAGTGAATAGAGAGAGGTACAGTCGGCGGCAAAAGTCCTGTCGCCACATCTGTCAAGTCGAGAGTTACAGTATGGAAATAGAAGCTTCACAGACTCGTAAACTGAAAAAACCAGAGGGTCTTATTAAATACCCCCCGGATATTACAACTATTTATGGTGAATGTGTTTGTTCGATATTATATTTTCCTTCAAGATATGCTGAGTGAGGCGACATGAATTTTGCCGCCGACTGTACACACGCAATCCACAATCTTTAGCCCACCTGAGTCGAAGCCCGAGATCTGAAGCAGGCAATTTCTGGACGACAGCCTACGCAAATCATCATGAGGCCACCACACACACACATTTCGAACCAATGAAGGCTTTGGGTGGGCTGTCGTCTAGAAACCCCCTGCTCCAGATCTCGGGCTTCGACTCAGGTGGGCTAGGGATTATGGATTGCGAGTGTACAATTGCCATCACTTATAACTGGTACAGGAGAAAGGGGACTGAAAACGCTGACTGTACCTGTTATAAGTGCTGGCAACTGTACACACGGTATCTTTGGAATAATTATACTGTATACTAAAACAAGTTATATTTTTGTTTGTTTGCTTATCATGTAAAGAGGGTAAAATAGAAACGAGGAAAAAATATGAGGTGCCGCCAATAATTACATGATTACATTGTTGGAGAAAGCTGCTCAAAAAATATTAACTTTAGGGAAAATATTGCCAAAGTGTCGTACAAGTATTGCTAAAGTTAGGCAAAGTATTGTCCAAGTTAGGGAGAGTTTAGTTAAGTGAGGAAGAGTATAGAAATTTTGAGTCGCGAAGGAGTAATTGTTATAATGTTTCTGTCAGGTTGTGTACTCGTAAGCTATAGGCTATTTATATTCAGTATCCATATTTAAAACTTTATATTGGCTCAACTAAAATGTATGTATCCGCTAATGACAGAGAGAGAGAGAGAGAGAGAGAGAGAGAGAGAGAGAGAGAGAGAGAGAGAGAGGCGAGCGGTGGTAGGGAGAGGGGGAGGGAAAGAAGGAGAGGGAGAGGGGGGGGGAGTAAGAGAGAGAGAGAACGGAACTTGGAATCCTTAAGGCATTCTGGGAATTTCACCACTTGGGTAACTTATGACCGGGTAAAGGAAGGAAGGGGGAGAAGGGGAGAAGGAGTAAGGAAGACAGGAGGATGGAAGGAGGAGGATGGAAGGAGGAGGAGGACGAGGGGGAGCAAGGAAAAGGATTAAAATAGGGGGTAGGAGGGGGTAGGAGAGGAGGATGGAAGGAGGAGGAGGTCGAGGGGGAGCAAGGAAAAGGATTAAAATAGGGGGTAGGAGGGGGGAAGAGAGGAGGAAAGGAAAAAGAAGAGAGGGAAGGAGAAGAGGAGGAAAGGAGAAAGACGGACATTAAGAGGAATGGATGTGGTGCGAAAAAGAGGAAAAGCAGGAATGGAAGAATAGAGGGAGGAGAGGAGGCGAGGCTGGACTGTGAATTTGTAGGAGGGAGAGCAATAATAGAGGAAGACGAAGGGAGAAAAGAGCGTAGAGGAATGATGAGGGAAAAGAAGGCAAAGGAATAAAGTGGGCACGAAACGAGGGGAGATACTATAGATATTTTTGAGATATAAAGAATTGCCGAGTCATTGGGATTTTTCTGATAATATGATACTCTAGGTTTCCTCACACAAAGGGATCCCAACAAAATTATACTCCACGCAAGATCGAGTTTTCTATACCTTAATACATACTGTATACCTACACAAACCTAATATAAGTCTACGGTCCACGACACCCAGGTTTTAATATATATATCTATATACATAAAGCCAAGATTCTGTCTGCGTGTGTGTGTGTGTGTGTGTGTGTCCGCGATGCACGCCTACACCGTCCAACTTTGTGTCCTCAAAATTTGCATGTAGGTGAGTCTTGGTCCCCTTCAGGTTTAGGGGGGGTCATACAACGAAACCACATATAACGAAACGTGCAAGCGAAATAATAATAAAATACAGGGGAAAAAATCTACGGAATCACCATACCACACTTCAGCCTTCCCGCATGAACAGCAAAAACAGCGTGATGTTTAAACTTTCATTTAGGTAAATTTTTTCTTACAGAATTGTAGAGCTTGATTTTACACACCAGAATCTGTAAACTAAAGTTTCCTAGGTTCATTGGTTTGCGTACAGCAGCGCCATGAGTAATAAAGTAGTTACCCCTAAAACCTCCCTAAAAATGAGAACACGTGAACCATTCCCCTCTCACGCCACTCAAATAGTTTGCCAACCAACTTCTTCAGGTTGGAAATGGTCAAATCCTCCCATCCTCAGATGGTCAAATCAAACTTCCATTCGGACAAATGATCGAGACAGAAAATGACCTCATCATGAAGGGGTTCCCTAACTTCGCCCAGCACTTCACGAGCACGGCCTGGCTTTGTGAGCGAGCTATCCTAGCTCCAAAGAATGAAGCTGTCAACAACATCAACCAAAAACTTCTGGATGCTCAGCCTGGCAGGTCAATGAAGTACAAATCAGTTGATACAGTGCCCGACGATGATCAAGTGGTCAACTACCCAGCAGAATTCCTGAACAGTCTAGATCCACCAGGGATGCCACCTCACAATTTGGAATTGAAGTTGGGATGTCCGATAATGCTTCTTAGAAACCTGAACCCAAAAGCCAAGGACAGTCCCTGAAAGTAGTTGGCCTCAACCTTAAGGACCAGGTCTTCTCCCACGGTCAACTCTATACTCTATGTGGGCTGCAGTCGAGTCGGCGATGAGAAGAATCTCTATGTGATGTCGTCAACCGGAGTCGTGAAAAATGTCGTTTACCAGGAGGCACTTCAGTAAAATGCTTAGTGACGCTATTAATAGAAAAAGAAGGAAATATTATTAATTATGCTAATATTAGAATGATGGAGTTATTGAATGAGGGAGAAAGATTGATATAATAAACATTTAAAAACGACTAATACCTCCAATTATTCACCCACCCACCTCTATTACTATTCATCCATCCATCCATTTATTTTATCTAACCACTAAACCATCCCTCCCTCTCCCCCTTCCTTCCCTCCTTCCCTTCCTTCTATCCACCCACCGCCCGATCTGCTCCAAACCGCCCGAAGGGCGGTGGAAGGGCGGCCGCAGGCCGCCAGCCCTCCGCAGGAGCTAGCGGCTCCTAGCCGCCCGAAGGGCGGCGGAGCAGCTAGTATATATATATATATATATATATATATATATATATATATATATATATATATATATATATATATATATATATATATATATATATATATATATATATATATAAAGTTACCTGCTAGTTATTCTCTACTTTATTATTATTATTATTATTATTATTATTATTTTGGATTATGTTGTGCAAATAACAGATAATCTTTTTTTTTTTTTTGCCAATAGCATAATTAAAGACAAAATAGTATCAATTAGATGAGAGAGAGAGAGAGAGAGAGAGAGAGAGAGAGAGAGAGAGAGAGAGAGAGAGAGAGAGCTCATGCAAGAAGGAAAACCACTGTGTGTATGAAAGGTCGAAGGGGAGGGAATGTCAAATGTGAGAGACAGAGAGCTAGAGAGAGAGGTGGGATGAGAGGGAGGGACGGAGAGAGATAGAGAGGAAGGGACTGTCAAAACAAAAAAGGAGAAAATAGATTGATAGACGTAGAGGGAAAAATGCAAAAATATAGAAATTAAGAAAAGAGAACGTCGAATGAAACTGATGATATATTTGTATTATCAATAGATAGATAGGTTCGTGAGTCTGTTTGCCAATACGATAATCAATTGTTTACTTTTACGGTAAGTGGCAAGAAAACAAAATATATTATAGCATACTCAGTGCAATTATATGAAGCATTAATTACAATCAATGCCTGCAACACACACACACAGAGAGAGAGAGAGAGAGAGAGAGAGAGAGAGAGAGAGAGAGAGAGAGAGAGATTACGCCTTTTATATACTACGAGTAATATTAAAGTAAAGAAAATATCAATTGTATAGAGAGGAGTTCTGAAAACCGATTGTATATTACATAAAAATAAATCATACATACGGTAGCTACAGATGGCATTATTAAAGTAACAGAGACGAGATTATCTACAGTACATGATAACGAAAATATTTTATTACTAAACACAAATTATAGCATCATCATGGGTAGATACACACAGAAAATTTTCCAGACTAACACAGAAAAAGAAAAATACATAATTATGATTCTAGGAGCTAAAACAAAATAAAAATAGGATAAATAAATAAGTAAATAAATAAAAATAAACATAATTATGATTCTAGGAACAAAAATCAAATAAAGTAAATAGATAAACAAAAATAAAAAGATAAATAGAAATAAAAATCCTTTGGTATTCACTATTCCTGGCTGGGTTATGGGTCCCACGGGGTAACCTTTAGGACAGGAAGCGACCACCAGAGGCCTTCATTATAATCCAGCAAGAGATACGGTCGGCAGCGTAAATATGTCTCGGTCTTTTCTTGCTTATCCCTGAACCTTTATTCCCTGGAGATGAGTTTTGGATTTATATTCTGTATATAATTATTTTCACATTTATTTGTAAGTGTTTATATATTTATTAAGTTTTTTTTTTTTTTTTTTTTTTTTTTGTATATATATTTATTTTTTTATTTACCTTCGTTTCGAGAGTGTGAGTTTCGAGCTCTTGATATCTGACATTTTAAAATACTCAGAGAAAAAATCAGCAGAGGGATGGATTACAGACCAGGGACGTGATTATATAAGACTACATTATAGTAAGTACGGTGCAGGAACTTTATTTCAGGGCACGGATGGACAGACAGGTAGATAGAGTAGCTTATTAAGGGACACCGTGATGTAGTCAGAAATTTGGAGGTAAGTAAGTCCTTCAAACATTGCCACGAAACACCACCTACATTGAAGGAGCTTGTTTTGTGGCATAGTCAGGAGGAATCAGAAGCCACCAAGACTCATACACGATCATAGGGTCCTTAAGGAGAAGAAAAATGAAGGAAAAGAACATGAAAGGAGGAACGTAAAAAGTCTGATATGAAAGCCAAGTGCATAAAGACCAGAGGATGGCTACCTGCCAAGTAGGGAAGGAAGGAAGAAAAGGAGGAGGAGGAGAAGGAGCAAGGAAAGGAGGAGGAGCAGAAGGAGCAAGGAAAGGAGGAGGAGGAGAAGGAGCAAGGAAAGGAGGAAGAGGAGAAGGAGCAAGGAAAGGAGGAGAAGGAGAAGGAGCAAGGAAAGGAGGAGGAGGAGAAGGAGCAAAGAAAGGAGGAGGAGGAAAAGGAGCAAGGAAAGGAGGAGGAGGAGAAGGAGCATGGAAAGGAGGAGGAGGAGAAGGAAGGAAGGAAAGGAGGAGGAGAAGATGGAGCAAGAGCTGGAATAGGTGCAGGGAATTGGAAAGGAGGAAAAGGAGGAGAGAGATAAACAAGATATTTTAGTACGGGCGTCGGGAGAGAGGAAAAGAGATAAAAATTGTGTGGACGGAAATATGAGAGTTATATAGAAGGAAGAAGAGGATAAGGAAGAGGAGAACATGAATGAGAACTACTGAGAGAAGACCGAGAAGAAATGATGAGAAGATGATGATGATGAAACGATGATAAAAAGCAATAGCAGAAAGAACAGAAGAAAAGCAAAAGGAATTAAACGAAGCAAAGAAACTGGAGGTGCAGAAATAGACACGTAGACGAAATGGCCGAAAGGAGGAGGAAGAGGAGGAGAGAAAAAAAATGGGATAGAAGAAAAAAGAAGATGAACAACCAACAGAGAAGAGCGGAGAGAGGGAAAGAAAGAATAATTGAAGGGGAAAGAGGGGAAGGAACGATAGAGGAAGGGAGGGGGAAGATGAAAATGAGAAACCAGGAGAGGGGAAGGGAGAGAACAGGAATAATTGAAAAGAAAATGCAAGGGCGGCGAGAGGAGAGAAGAAGAGAAGGAATAATTAAGAGGAGGAGGAGGAGGAGAAGAAAGAGGAGGAGGAGGAGAGGAAAGGGGTCAACATTTTGCAGCTTGAGCATCAAAGCAATCAATTTTGACCATTATGTCTGTTTAGTGTGTGTGTGTGTGTGTGTGTGTGTGTGTGTGTGTGTGTGTGTGTTCTCCCTTGGGTCCAGCAGTGAGTGTGACAGTGTTCCAGATGGGATGTGAGAGAGAGAGAGAGAGAGAGAGAGAGAGAGAGAGAGAAAGAGAGAGAGAGAGAGGGGGGGGGAGAGCCTTCTTAGTATTTCATTGCTTTACTTATTTACTCCTGTTATTCACTGGTACAATAATCTGGTACAATGATGATGAGGGTGTGGAAGGAATGAATGGTGTGAAGGATGAGAGAGGGAGCGTGTGGGGAGGGTGTGGAAGGGATGAAAGGTGTGAAGGATGAGAGAGGGAGCGTGTGGAGGATGTGGAAAGGATGAATGGTGTGAAGGATGAGAGAGAGAGCGTGTGGAGGATGTGGAAAGGATGAGAGATGGAGCGTGTGGAGGGTGTGGACGGGATGAAAGCTGTAAAGGATGAGAGAGGGAGCGTATGGAGGGTGTGGAAAGGTTAAGAGAGAGAGCGTGTGGAGAGTGTGGAAAGGGTGAGAGTGAGGGAGGGTGTGGAGACAGAGGAAGGAATGAAAGGTGTGGAAAACGAGGAAGATGGACAGATAAATGGATAAATACTGTATATGCTACAGATGGATACACAGATGGATGGATACTATATAATACTGAAGATGGATACATAGATGGATAGACAAACAGACAGACAGATAGAATAGACAGACATATGAAGAGAGAGGCTATTAAACAGAAAGACAGAAATTCGATATGATGTCAACAAAGAATCATACAGAAGGACGAGATAGATTGGTGATGTAGATACACAAGTTGGAATCCCTGCCTACTAGTGAGAGTGTCGTGGTCTGGGGGGACTTATCACGTTATTAGTACCAGATTAAGAGGTTTGTGTTGCTCTGTCCCTGGAGGAGGTATTGCTGGGGTGGGGAGACACACACACACACACACACACACACACACACACACACACACACACACACACACACACACACACACACACACACACACAGAGAGAGAGAGAGAGAGAGAGAGAGAGAGAGAGAGAGAGAGAGCGAGCGTATATATATTAAGAACGTTTCAATCAGTATGATGATGTCCGTTCAGATCCGTTAAGATAACTACAGTAGTGACAGTACTGTATTGATCCCTCCAAACTCTGCCACGAAACCAATATCCTAGGATTGAAGTCGTCTGTTTCCTGGCAATGTTTAAAGGAAATATAAACCCCTTTATTCATCAGCAAAATAATATCCCCTTACGAATTTGAGCAGGGGGAGTACAAAACTGGACTGATAATATACTGTATGATAGCGTTTGTGTGTAGTGAAGGGAACAGTTCAGAGGGCCGTATAAGGCAAGAATATCCGTGGTGTTTACGATAGTGTGGCACCTCTACGATGGCTCTGTTGTTTGTGTGTCTATGAAGTCATCGTTCCAGAATATACCACACTTTATATCGTCAACGCCATGGATGATAACCTTGCCTACGACTCTTGACTTCGAATCTGGAGTGACGAGTCTGGTGAGAATGTTAAGGACCCCCGTGATGTAGTCAGAAAATTGGAGGTTAGCGAGTCCTTCAAACGTTGCCACGAAACACTACCTACATTAAAGGAGCTTGTTTCGTGGAATAGTCATGCAGGAGGAATCAGAAGTCACCAGGTCTCATACACGATCACAGGGTCCCTTATGAACCCTGTGATCGTGTATTAGACGTGGTGGCTTCTTATTCCTCCTGATTATGCCACGAAGCAAGCTCTTTCTATATAGATGGTGTTTCGTGGTAATGTATGAAGGACTCGTTTACCTCCAATTTTCTGACTATACCTTTAAGACGCTCATCTGACTAGTACCCTAAAGACGCTCATCTGACTAGTACCCTGAAGACGCTCATCTGACTAGTACCCTAAAGACGCTCATCTGACTAGTACCCTAAAGACGCTCATCTGACTAGTACCCTGAAGACGCTCATCTGACTAGTACCCTAAAGACGCTCATCTGACTAGTACCCTAAGGACGCTCATCTGACTAGTACCCTAAAGACGCTCATCGTGTCTTGGGTTCGAAGAGGTCACTGTGCTGTCGGTGATGTTTCTTCTTAAACAAGGTTAGTTTCTTCTTTCTCGCAAACTTTCCCTCTTAACTTCTTGGTCCCAGAGCTCTGGCAGACACCCGGGGTTTTAAAAACTCTTAATCTGTTTATCTTTCAATGGTGTTAATATGTTTACCTTGTAAAAGCTTTTAAGTGCAGTTGCCTTTTACAATCTCGTAATGAATTTTCCTTTGCAAAACTCTTAATGCATTTCTGTACTCTTTTTAAAATCTCTTAATAGGTTTACCATGAAAACTTATAAGCTAATTAACGTTTAGTTAATTTTTCAGTCACAGAACAATCACACCTGAAGGACTTGTAATACCACCAACAAAGTTCAGTTTCATAAGATATATTTTATTCACTTAATACTGAGCCAAGAACATTGACTAACTGTAAATAGACACAATTTACTTTTGTTATCAGTACATTACCACTACCGATACCTCGGGGGTAAACGAGGGTGGACTAAAAATATCACTCCCCAGCCAATCAAATAAGACTTAATAATAATAGCTGTGGACTTTTACCGTCAGTTAATCAACGGGTCACAGCTACTCCCAAGGGGCTAGGAATACCGACCATAAAAAGTTGTTTCCTCCAGCTGTTTTTCCAGCGTCATATCTTCGTTTGAATTCTTTTATTTTACATTTTTCTTATATTTTATTCTTTTGTTTTCCCTCTGAAAGCCGTATATCCATCTTTCAGTCTTAACTAGATATCCCTTTATAATTTTTTCTTCCGTTCTTCCTTCATGCTCCCCATTTCTTTTCTTATTTTCCGTCCTTTCTTCACTCCAAGATTTTTTTTTTTACCTGAATTATTTACTTATTTGAAGCATTCTGCCTTTCACTTCTCAATTTAATTTGTGAGTAATGTATTCTTTCCTACCAATTCTCTTCTCCAACATTTCATTCTTTTCCTTCCTTCCTTCCTTTCCACTCTTCCCATTATCCCACTCTCTCCCATCTACTCTTAGTCCTCCTCTCCTCATCTCCTCTTCCTACACTTTTTCCAACTCCTCCTCTCCTCTTTCCCTTCCCTTTTTCCAACACCACCTCTCCCCTTTCCCTATCCTTTTTCCAACTCCTCTCCCCTTTCCTTACACTTTTTCCAACACCACCTCTCTCCCTTCCCTACACTTTTTTCCAACTCCTAATCTCCCCTTTCCCTACCCTATTTCCAACACCTCCTCTCTCCCTTCCCTACCCTTTTTCCAACACCACCTCTCTCCCTTCCCTATACCCTTTTTCCAACTCCTCCTCTCTCCCTTCCCTACCCTTTAAAACACCACCTCTCTCCCTTCCCTACCCTTTTTCCCACTCATCCTCTCTCCCACTCATCCTCTCTCCCTTCCCTTCCCTAACAATAATTATCACCCAACTTTCCAGACCCTCTTCCTACGGCTTCAATACGCCTCGAATTTTTGAAGAGGAAGAGGAGGAAGGGAATTCGTAATAAGGGTTGGTTCGGATAATTCCTTGGTTTACGGAAAAAATAAAATCCAGTTTTCCCCTCAACTTTTCCTTCTTCTCTCTTTTCCCTTTTGTTTATTTTATTTCATTCTATTTTTTTTTTCTTTGATCTCCTGTTCCTCGTCTTTTTCTTTTTTCATTGCTTTCCTCTTTTCTCCATTTTCATTGTCGATTTTCATATCCTCATGATATTTTGTCGTTCCTTTTTATTTCAATCTTAATCATTATCATCATCATTATTCTTCACTTCCCTGTTCTCCTTCCTTCTCTTTTATTTTGAAGACTCTTAATCTCCTTCCTCGCCACTTTTTTCTCCAACATCCTTCTCCTTCTCCACCTCCTCCTCTTTCTTTATCTCCCTCTCTCATTTCTCTTTTCTCTCTCCCCGTCCTCTTCTCCCTTTTCCTTCTTCAAATCGTTCCTCTTCCTCTTAATCCTAGTTATTTTTTTACTTCATCTTCCCCTCCCCTGTAAACTTTTCCTTATTTTTACTCTTTAACTTCATCTTCGAAGACTTTACTTTCTTATTCTTCCTTTTTCCTTTTCTTATTCTTCCTTTTTCCTTTTCTTATTCTTATTCCGTCCCATCTTTGTCCATTCCTCCCCCTCAGTTGCCTCTCCTTGTCCACCACCAATACAGGGAGGGTCTCGTGAGGGAAGAATATTAAATATTTGGAACTTCTGACAGAAACTTTATTATTAGCTCTACCACCCCAGAATTCGACAAGTCAGGGGAAGGGGTGTTTTTAATCATGGGTAATATTTTATATATATATATATATATATATATATATATATATATATATATATATATATATATATATATATATATATATATATATATATATATATATATAACTGGATAACTGATATACAGAGAGGAGGCAGGTTTAATCAGCTACCAAGTGTTTTTGTTGTTTCATAAGGGTCGCAATTAATTAGTTGTATCTGCCCTTACCTGATACAAGGCTTACATAAGTTTAATTAAGCTTTTTATATATTGCATAAACGTGTATGTATTTATGTATTGCTTATTTATTCATTACTTCCATTTACTTTATTTAAGGTCATTTTATTCATTAATTATTTATTTGGTTAGTAATAATCTGTAATTATTTTGGTTTTTCCTTTCACTTTCAGGAATGCTTCATACGATTACCAACAATATAGAACTATTGATTGCCAGAATAATAATCGAGTACAAATATAATGAGTAAATGAGAGATGGGGAAGCAAAGGATATGAAGGATGAGAGGGAAATTGAAGGGTACACATGGATGTATTATGAGAAGAGAACTGCTTTGAAATATTATGACAAAAGGAAAATGAGAGAGGGGGATGAACTGACATACATACAGGCTGACAGAAAGACATAACTTCAACAAGAGGATAAAACGTTTGATCTTGGAAGGCTGAATAGGAATAAAAAGTTGTTAGAGATTAAAGCTGATAGATAGATATAGATGGATAGATAGTAATAGATAAATAAAAAACAGATCTTCCACGAGTGTACCAAGGTAGTCTAAATTGTTTTCTGACATTCATTGGAGGCATCAGTATAGGGTAGCTTTGGTTAGGGAGTATTAGGGAGTCATAGGTAGCTTCCTGGGGCATTTTTGGGATGATTTATGAAGGATTTTTGCAGGATTGAGTATTTTTATGGATGATTCTTGTGTCCTGTGGGATTGTTTTTTTTTTTTTTTGTGTTTAGAGATTTTTATTGGTATAATATTGTCATTTTTTTAAAGGAATTTTGGGGTTACTGTGGAGAGCAGATGTGGGCCCTAAGCACCCATATCACCTACTGTATCATACATGAGGTTTCTGTGTTTGATAGAGGTTGAAGGAGTAAGTAACTTCATACCCATTGATAATATCGTAGTCCTGGAAAGCAGTTAAGTTTAAGCTACGATGCTAGTTAGTATATATGTATGTGCATTCTTGTGTGTGTGTGTGTGTGTGACAATGACCGACAAGGTGAGGAAAGGTTAAATGTCGCACTCTCTCTCTCTCTCTCTCTCTCTCTCTCTCTCTCTCTCTCTCTCTCTCTCTCTCTCTCTCTCTAATGCTGCTTGTGTTCCAATTACTTGTCTCTCACTCATATCTGCCTTGCAAACATGTTTTACGTAATGCTTCCTATTTCATACCTTCCTTACGCCTATTTTAATTGTACATTTCGCTCGCCTTTCTATATTTTGCCTTTCTCACACCAACCTTTCTCACATCTCTCTGAATCTCCCCTTCCATATACTTACAGCACTTTTCTTTCACTTGTTTCGTACATAATATCACATTCATTTTTTAAATAGACCAGGTATGTTACTATTATACACCTCTTTGCATCTATATCATACATGCTGCATTGATTAATAAACTGAAATCAACGGGAGGAAGAAAAGAAGAAGGGAAATGACAGTGTGAGTTGTAGAAATATATGGTGAGGTAAATAGAAGGAAGAATAATGTGTATGAAATTATTATGTGGATGGATGACGTTATTATATATCTGAAATGCGGAGTAAGACAGAATGGTGAACTGTGGAAGTGTATAAAGCAGGGAGGGCAAGATGGTGTGTAATGTAGAAAGGTGTTGTGGTGGTGGTGGTAGTGGTGGTAATGTGAAGCTGAAGAATGATTAATGGAAAGCAAGACGTGTGGAGGTAAAATATAGAGTGAGGCATGTTGGAGTTGAGGTGTGTGGAAGGCGTGAATGTGTGAGATCTCATATAATAAGAGCCAGGCATGAGATGTGTCAGTTGTGATTTATGAGATTTGTGGTGGGGATATTAAATTGTGATGGTGTGAGTTGAGATTTTTTATGGTGATGTTATGATATGTATAGAAATTTGAGATTGTGTGAGGTGAGGTTTGTGGTGGTGATGTGTAACTTGTGATTGAGTGAAATTTGTAGTTGTGATGTGTTAGTTGTGATTGTGTGGGATTTGTGGTGATGTGAAAGTTGTGATTGTGTGAGATTTGACTTGAAGTGAGTTGTGATTGAGTGAAATTTGTAGTTGTAATGTGTAAGTTGTGATCGAGTGAGATTTGTTATGGTGGTGTGCAAGCTATGATGGTGTGTGATGCCAGGCGGAGATAGATGTGAGGTGGAAGAGAGAGAGGGGTGGAATGAATGCCCGTGAAGTGTGAAGAAGAGGTGTGAGGCACGAGGTGTGAAGTGTGACGCTGCATCCTGAACCTCCACCACCACCACAGCCTCACCTGTCTATCAAGTGTTCCCCCTGAATCACCTGGTCTGCTCCTACATGTTCTCTCTCCCACATGTTCTTTCTCCCACATGTTCTTTCTCCCACATGTTCTCTCTTGCACATGTTCTTTCTCCCACTTGTTCTCTCTTCCACTTGTTCTCTCTTCCACATGTTCTGTCTCCCACTTGTTCTCTCTTGCACTTGTTCTCTCTTGCACTTGTTCTCTCTTGCACTTGTTCTCTCTCCCACTTGTTCTCTCTCCCACTTGTTCTCTCTCCCATATGTTCTCTCTTCCACTTGTTCTCTCTTCCACATTTTCTCTCTTCCACTTGTTCTCTCTCCCACATGTTCTCTCTCCCACATGTTCTCTCTCCTACATGTTCTCTCTCCCACTTGTTCTCTCTTCCACATGTTCTATCTCCCATATGTTCTCTCTTCCACATTTTCTCTCTCCCACATGTTCTCTCTCCCACTTGTTCTCTCTTCCACTTGTTCTCTCTCCCACATGTTCTCTCTCCCACTTGTTCTCTCTCCCACATGTTCTCTCTTCCACTTGTTCTCTCTTCCACATGTTCTGTCTCCCACTTGTTCTCTCTCCCACATGTTCTCTCTTCCACTTGTTCTCTCTCCCACTTGTTCTCTCTCCCATATGCAGTTCCTCATGGCAACGGCATTTCAAAGCTTACGTTTATTATTTCACAAGCATTTCCTGGTAGACTTTAAGAGAGATATTCCTTTAAGAGAGAGATAGGTCTGTGTCAAGCGATGTATTTGTGTGTGTGTGTGTGTGTGTGTGTGTGTGTGTGTGTGTGTGTGTGTGTGTGTGTGTGTGTGTGTGTGTGTGTGTGTGTGTGTGTGTGTGTGTGTGTGTGTGTGTGTGTGTGTGTGTGTGTGTGTGTGTGTGTGTGTGTGTGTGTGTGTGTGTGTGTGTGTGTGTGTGTGTGTGTGTGTGTGTGTGTGTGTGTGTGTGTATTCTCAGTCAAAGACACAAACTTCTGAAACTAAAAGGGAATGAAGTTATGTTGCATGCAGCTTTCCCTTGTTTTACAGTTTTCTCCTGAAAGACAACTACTAACTTCTTTCTTACATCCAACGAGTGATTTTTCTTTCGGTACTTGAGATGCTCTTCCAACGCATCCCTTTTGTCGAGCTCGTTTTCTGTTGTGTTGCATTATCTTATCTTATATATTATCATACTTCGTCTCTTCGTTTTCAATCTCGTTTATACAATAATCTACTGTATATTTTGCGATTATTATCTATTGTGATGTTATAACTGCATTTCTACCATGATTTGTTTTAGCACTATTATTTTAGGTATCGAGTAACTTCAACACATACCATTGAATCTCTCGTTTCTTGGAGCGTATTTAATGTTACCTGCGATATGAGTGAATGATCAGATATACTGAGGATCGAACCTATCACTTTGATACAAAAAGCCAAAAGCCATTAGTTTTTTTATATATATACCGGGTATATATATAATCTATCTGCCCTTGTTATAATATGTTTCCACTTCATAATATACCCCATTAACGCTCAAACAACGGTCAACATCAATGGAATTTTTCTCTGACTATGATTAGTTATTTTACTCTGACTACGAGAGAGAGGCTTCACTGACGTCCAAAGATAAATAAACTCTATCCATGAACCCATACATAAAATAATTCTACTTCCTAGATACTATACGTAGATTTATAGCGAACATTTCTAAATAACGAAGGTAAATCCACATCTTTCTGACTAATTGTTTTTTTGTATTCCAGGTAAGTGTGAACATCACGTGACCCCTAGAAGGCAGTAAGTGTAAGTACTGTACAATATTCCGTATATATTGTATG
>JAWQEG010002656.1:0-5000 GCA_033782935.1 Petrolisthes cinctipes | reverse complement strand
TACACACCCCACCACACTTACACTGAGTTAAATAGAGTTACATAGATACACACCCCACCACACTTACACTGAATTACATAGACTTACATAGATACACACCCCACCAAACTTACACTGAATTACATAGATACACACCCCACCACACTTACACTGAATTACATAGAGTTACATAGATACACACCCCACCACACTTACACTGAATTACATAGATACACACCCCACCACACTTACACTGAATTACATACAGAGTTACATAGATGCAAAGCCCACCACACTTACACTGAATTACATACAGAGTTACATAGATACAAAGCCCACCCCACTTACACTGAATTATATAAAGTTACATAGATACACATACCACCACACTTACACTGAATTAAATAGAGTTACATAGATACACACCCCACCATATTGATATTGCGATCCAAAAAAGGTGTTCTGGCCTTAATAATGACACGGACATAAACAAAGCAAAATATCTTTATCGAAACAGGAGGTAAAGAAAAACAAAGATGAGATGAAGGGAATGTTGTGGGATGAGGAGAGGGTTAAAAGAAGCAGTAAAAGAAGTGGAGGAGGGAATGTGACAAGACGTTAGTGAGTAAATGAAGATGAGAAAAACATAGAGGAATGTTTGGAGGTGAATGAGGCAAGGTGAGAGAGGTGTAGGAAGGAAGGAATGCCAAGGAATGACAGAGAGAGAGAGAGAGAGAGAGAGAGAGAGAGAGAGAGAGAGAGAGCGAGGTGGAAGGAAGACAAAGGAGTGAGGGGAGTAAGGAAGATGGGAGAGTGCCAGAGGGGGCGGGGCCGGATCAGGGGCGGGGCCAGGGGGCGTGGCTGGGGGAGGAAGGAGGAGGGGGGTCGTAATGGTTATGGATGCCTTCTTCAAACCCAAGAATAAACCTGGTGGGGTCGTTAGCGAAGCGGGTAATGTACGACCCCAAAACTAGTCCTTCTCGGGCGGAAAAGTGGGATGAGATGCGTATATTTTTATTTATTTTCCTAACGCATGGTATAATAATATGTTATACTCTGTTGTCTCAAATATATTCCCCTCCCGTCTCTGGTATAAAAGTATAATGATGGGTATACTATGTTACTCGTATATATATTTATTTCCTTATCTATCTGTTTTGTGCTCAGGTTTTGGCTTTGTTTTCTTCCCCTTGACGAGGTCCAGGTTCTCTCCAAATGACACACACACACAGACAGGATTATTAACTGTTTTTCTTGATGGGACGAGACGAGGGGAAAGATAAATTAAAGGGAGGGAAAGAAAGAGCTGGGGAAAATAAAAGGGCTGCTACAAGGAGAGAGAGAGAGAGAGAGAGAGAGAGAGAGAGAGAGGAGAGAGAGAGGATAATGATATTTGGAGTGAGTAAGTGAGAGATAGGAGGCGAGGCTGAGAGTGTGTGTGTGAGACAGTGATTGATGTAACTTCAGAGGACACGTAGGATAGATTGATTTTAAAGGGTTTAGTAAAAAATTAAATATGAGAGAGAGAGAGAGAGAGAGAGAGAGAGAGAGAGAGAGAGAGAGAGAAGAGAGAGAGAGAGAAGAAGAAAATAAGTGACAGCCTCCACTACGTCGTGACACTGACGGGTGAACCCAACACATCTTCATCTCTCTCTCTCTCTCTCTCTCTCTCTCTCTCTCTCTCTCTCTCTCTCTCTCTCGTGACACGCTGTCTCGTTCTCATTCATTTTTACTCAACTAAAATATTCATCATTCTTTTGCCTCCTCTCTCGCTCACTCTTTTCCTCTGCTTCCTCACTCACTAATTCATTCTCTTTTTCTTTGCCTCCTCTGTCTCTCTTTCACCGACTCACTTACTATATCACCCCCCCCCTCCCCTCTCCATCTCTCTTATTCCCTCACAGACACTCTCTCAATCTCTTTCGCATTTACCAAGCTTAAATATGCATCTGTCCTTTCGTCTTCTCGATCTATCACTGACTCACGCACACTTAAGACCCCATTCTCTCTCTCTCTCTCTCTCTCTCTCTCTCTCTCTCTCTCTCTCTCTCTCTCTCTCTCTCTCTCTCTCTCTCGAAATCCAAATATCTGTGCATCTTTTCACATATTCCTATTTTTTTTCTTCCATTGATCCACATTTACTGTTTTAAATACTTTCTCCCATCTCATTTTTCTTCTCCTTTTCCTTAATTAACTCTCCCACTACCTTTACCTGTGCCTCTCGCTGCTATTCTTCCTCACCCTTCCATTCCATGTATCGTTCCCGTCTCTTCCTTCTTTCCATTTCTCTTCCTTTCTCTCTATCTCACTTTATCTATTTCCCCACCCATCTGTTTTCCCTTCCTTTTCCTATTTATTTCTTAATTCTCTTTCCTTCTGTCCTTCTCTAATAGTGATGGGAAAAAATTAAGGTGGTATATAGCACATTGTTTTGGGTGTTAAATCTGGAGTAAATGATTCCTCTAAACTATTCCAGGCAACAGCATACCATTATTTTTCTTCATGTGGGTCTGGTTTCCTGGCATACTTTGGAGGAATCAAGGCACTCCAATCAATCCAAAGTATACTATCCCCTTAAAGAATAAAAATTTCCCTTACATCATGACACGCATATAATTATTATGTACATTATTGTTGTGTGTTTTTATGTGTACTGAGGATTGTGTGTGTGTGTGTGTGTGTGTGTGTGTGTGTGTGTGTGTGTGTAAAGTGAGAGATAGATTATACAAAATTTTTACGATCCCACGGAAAGTTGTATAAAGAGGGGCCGACAAAGCTTAATTGACGATAGTGTTGAATATATGGCCTGTCTAAATAATATTATCGGCGTCACGGAAATGTTGTATTACATATCGTTATACCTGATACGATTAAAGCTGTCAGTACTCGATGTAAACTCTCTTGAGTGACGTATAATGTCCAATTAATAGTATGGTATAACTGTCTGGCTCATGATAAATTTTAACAGGTGACAATTTTGAGGATTTTACGTGACTAGCAGTTTTATTTGTTTATTTATTTATTAGTTGATTTTTGTTTAACTCCTTAGTGACGAAATTCAATTAGTCTCGGTTATTTTTTACGGTACGGACATTTCACATTTATAAGTCAGAATAGAAGAGGTAATAGGTGATATTTCGTCCTCTGTATAAGTCAAAACTAGCGTGAATAAGTTGAGTTGGTGGAAAATAAATGTTGAAAATGAGAGAGAGAGGAGAGAGAGAGAGAGAGAGAGAGAGAGAGAGAGAGAGAGAGTTACAAGTTACAAGGAGTTACAAGGAAAAGAAGTACCCTAGGGGACCTTACGATCCATACAAAGAGGGTACCTGTGGGTTTAGTTGCGCAAGTAGGGCGACCGTCCTCGAATGTGTCATGTGAAACCATCAAGGAACACTCGCACAACGGCTTTAAACACCTAGACGGTGGTTTAAGGCTTTGTCTAATCTGGACTTGAACTGATCCACAGAGTTGCTGTTGACTACATCAGCAGGAAGCGCGTTCCAAGTACCGCAGATGCTGTATGTAAAGAACTTACCACACAGATCACGGTTGTATCGCTTCAGTTCAAGTTTGTAGCCATGATTCCTGGTTGTGCCCTCACTGAGTTGGAAAATGTCCCTGTAGTCTACATTGTCAAAGCCTCGTAGTATTTTAAACACTTCGATAAGCTGACCACGCAGTCTCCGGGTTTCAAGAGAACAGATCGAGTTCTACCAACCGCTCTTTATAGCTCTTGTGTCTAAGAGAGGGTATAAGTTTGGTTGCCCTGGCTTGCACTCGTTCCAATCTAGCGATATCCTTTCGGTAAGAAGGACTCCAAAACTGGACTGCATACTCCAGGTGCGGTCGGACAAGGGAATTGTACAGACAAAGTACTATCTCCTTGTTCCGGTATCCAAACTGTCGCTTTATGTACCCTAACATCCTTTGGGCTTTCTTCTCAGCCTCAATACACTGCTTTGAGAACTTGAGGTCGCTGGTGATAGTTACACCCAAGTCTTTCTCAGTATCAGTGCTTACGAGAGCATTGCCCTTTAGGTTATACTCTGTTCGGGGGTTTCTGTGGCCTATATGCATAACTTTGCATTTGTTCACGTTAAATGGCATTTGCCACGTGTCAGACCACTCCCCGATCTTCCTAAGATCTCTTGTAAGCGGGTAGTATTTCCTTCTTTCGCGACATTCATACCAAGCTTAGTATCATCGGCGAATTTGGAAATCTTGGCAACAAGTCACCATCCACGTCATTAACATAGATGATAAACAGTAGTGGTCCCAGAACAGAACCTTGGGGAACACCGCTAGTAACGGGCACCCACTCTGAAGCCTGTCCATTCACTACCACCCGCTGCCGTCTGTCACTTAGCCAGTTCTCTATCCAATTTGCCACATTTCCGTCTATGCCCAGTGCACGCACTTTCCGAAGGAGGCGGCGGTGGGGTACCTTATCAAAGGCTTTCTGAAAGTCTAAGTAGACAACATCGACCGCTTTATCCCGATCATGCTCACTGAAAACAAAATGGAAGAATTCCACCAGATTTGTGAGGCATGACCGGTGCTGCCGGAACCCATGCTGGGAACCCCTCAGTAGCAAATTTGATTCTAAGTGTGCCGTTATTTTGTCCACCATGATGCTCTCCATGAGTTTACAGACTACCGAGGTTAAACTGATGGGTCTGTAGTTTGACGGTTGGCTAGAGAGAGAGAGAGAGAGAGAGAGAGAGAGGGGGGGGGGATAAAGAAAGTGATAAATATTGTAACCGAGAGAAGTTAAAATAACATATAGAGTTAGACAGACCAACAAGCCTCCTTTGATGTCAGGATGTAGGTGAGGCTTGGTTCCACACACAGGCTGCTCACCGAATACAGTATGTTGCTGATTGAATAATGGATTTTCGCATGGTTGGCTTTTGAAGTTTTAGCAATTCAAATCAAGCGACAACTCTACAATTAAACTATTAATTTTATAACATGCCAAGCTGAGTCGTTATTGTGAGCCAGTCTTGTGTTTAATTTCGGTC